>CM063733.1:5959130-6484130 GCA_032441825.1 Chaetogeoica ovagalla | reverse complement strand
GTCGAAGGCCATCGTAACACGTCTGTAAATCTGGACACAGTTTCGGACAAACAGTTTCATACTCCCGGACCGAATTCGGATAAAATATTTTACACGACCGGACCCAATTCGTATAAAATTTATAAACGTAATTTTTTTCGGACCCGACCCGGATGTAGCCATAATACCGTATTAGTTTAGTGCGCACGAACTGCACAAGTTTTTTTCTAATGTATTGGAAGATGAATTTTGTCCGGTACAACGAGAATTATTATTCACTGAAACGTACATTTACTTTTTGCTATTATAAAATTATAGATAATACATATTTCGTTGAAAGGTCTACGGTAATCGTAAAAGAATAAACTAATAATACAGTAATTGCAATTGTTATTATATTACAATACTATAATATTATTTTATATATACTTGTGTATACTGTATAAAATATAAAAACTTTTATTTACATACAGCTACTTTTGTTTTTTTTTAATAATATTAAACTTTACAAATATTTAACACACACACACACATATTATATGTAAATATAATTTTTCAGATGATTAACATAATAAGTATTTCGATTAAACATATCAACACAATTCGAGTCTTTATAATTAAGACTTTTATAATGCATACCAAACCAAATTATAGACTCATAATTTGTTTTATCATACATTTTAATTACTTAGGTAATATAAAACAAATTTATCAAATACCGGTTAACATAATATAAGATGTAATTGGCTATTTAAATTTATTGTAGCACAGCGAAAATTGTAAAATAATATCGGAATTTTAAGACAAAAAATTCCGTCAGTTCAGAATTTAAAAAAAAATTAAACAGTAGTTCCCCGGCACCCGCGGGAAGTACTATTTCACAAATGCTTAACATATATTAAATATTACAAAACTGATGTATGTAAAGTATTAGAATAATTCGATATAATGTGTATGTATATTATTGTGTGATTTCTGATGGTAAGTGACCATACATTTGCAAAATAATATGGGAATTTTAAGAAAAATAATTTCTTTAGTCAGCTCAGAATTAAAAAAATAATTGGCCAGGGGTTCCCCGGCGCCCGTAGGCATGAATATATTAGAATAACAAAAATTGAAAAATTACGAAAATTATGTGTGTGAAACAATAGATGTTATCCGATATTATGTGTATATGTGTTGTAATTTGCAAATGTGCTTACATTTAAAAAATAATTAACTATTTAAAATTTATTGTAGCACGGAGAAAAAAGCCAGCCGGCGTGACTACTATATAAAAGACAATCATTTTCTTAAGCCAGCTCAGAATTTAAAAGAAAATTGGGTAAGGGTTCCCTGGTGCTCGCTGGCATGAATATTATATAATAGCAAAAAATAATTTAAAAACAACGAAAATGATGTGTGTGTGTGTGTGAGACTATAGATGTTATATTATTATGTGAATATGTGTCTATATGTGTGAGTGCTGTTTAGAATGTATCTACACTTGTAAAATAATTAGCTAATTTGTTTTTATTATGGAACAAGGAAGAAAGTAAAATTAAATCGGAATTTAAAGACAAAGTCTTTTGTCGGCTCAGAATTTAAAAAAAATTTGGCAGGGGTTTCCCGGTGCCCGCGGGCAAACCAATTTTACAAAAGCTAATAATTATAAAAAACTTACGAAATTATTGTGTGTTAAAAAATAGAAGTAATTCAATAAAATGTGTAAATGTGTCTGTGTGTGTTGTGTTATTGCGAATATACTTGCATTTGCAAAATAATATCGGAATTTAAAGGGAAATTATTCCTTCAGTTTGCTCAGAATAGTAAAAAAAATTGGCAGGGAATTACCGGCGCCCGCGAGCAAAACTACCTTAAAAAGACAAAAAAATTTCTTAAGTCAGATCAAATTTAAAAAAAAAATTGGGCAGGGTTCCTCAGCGCCCGCGGGCATAACTACTTTACAAAAGAAAAGATTTCTTTAGTTAGCTCCGAATATTTAAAAAAATTGGGAAAGGGTTTCCAGGCGCCCGCGAGCAGTACTATTTTACAAATGCTAAAATATTTAAAATTTTACAAAAATGATGTGTGTTAAATATTAGAAATTATTCAATAAAATATGTATATGTGTTTTTGGATGTTATATTGTTGCGAGTACATTGACATTAGAAAAATAATATCTGAATTTTAAGAAAAATAATTTCATAAGTTAGCTCAGAATATGCTGCCCAGTATTCAAATTGAATTATACAATATTAAGAATATCGCCTTATATGTATCCATAAAAAACAAAGTAACTTACTTTTTTCCATTTATCCCAACTTTTCACTGCACCTGGTAATGCATTTAAATGATTTGCTATATTTTCCCATTTCTGTTTGGCTATTTTATACGTAAAAGTTTGGGAAAATTTTCCAAAATACAATTGTTGATCTTTTGACAACAATTCAACAAGCATTTTCATCTGGTTTTCATTAGTTGGCCTTATTTTTGACATATTTTATTATAAACGAAAAAACTAAAGAACGTTATTAACGTTTATTTTTAAAATAAAAATAATCACTAAATACTAAAAGTAATCACTATCAAAAAGGAAAAAAAATAATACAAATTAATCATTTACAACGTTTTGAGAAATTAGAAATTACATTTCTCTAATGTTCATGGTTTTGGTGGTGTAATCATAGATTATATATTTTCATATAATCCGTAGCGTAATCAGCAATTTGTACTGTTACCACAGTGGTTTATTCGGGGAACTTTATCGCATTCTTCAAAAACTGAAATCTTATTGAATTCAGTTCAAGAATACCAATTGTAAATCACATTCGACAAAAAATTAGTCACCTACGATATAATCAATGACTTTTATCGAATGCGATTAATTATCGAACGATTTCAAGAATTGGCCCGCTGGTAAATTATCATTATCATAATTAGGGCTATATTTAGGAGGAAGACAATAGGGACAATAATTGTCCTTGGTGAATACGCTTCAATTTTTTTTGGATAAGGACGGCTGTTGCATTTTAAAAATGTATAAATATAATGACACACAAACTGTTAAAAGTTGTTTCCATTCTTAATTTATTATCAGTTATTAATTGAAAATAGACTACATACATATAATTGAACAGTTCGCTAAAAATCAATTAAGAATTTATAATTAAAAAGTTAAAAATTGTAATTATTATTGTATTTACTTTTATCTGTGTATATTTTTTTAACAACGTTAATAAAAGATTACTTTTAACATATGAATTAATGAATTATGATTAAATTATGAATGTGAGTGTGTGAGGGAAAGAACATAAAAATTGCATTACACTTTGACGCAAAGAATGTAAATACATCATGCATAGGATACAGATTTTAATAACATATTTTGTACCATAGTATTATATACAATCTGCAATTTGAACAAATATAATGTGCTTTACTATCTACTTTTAAGATATGTTCTCCTCATATATATATTCCTAGTTTACATTAAACTTTCAAAATGTTATTTATTGCAAACACGTTGAGAATTACTGCTCCTGTATAGCAAGGAGGAAGACCCATGTCATTATAATACATAAATGTTATTATTGGAGGACACATTTCTGTAAGTTAAACACAAATAATGGTATATATATATGTATATATTTTTTTTTTTTTTGAGAATATATTTTATTGTTAAAATTCAAAGTTAATGTTTTATTATGTGTTTAAGCGATAATTAAAATTATTTAAAATTTTAAATTTTGTTGAAGGCTGCTATATCCACGCTTTGGACCTAAAATTTAAAAAGTGTTGAATGAGAATAATAATTATAATAAATTTGTTTAATCATAATATAACTTACAAAATCTTCAATCTCTTGTAATGTTTCCTGTAACCAATCAATTGATACTTTTTCATCTTCAACAACACAACTAATTTGAAGCTTGTGTATTCCATAAGCCAGTGGAACCAATTTGGCTAAAATAATAAATTTATTCAATGATTAATGTCTTTAATCAAACATATTGTACTAAAATATAATACTAGACAGAATACATCACTGAAATGAAAACCAAGTGTATAATATTTATTTTTTACAATATGAACCATTAACTTCAGTGCAATGAATTTTCAATGTAAGCAAATTATTTTAAATATGTTAATCAAAGTTCAATACTTAGTAAGTAATATTAAAATAGTAATTTGATTTTATACTAATGAGCTATGTAAATTAAATTATAACCAATACAAAAAGTACCAATTTAAAAATGATACAATGTTCTTAAAGTTACTTTGATTGTGGATCATTTAATTTAACTGAACATATTAAACAAAAAGATTATTAAAGTTGCTTAATATAATTTGTAAAATGCAAATTAAAAAAATATTAGATGATAGCCTCACACAATGTTTTGATATAAGAATTTGGATGTATCTCTCTAGATCTCATCATTAAAAAAAAAAAAAAAAAAGATAAAGTACCAATAAAGAATACTTTCTTTTCAGATAGCAGCTGATAATAGCAACTATTGTAGAGAATAGGTTGGGATGGTTCAAACATGTTATGTAGAGCAATCATTCAGAAGCTGTGAGAGGTGTTATTGAAATTAATGTAGAATGAAAAAGAAGACCCGAAGGAGTGAATAAAAGGAATTAAGAATGATATGAATATCTAGTGTAATGAGTATACAAGAGGTGAGAGATTATACATTATAGAGGTATACGACTAGGATGGCCGACCTCATTTAGTTAGGAGTTTATAGTGAAGAACATAATTTGTTTCCAGAACATGGATACATTCAAAAAAACTAGTATATAAATATATAAATCCATGTATAAATAGTTTCTTGTTATCATGTTTATTAGATTTAAACTGTGAACTACTCCCAATTATAGACAATATTATCCAAAAAATCGTAATACAATATGTAAAATCAACAAGACATTGTATTTTTAAATAGATGAGAGTTTACTCACAAAACTGTAAAAACAAAGAGATAAATGCTACATTTTTTAATTGTATAACCTAACCCTATCAAAAAGCTCTGACCTTGTTAACAGAAATTAAAAATATAAAATGGTACAATGATATACTTACATTGTTGGTATATGTATAATTTACAAAAAGTAGAAAGTTGTACGTATGATAGTTAATGTTTCATATAATTTCATCGAAACACATTAGTATGTAACAAGATATTGGGGATACAGTTTGGTATTCCATATGAAATCTTACATGAAGAAATTAATGTTTCATCAGATGGCAGATGACTAATTTTTGGGCTTGCTACAAACTATAGCAAAACATCATTGTTCAAGAAGAGTATTAATATTTGGTAATTTAATTTATTAGGGGCAAATAATTAAACTTTAAAAATCAATAACTTTTAATATTTAAATTTTTATTTATAAATTTTTAAATATTTGTAGAAATCAAAATTTAGTGTTAATTGGATAAAACATCTGGTAGTCATAAAAACAGGATAGTATCAATCCATGAAATAAATAAAAACAAATTAATTTAAATTTGAATTAATTGGTAACCAAATAAGCATTAAGAATAGAAGTTAAGATAACGAACATTCAAGTGTTACTTTATAATTCATTTCTGATTTTGGCAATAAAATAAAGCAGAAATAATTAATTTCTAGGGACTAGAGAATTCTCACTAATATTAGATTAATATAATAAACTATTAATGATGAATTAAAAATATATCACAATAATTAAAATGTAGTAAAAATAACTTACATGCTCCCCATAATAAACCATCAGTAGCAACCTCGCGCACAGCCTTTTCCAATTCTTTCATATCAGTCTCATCATCCCATGGCTTCACATCCAAAATAATATTTGATTTTGCAATAATAGTAGGTTCTATAAATTATTAGATATACATTTTAAATGTTAAGACTAACAAAATAGTTATAATTGTTATAGTAGTTATAATAGTTATAGTTATAATTGCTTACTCTTGGATTTACGAGCAGCATAATCAGCAACCCTTTGAGCTTTTAGTTTGGCTGCTTCTTCACTTTCTTCCTAAAAACAATATTGATAGAATTATTTACTGTATAAGTTATAATCATTAAAACCGTATATACTTAAATGAAAAATTGAAAATCACATTTGGATTGAAATAAATATAAACATTAACTTTAGTTAATTGAGTATTGCATAGAATTTTAAAGTTGGTTATTAAAATTTAAATAAATTATTAAATTATAAACCATACCAAAAATCCTATGACATATCAAAAGATCAATATCTAAAGTTATAAATTAAAAAGTATTAAAAATTTACTTCAGATTCTGATCCAAACAAATCAACATCATCTTCATCATTAACATCTTCTTTATCTTCTTTTCGTTCTGGTTTAGCAGGAGACTGTGCTGCTTTTTTGGTTTCTAATGCAGCAACACGAACTTCTAGTCGTTTTAAAAGACTTTGTAATTTAGAATTATCTTGAAAAAAAAAAATTGAATAATTAGTTATTTAATAAAATATTTTATTCTGAGAAAATTAATAGAATAATATATTAAATACCTTGTGTCAATGAACCTGCAGAAAGTGAAAGACTCTAAAACACAAATATATCACATATAGATATAATAAAAATATTAATAACCCAATAATTATATTTATCTTAATTATTATTAAAAAAAAAATTATTTATGAATATGCTAAATTCTCAGTAACTATCTAAAATTAATTTATGAACACAGTTCAATTATAATAAAAATCTAAAAAAATTACCATAAAAATATAAAACCAATAACTATACATTTTTAGAATAAACAGAACATTTTTAGATATAAAAATATTTTATATAAAGTACAAAAATCTAAAACTTTTTACATTTTCATATAAAACATAAAACCTTTGAATCTGGATTCTATATTATAACATATGACATGAAAATTGGCCATTGATACCACTACGGCATATCATACTTGACAGCTATGGTACTGTCAACAAGAACCGGTTATAGGGTGGACACAGTTATTATATATATTTTTTTTGAAACTCAGAGAAGACAAGTTATTTTCTTACATGTTATCACAATACAGACTTTAATTAAAATTGATATTCATTTTAAAATAATATTCTTAGATTATAAAGTACTTTATAAAAAATAAAAATAAATATGAATATTGGTTATTAGGCGAATGATAGCAAATTATGTAAGTTTAAGGTAGTTTTGTAGTTTTTAAAAAGTTAAATTTTTGAAAAAAATTGACATAAAAACATAAAACTAATATTTTAATATTAATTACTCATGGTTTCATTTAACTAATTCAGATACAATGAACAATTATTTTATTCTAGGTACATCCAATGTAAATTAAATTTCTTTGATATATTGACCTTATTATTTTAAATTTTAATTTAGTAAATACTAACACTGAGTAATTTTTGTTCCAGTTCACTAACACGGACTTCCAATTTCTGAAAAACCTTCTGTAAATTATTGATAGCTGTAACATGGTACAAATCAAACAGCGATTAAATATAAAATAATATAGGATGGAAATTGTAAGTAATTACCATTCATTGTATCTGAAGATTCAGTATCCGTTGAACAAATGGCAGACGACTCGTATTCATTAACCTGAAAAAAATCAAATCAAATATAAATTCAATGTTTTTCTAATTGTTTTATAGATAGCACATTAATTAATAAGCTTTCAGTTAATTATATAATGTTTTGAGAGATTTTATCCAAATAGATATTTTGATCCAAATTACTATGCCTTTGTCTATGATTTGTACATTCAATAAAAATAAACCCACAATCCAACACATTCCAAAACATTATTTCTAAAAATCTTAGTTGATATTTCACAAGTTGATAAAACCAGTGTAAATTAAAATTATTAATACATTTAAACATTTGTATAACCTATATGGACATAAAAATAGAAAATTATTATAAATTAAAAATATTGGTGATTTTTTTCTTTCTACTTCCATTAAAAATGTAAAACATAATTTTGCTAAAAATTGTTTATATTTTAATCAGAAAAGTATTAAGTACTTCATGAATAATGGTTTTGATTAATACCGATTTAAGCATAAAAGTATAATACGTATTTCATTAATTTACATTACACAAGGAAAATATGCATTCTAGTCGATAGTGTTTAATATTTTTTATTGATAAATGCTTGGAAATTCATGTACTCAGATTTAGTATTGCATTATTGGTTGTCAAGAGTCATAATACGAACTTCATGCGCCGTTTTTGTTCCAATACTACCCCGTATTATAACAAATTGTATTAGTGTATTTTGCTTATAAATTATAATGAATAAAAGATACATTTTTTTTTATTTATAATTTATATTATGTATAAATTAATAGAACCATAATATTATTATGATTTAAAATAGTGTATTAAATTGTGTAATTATTTATAGTTTATTTTAATGCGGTATAAATGAGATTAATCGATAATGAAATTTTTGTAAAAAAATTGGGGGAGGGGGGAGGAGAGAAGTGGAGCCTCCAAGAGTTTGGGTACTAAAAATTGATAGTGCATACAATGTGTTGAAACCCAAGCTATGCCACTGAAGTAACTTGCTATCACAAAATGAACAAAAAGTAGAATTATATTTTATAAATTTTATATCATACACCTCTAGTTTATTAAATTAAAATAAACTAATATGTATTCACATTAACATAGAACATAACCTATAATTTCAAACAAAATTTAAATGACTGTATAAAAATTAAAAATAATTAGTGCACAATCAAAAAGTTGAACAAAATCTCTCCTGAAATCTAAACAGACAATTTTATAATATAAGATGTTAGTTTAGCTGCAAGTAGTAATGATTTATGAATAAGTTATATATTTTGAACTAGTTTATCTTACATTTAATACTTTTTCGTGCAAAATTTGACGAGCCTTTTCAATTTCGGCTAACAGCACTTTTTTTCCAGGGATCTCACAACCAGCATTCTATTAAAATAAAATCAATAGTCTACTATATATTATAGAATAAAATTAATGTATAGTTAAGTTATGACAGTATTTTCTTCATTGAAATACTACTGATGATTCATATTATTATCTATTAAATAAATTATTTAAATACATTTTTTTTTATTTAAGCACTAGAATTAAATGTTGTCATAAGATATTTAGCAATTACTATTTAACTAATAATCAATAAATATTTACAGTCTCAACAAATTATAACTGAAAAACTAACATTTTTCTTTTTGTTTTTTCTTTTAATAAATAATTATACATTATTTTTTAAAATATAAAAGCTAGACAAATTCGATACAATTTTATATATATTGATTATAAAAAAAAAGACTTTTAATTAAACAATTATCTAACAATGTTAGTGACTGATTAAAAATTGATTAGTATTACTTAATAATGAATTATTACACAGAAATTTAAGAAGTGTTAATCAAATGAAATAAGTAAAAAAAATTGTTTTTTTTTTTTGAAATGATGGAGAACCTAATTATAATTATACAATATATGTATCCATTTTTGCAAATGTCATTCTACATTCAAATGAGTTGACTTTATTTTTGTTTTTTAATATAAAATTATCATTCTAGACAGAATATCCAATAATATAAAGTTCATAAATATATATAATTCAAAATTCAAAATTAAATTTTAACTATAAATAATTTTTGGTGTTTATAGTTTAAATAATTTATAGTTTATTTTGTTAATTAAAAAAAAACCGTCACTGTTTTATAGAAACAATATTTACACAAAGCGAATTACAAATTATTATTTATTGCATTTAAAGATATGATTATAAAATATTATACTAAATATAAAATTCCATTATTGTACTGAATATATACGAAGAAATGAATATTGTTTTTAAAATTTAGTTCTCCATCGATTAAAAACAAACCCTCATTTATTAAAATCAACAAGGTACATTTTAGAAAAAGTATAAGAAGGTATCACAACTACAATGTATGAATAACTACACTATGCAGACAAGAGTCTAGTCGACGGTCTTGAAAAATTTATATTCTAAGAACTGGTTTTATCTAAGCCGTCAGGTTAGGTTATTATAGGATTAGGAGATTTAATCAACTAAAATAATAAAAAGCTGCAAGATATATGCTTTGAACATGCACTTACTGACTTTGATGTAGCATCAGTAAAAGTATGTTTCTCCACCTTATTATTCTAAAAGTTCATTTCAATAACATAATTGATTAAAATTCCAAATTGAATAAGAAACCACAACATTAGAAAATACTATGATAATAACAGAATTAATTTTATAATACAAACATTAACCTTCATTCAATGCCAATGATCATAGATTTATACAAAGTGGCTTTATTTTTAAAATATTAAAGTATTTATCTAATATTACATATATAGTACAATTTTATCGCATACATAATTTATAACAGACGACCCAAATTTAATTATTATACAGACACAGATTAATTTAACCATCACCGACACAACTTAAGTAACATAACCATAGCTTGGAGAAAAAAAAATAATAAAAGCAAATAACCCATTAAAATTATTTTTAAACAATTACATAAATATTTTTCAAGCATATTCAATACGTAGTTATAAATATAGCCACTTTATACTAAAGTCAAATGTCTACACAGGAGTAAGGAATTATAAGACAGTGTATGGCGTTGTATAGTGTCGTTATATTAGTGCAGCTTATTATCCAAAATATCAAATTACCTTTGAACATTTTTCAAAATACAAACGTTCTGCATCCGCATATTTCGATTTATCGAGCCAAACTTTTTCTTGAGCTAAAATCTCCAACGCCATTTCACCTGAATAAAACGAAGTATAAACAGTATATTTAGTGAGTGGTATATTTGTAAGTACTATATAGTAAGTATTGCTACACACAAAAAAAAAAAATAACCTAATAAATTGGTAGAATATAAAAAAAAATTAAAACGCTTTAGTAAAAGATTTTTCCATTAGAATAATATGTTTCACTCACTTTTTACGGATTAGTTTAGAGTGGATAAACAAGAAAATTGATTTCTGACAGTAAGAGAGAGACACGTTTCGAAAAATAAATTGAAAATTTTTCAAAAGAACGAAGTCAAAGAAACATTAATAACCTAACCCGGACAATGTTATGAGAAGATAAAATTGTTTCTACCTTCAGTTAGTAGAAAACGTGTGGAAGTTAGCAAGAGGGCCAGCAAGTAAAACGTATATTAAGTTGCCTATGTCTAACTCCTGACACTTAAATTAACATTGATAAGAATATTTGGTAATTCTATTGAAATACGGTAGATTGCACTGCATAATATATAAAAAATGAAAATTAACACTTGAGAACAACTATGACGAGGAATAATTTTATTAAAATATCTAACAAATGATCGCCAACTGCGTTTTGGTTATTTTCATTAGTAGTTGAAATAATATTCACTATTCGTTAATATTAATGTTAATTAGATATCATAATTCTAACTAATTTGTGTTAATTAAATTATAATGTTTATCTAATTATAAAAGTTGTGTGTTTTCGGATATTCAAATTTGATAAAAATGTATTTAAATTTCATTAAATATCAAATAATAATCCATTTACTTTGCTATGATTTAATTTTTACAACCCATATAACATATATTATTCTCCATTCCATTTTTTTTTTTTTTTTTTACGTAATTATCAAGTAATTCATTTACGACTTCCCGTCGCGGCTCGTTACTTTATTA
The DNA here is from genome assembly GCA_032441825.1 of Chaetogeoica ovagalla. NCBI lineage: Eukaryota > Metazoa > Arthropoda > Insecta > Hemiptera > Aphididae > Chaetogeoica > Chaetogeoica ovagalla. The sequence goes on along the minus strand of CM063733.1, from coordinate 6,472,465 downwards.
TTATTCATTTGTAATATTTAAAACGTAATTTAATTGAAATTGAATTTTTAACTATTTCAATTGATATAGTTAAATTCTTGTTGAGCGCATGTATTGGCAACAATATGTAGCATTTTTCGACTTTGTTGAGAGCAGATTTTTGGTTTTTTTTGAACGGGTGGTCGAAATTCAATACGAGCTCACACATTCGTTTACTGGGGAGTAACGTTTTTGATTATTCTATTTCATAGTAAATTTCACGGGCTTTCTTAATATGTATGTCTTGCCCTGGGGCCATCCTCCGGAACACATCGAAAATAGTAAATTCTGATTTGTTTAATTTTTAAATCACGTTTGTTTTTTTACTGTAAATTTATGAAAAATATTTGTTGCGCTATCTATTTTTTAAATTTTTTTTGTATATTAAGGTACGAAGTGCTTATTAGTAGGCGCTATATATAGGCAATTAAATATACGTTTCTTATCACTCGCTGGGTACTTCTTGCTAACTTCACACTCGTAGTAGAAACCTAACCACGCGTTCGACATTCCACCAAGAATTATGGTTACAAAAGCATTCGGTTATCTTATCTTAATACGTGGTTTTTACCGTATAACAGGTTATGGTATACGGGTATTATCAATCTACGTATGTTATTATAGTTATTGTAGTCATATTATTAAACGCAACAATTTCGTGGCTCGTCGGGCGGCGACCGTTGTACACTTAAAACGCAATAATTATGGCGGTGAAAAATTAAAAAAAAAAATATATATAAATAAAAAACCGAACGAAATCCATTCGACGCGTTATCACAGCGCAAAACATGGGCGTTATCACTGATAATAATTGTTTTTGTTTTTTTTTTTGCGTTGTAGAAAATAAAAAAAGAATTATACGAATATCGTCGTCGTTATCCGATGTGTTTGGATAAACACCGAAAAAGCGAGGAGAGAGAGAGAGAGAAAAAGAAACGTTGCGCTCCGTCGCTAGAAATGCGTGCGCGAGAAGAATAGCGCGTGTGCGCGTGTTTGGTGTAAAGTGACGACTTGAGTTTTGGTTTCCTCCCGAAATGGCCGCCGCGCCGCGATCATGACTGAGATAACCATACCCAATTACCGACTGGTGCAGGACGTCAAGCCGCATTATGTGTACACGATCAACGTGTTGTCGCCGGGCGGTTATCAGGAGTGCGTGGAGAGACGGTACAGCGCTTTTCACGCGTTCCACCGCGAAGTACGTGTGCGCGGTCTGCCGCTTTTCGATCGTCCTCTTTGTGCCAAGGGGGGCGTTTTTACCCGCCGTAACCCGTGTATTTATCACGCGAACCCGTGTTTTACAGCTCAGGAAGTCCATGTCCACTCCGCCGTTCCCGTCGAAACGCATCAGGTGCTCACAGCCCAAAGTCCTGGAACAAAGACGGGCCGGCCTGGAGAGGTATTTGCAGACCGTGTTCAAAATCGAGGACGGCTACAAACGCGTTATGGAATTTCTCGGTTTGAAGTATCAGCCCAGGTAAACACTACTATGATGTTCTCCTCAGTTCGTCTTCACCGTTTACTTATTGTTTTATTTTATAAAAGAAAAAAATTCTTCTCTTTGTTTAGCCATAAAATAGATGTCAAGTATCAGCGTCCTGTATTCCACTTGATCAGCGAACACATCCCGTCTAGAAATAGACATGAAAAACGTTTGTGTTTACCGGACATAATCACAGACGGTGTTCTCAAAGGTTTATATAGTTAATATTTTTTAATCTCTGTTTGGGGACGGAGTGGGAACTAAATGTAGGATGGAAGATTGTTGTTTATCCAGACCATCCACTATACATATACAAATACAATACACGAGGGGTGTTCAAAAAGTATCGGGCTTTTGCTCATTAAAAGTGCATTTGTTGAACAAGAGCTACAAACTTTTAATCCCCTTCAAAGTAGTCTCCTTTGTGATGTACACACTTCTCCGAGCGTTTCTGCCACTGTTCGAAACATTTCTGGAAGGCATCTTTTGAAATGCTTTTAAGCTCGGCCGTCGTATTCTGTTTAATGTCTTTCTCTTTCTTGAAATCGAGTTCCTTTCAGGGGAATTTTCAGCTTAGAAAATAGCTAGGAGTCGCAGGGAGCCATGTCGATGGAGTACAGTGCTTGGCGAACCAGAGGAGTGTTGTTTTTAGCGAGAGAACTCTGAATTTGATGTGCAGAGTGGACAGGTGCATTGTCGTGATGAAGCTGCCAAGTTTTTGTTGCCCACAGATTCGTTTGCGCCGCACAGCATCACATAGGCAACGAAGAACCTCATGACAATATTCTTTTGTGATGGTTTGGCCATGTGGTGTGTACTCATGATGCATCACTCCATTGGAGTCAAAGAAGACTGTCAAGTTTTTCTGTCATTTTATAACTTGATAAAAACCGCCAAGCATAACAGAGAGGTCTTTACTACTGGGCTGACTGCCGGCGACTGAAGCTTTATCATGACACGAAACAATGCATGCGCACACATGACAGTCCCCTTCACATCTCCATTAAGCTTGGCCGTCAGCACTTCATTCGTTTACGCTGGAGGACAGAAGGTCCGATACTTTTTGAACAGTGTGATACATGTACTCCATTTTTTTTCCTCCCTAATAGTAATTCCACTTTAAATTGTTATTATTGTTTTTTCATTAGTTTCATGATTTGTAGCAAAAGTAAATTTAAAATTACATTTTCACTGAAATAAAATATTTTTATCAATCAGTTATAACAATTTTATTATTAAGTATTAAATAAAAAAATATAATATAAACCAATGGTAAACAGTTTTTATATTTATTTATTATTTATTAGGAGTATTAAATATCAATATAGATAAATAATTTGTATCCCAATGTATTTGTACTAACATTTTTAATTTTCATACATAGACAATTTTTTTAAAACAAAATAATTTTTAATATTTTTATTGATATAAATTGTAAAAAAAGAAAAAACGGGACAAACTGTTTGAAACATATGTTTAAACACCATACACCATCAAGCTATAATATGATTCAGACCATTTGAAAAACTCCTATTTTGCAGACTGTCCACTCCGTCCCTGTCACTGAAATAGTGATTTTTAGGTATACTTTTTGTGCCTAATCTTGTTGTTTTTGTTATTTTTTTTTTTTGTTTTGTATTATTATTAACACTTAAAATCAAAATTATTTTTAATATCCCAGTTTTGTTATTATACTTTAGGTATTATAATTTATGTGACATTGTTTTCAAAAAGAAAACCATAGTTTTTATTTTAATATATAGTATATAAATAAACAAATTTGAATTATAGATATTTTCTAGCTTTATTCATGAACTTGATGAACTCTGTAAGGTTCACTTGTCTGTCTCCATCTTCGTCTGCTGCATCCAACATGTTTATGATTTCCTCATCAGATACTTGCTCTCCGAGTAATCCCGCAAGATTTTTTAGATTATGAAAATCGATTTTTCCCTTGTCCTCTTCATCTATCAATCTAAATGCTTTAATCATATCATTTTTAATGTCTCTTTTTGATAATATTTTACGCACTTCCTTCACGAATACTTCTTTTTTAATAAAACCTTTTTGATCTTTTTCCATTCTAGATATTAATTGTACGTATTGATTCCGAGGCAATTCACATCCTAAAGCTTTTATTGCTAATTTGAAATCTCTAGTACTAATTTTCATTTTTCCGTCTGTGTTCATTAAGTTGAATGCTTCACTGATCTCAATATCCTTGAAAATTGAAAACAAACTTTAATATATGAATTTCAATAATATCAATAACATTTTATAATATATTCGTTGAACCTCAATGTCCATTATTTTGATTTGATTTTAAATTTTTCGATTGAAAAATTAATGCCAGTGTTTGCAAAAAAGCTGTAATGACAAATGATTTGATATATTATTAACGTTTACAGTATTGAAATACGAATCAATTTACTAAATACATTTGTCAATATTGTCTATGGTAACCTTTTATATATATATATATATATATATATATATATATATATATATATATATATATATATATATATATATAATGTGTTTATGTTTATGTGTATTATTTTGTTTTATGTTTATGTTTTGATAAAAATATATGTTTTATTTTATAAAAATTACAGACAGGATAGGTAAGGTGTTATAGATATTTGTCTCATTATGTTCATATTAGGTTGTAATACGACAATAATTTCAATGTTTAATTTCAAAAGGTATTTCTGAATAAAATTGGATTTACTATAGGCAATCTATAAAATTTTTGAACATTTTTAAGTTTATTTATCAAATGAGATAAAAAGCGGTTCAAAATATTTGAATAATATTATATTTATATTTCTTATAATAAAATATGTCAAGAAATAATAGAACAAGAGGAAATTATTAATAAGTATTGTTATGTCACAATTATATAAAAATATATATTTGGTCAAATTTCAGATTGTTAAAAATATTAGCACTTGTTATTTTGTCGAAAACCAAATAATTATATAATGTAAATATTACTGTAAATTAATTTTTAAAAATAAAAATTAATTTTAAACATTAATAGTTTGTGGAAAAGTGAAAAAAGTAAAAGGTAAATAATTTACGAGGACATTCCACTGATGATTTTCTGTAGTAGAAATATGTTCACGGTGAAATAGAAAAAAGTACGCATAAGTTTGATTTTAATGATAAAACACCTATTATATATATAAAAAAAAAAAAATTGAAAACAATGTTTCAAAGAGAAATATATGTTTTTTAAATAGTGTATAGTCGTTATAATATTAATAATCACATATTACTTAACAATAATTCAGAAATCTAAACGGAATAAAAAGTGCGAATGAAGTTTTTTTTCACATTCTGAAACTATTTCCAAAACATAATAAAGGATATAGCATAGGACAGTGGTTAAGAAGAGTAAACAAATTTAATACTTAAAATTCTGTTCACGGAGTATTCTATTTACTATGGTTAAATAAGTAAATTATCTGTAGTTCTTCAAAACGTTTACATTTTTTTTTTTTTTACCGAACTCAAAAGTTTTAAAATTATAATTGTCGTACGTTCAATAAATAAATTTTTTTCTTTTTATGATTTTAAATGGAGTTTGTCATATTTCAATAATGTCCTCCGTATACTAAATACCCATTTACTCTGAATATATGTATATATAGGTAGGGCGTTTAATTATTTTCTATTTCGAATTGTCGGGTTTATTTTAAATATATATATATATTTGTTTTTTTTTTTTTTTGTAATCTAAACTGTAATGTTTTCATTATTCAATGAAAACCGATTGTTGTATAAAACAATATTACGAAGATCTCATTTGCGCACAGAGGAGATTTTACGCAGACAAATAAAATTGTTTCATCTCACTCACTGTTGTCACACGACGGTGGAATTGAGGTGCAAGCAGGATACGCGTATATGTCACTTGCAGTGTTACGACGTGACGTTTTATATAACACGTGTATTATTAGCATACACATTCGCAAATGATACATTTCAAAACGGTTCCGTGTGTATATATGGCGATGATAAATGAGGATAAAAAGAAAAAAAATAATAATACACGTGATCACGAAGTTTATACGTAATAAAAAACTACATCGCGATTTATTCGAGACCAAATTTTAGTTTTTTTTTGCATTCTGAACGAACCTATTGTTTTACTTCGATGTTAATTTAAATTTTTATTTTTTTTCCGTGCACATAACTTCTCGACTGTACGAAGAGTGCTCCGCGGATCATTACACACGTACGCGTTTTACGTTACCAAATTTTACTGGGGTAGTGTACTTTGAGAAGGGCTCAATAGTTTTTATATGCGATACCAAAAAACTATAAAAAAAAAATATATATATAAAAATCTCGTTAAAAACGCGATTTTGCCAAAGTTAATTATTGTATTTCTCTGGCATTTCGAAAACAATGGTCCTGAAATCTTGAAATTTATACTGAATACTTAATAGTGCATTATATATATATATAATATAATATATACGTAAAAAGTTTTCCAACAAATTTTCTTCCAATTTTCGATTATTTATAGCAATTATTAAATGTCGAGCTATGTAAGTCATAAAAAGGATAATTTTTGGTTTGAATAACAACATTTTATACGACAAAGATCCTACGTTATTTTAACTTTGATTCAAAAAATTTTAAACATCCTAAACTCTGAAGTGTATTATTTTGATTGAAAATGATAATCAAATTGACGCACACAATTGATATATGTGAGTTATTTTTTCTGTTTAAAACTTTTTATTAATTTATTTTATTTTATTTCTAATTAAGTTATTCAGGTTATTTCTCAGAGACGTGGAATTTTCACCAAATATGTATTGTATTAACATATAGTAACGTAATGAAAAGTTTTTAGAAATATTTTTCTAATTTTGAGCTATTTACGGAAATTATAAATATTTAATATTTTTATTCCAAAAATATAATGTAATTTTAGGAATTAATATACGAAAATATAATGTATGGTTAATCTTAAATTATGATATACACTTTATGAACACTATATATATTATTAATTAATAAAATTACACTAAACATAACTGTTACGAAAAATTTTATCGAATGCAATGATTTATGCAATTGCTTTCAAATTTTTAGTAATAATAAAACTCTAAAATTTTTATCCAAATAATTCACATAAGTGACGTACATAATACTGGCGGCTTGCTAATCTTTTTAATTGCTTGTATATATATGTATATATATACAATCATTTTTTTCAAACCCATAAATTAATATCAATAATCAATAAATCAATATATACGAATATATAGCGCAAAAACTTATTGATTGAACGTCTTGATTGATTTTTCAAATCGAAAATTTCTAATTATATATATATATATATATATAATTTTTAAGGCTTTACGAGCAGTAAAAATTGGTCGCCTGCCGAAACTACTTCCTCCCAATGGTCTCTTATTATACGTCAGCTGTTCCCCCCACGTCTACTTCAATTTCTTCTAATAACAATCTCTCGACACTCTGCGTGCGGTCTCTTTCCCCTCACACCCTGCAGGGCCGTATACAAGGGGGGGGGCGATGGGGCGATCGCCCCCCCCCTAGATACTTGTGTATGTACCTATATCTACTGACAACTAAAATGAATCGAACTAAAACTAAAATGTCATAAAACATTTTTTTATATAAAACTTATTATTTTTATATAATTTTTCGATAATTCTAAGTTGGCGACAGATTCGACGGGCCCTTTTTTCTATTCGCCTCCCCCCCTAAGGGATGAAGTAAATACGCCCCTGCCTCACACCACACATTTGCTCCTTTCAACTCACTTCCATATCGGCACTTCCGTGTCTGCCCATTTTCAATTCTCGTTTCCCAAATGAATTTGACCGCCCCATCTGTTCTTCTGCACATCTGGACGTTAGTTCTTATTTTCCATTTCTGTTCAATATGGGTCCGGGAAATTTGTCTGAGAACGTTGTTTACAAACGTTGTTATTGACGCCATCACGACCATACTTTTTAGCCACGGGGTGGCAAAAGGGGGTGGGCATTGCAAAATTTTACGCCCGGGGATGAGACCCCGTCAACTCGGTTCGCCTTCTCCGCCCACCCTGAAGAATTGATCGGGCCTGGATCATTTTCTTGGCTCGTTTTACCATCGTGTAATTCAGTTTTTCCCGCTGTCAATCGTCAAGCCAATACGCGTATACGAAATTTCTAATTATAAAATTATGCAGTTCTCATATAGAGTTAAATAAATTATATCCCAATTCGAAATCCGCCCCCTTAACACACATTTAAATATTATTATTAATAATAATAAGCCACGACGACGACGACGGACTAACCTAACGCGCGCATTATCGGCGCCGCGGCCACCGTCTGCCGTGTAGTCCGCGCCCTACGGCCGTAATGCAGTTACGCATTGTTATTGAACACCGTTCGCTCTTATATAATAAGTAAGGGGGTGGAGGAAAGAGGATCATTAAACAATTTTTTTTTAACCGATCCCACTCCGCCACGGCGGTCGAGCGGATCTTTTTCTATTATTATTATTATTTTTTTCCACGCTTTACTGTCCCTCCGCCTCGTCGTCGTCGACGTGGCCGCCGCACGACGACCCTTCACCCGCACGACGCGCCGCGCCGTATCATTACCTGTAACCGACGCGAGCGACGACGCGTCCGCGTTTCACAACGCCACAACGCGGCGACGGCGTTGATCACGTTTTCCTCTTCTCATATTATTATATTATTCCCCTCCCCTCCAGCACCAAACGATCCTACGCGGTTTTTTTATTTTCTATACGTTTTACCTTTTTTTTTTTTTTTCCTTTTAATAGACGTGCGCGCATATACTCGCGTGTATTGGTGTAGTCGTGAGTTTCTTTCACGTTTTTTTTTTTTTTTACTTTTCTTTTGTACACACACGCGCGCGCGCGTATCTCGAAATAAATTAAATCCGAACACACCGACTAATTATTATTATTATTATTATTATTATTATCATCGTTATATCCCATTCATTAAAAAAAAATATAGTTACATCTTTTTTTCTTTTCCCACCATCACCGCCGGACTTTATTTCTTTCTCCTCTACAACCTCGAAGCGCTTCGAAATGATATCTCTCCGCCGCGTCCACTTCGGCGCGTACGAAACGGTTAAGTAGCACACGCCCCGGACCCGTTTTCTCGACGACCGGGTCCCACACTACGACGAGTGTGCGTTCGCGCGCCGTATTTACTGCGCAGGAAGGGAAACGAAAAAAAAATATTTTTTTTTATATAAGAATTTTTCTACTTCTGCTCACGTAATTTTAATATTTTCTCTAATTTATTATATATATATATATATACTCGGCGAGTAAGTAAGCAGCAATTGCGCATGGGTTGTTTGTGTTGTTGGAGGTATTTGACTTTCAATTATTAGACTGACTGAATAAATTGTAATTAGGAGCGAATCAGGAGTTGGAAAAAAAAACGTCGAGTAATAACAATTAAGTATGTACATTGTTTTAATATCGAAATACACAGACTTCAGTCTACGATCAGGTATATTTATTTATATATATATTTTTTTTTTTTTGGAAAACATTTAACTGAGAAATCATTTTTTGTTTTTTGCGCATTGTACGTATTTCTATCGAAACGTTTAAAATTGTTTTTATTGTTATTTATTTACTGATCGGTGTTTTTAAAATGAGAGGAGATTGGTTTAAACTCCCGAATCCTCTTTACTCACACCCCTGTGTAGCAGTAGTGAGTTTTTGTATAAATACAATCTCTAATTGTATACGCGTAGTATTATTCGGCGTCCTTAATGGAAAATTCTGATTTTTTTTTTTTTGTTTTTAAACATAATTCTAACGGACGAAAAACGGTTTCAGAAAAAAAAATGAATTAAAAATACGGGTGGATATATTCATTAAATCATTACAATCGTACGGATTTTTCGCAGCAGTCAATTTCGCTCGAGCAGTGTTTAAGAGAGATCATTTTTTTTTTTTTGAATTTTCTCGATAGTGCATTTAAACGTGTGCTCGAAAAGCTAACAGAAAAAAAATTGACGATTCCTGATAATAAAAATCCATAGTATTCATTATTTTATTTTGAAAAATAATCCTCTTACAGTCTTGACGTGTACACCGAATATGTATCTTCGCATTGTATATACTAGTATATATACACGTGAATAAAAAAAAAGATCAAAAAATGTCTTCGAATATTTGGGTCATTTATAGCAATTATTAGATGTTGAGTTATCGATTAAATATATTGAATGGTCGAGACATTTAAGTCCTAAAGAGGTGTATTTATTTAGTTTCGAGGGCTGACTTTATAAATTCGTACTAGTTCTACGTTATTTCAAGCACATAATCAAAAAGCATTGAAAATTGCAATTTTTTTTTTATTTTCATTTTAAATTTTTCGACAAAGTGGACAAAGTGTATATTGGTTTGATGGTCTCCATCAACTGACGTGTGCAATCGATATAGACAATTTTTTATTCATTAATTTATATTTATTTTGGTTTTTTTTTTTGAAACTTGTATTTTTGCAAATATGTATTTCATTATCACAATGGATAAAATTTTCTTAAATAATATCGAATTATTTATAGAAATTATGGATTTTAATATATTTTTGTTCTATAAAATATGTGAAGTAATTTTAGGATTTTATACATGAAAATGTAATGTAAGGTTGAACTCAAAGAAATCGTTAAAACTATTCATAACAAAATATTCAAACATTAATAAAAAAATCAATAAAAATATTCCAACAAATCATTGAATCATTCAAGCAGCGCGAAAATAATTTGTTACTATTTTCAAAAAATTCTAAATAAAAACGCTATTCAATGTAATGCTGTAATTTACACATTTAAGATATTTTAAAAAAATAACTCAAATTGTATTTAACGGTCCAAATCGTACGTATGTGGTATCTCTGATCGAACAGCTTATTTCTTCCTCCATCACTTCCAATCAGACCGATCGCGATACGGCGAATTGTCGCTTCACAACAATATTACCGCCATTATTATTTTTCGGGACGAACCCTGTATAATTTTTGTTTTCCTCAAATATCCATTAAATTTTTTTTAAAGTGTGTGGCTATTTTTATGTACCTAAATCACGGTGTCGCCGAACAAAATAGGTTTGGAACGACTGTGTTCAGTTACACGAGTCAATGGAGCCCGTGCTTATTGCGCCGACTCGACACAGCTCGCACAACAGTCTTGATTTCCAGAATTTCATATCTAATAAAACAACAAAGCTAATCGTTATGACATGTAATTGAAGAGATTACAATTTTTACAATGCTGGAATAAGAATAAGAGACACGTGTTGGGGATTAATTGCGGATCACACAATTTACCTAACACACCATATGTATATTATAAATCAAATGATAGCATATTTAAAAAGTATCAATTGATAATGTATAATATGCAGTGGAAATCGTGTCGTATGAAACGCGTAAACAAAAATTAAAAATTAACTAACCTCCTGATTTATGTTTTTCATAAAGTGCAACGGATATATCTCGACTACCCCGAATACACTGGAGTTCTCTCTCCTGGATTTCGGCTTTCGTGTAATCACATTCCGAAAGGACGTAATTTTTAATCAATCTTGATCGATCCCGATCAAAAAAGTCCACGTTCGGATCGTCATCTATATAGGAATTTTCAACAATTTCAATTGTAAACAAATAATTTATTTAAAAATATAAAATGTGACCTTTGCATGAGATTGACTTACTGTTTGAACACACGATAGCCAATGCTACGGTCAACGACCGTACAAAATCGGCGACTTCTACGGTTTTCGCATCTATATTTTTCTAAAATGAAAAAATAAATCATTCCGTTAATTATATTTATTCGTGAAGGATTGTTTTTATACGTCAAAAATATTTGTACGAGTATAAGGAAGTGAGATGACAAATACATGTCCGGGGACAATGCGATCACCACTTACCTTAATCCACCTATGAATGGCGCTGTATAAGGATTTATTTCCCCCGATAACTCCTGTAATTTTATGCATCGACATAGCCAATAACAATACACCCAGTTGCTAAAAATCATAATAGAAAATACATGTAATTGGCGTTGATATTGAAAACAATAAAAAAACTACTATTCGGTGTTTAATTTTTTCACTTACGTCGTTTTTGAAAAACGTATTGATTTGGTTGTCTGGCATGAACACATCAAGCGGTACGTGTTTCGCTTGCCCCCTCCACATATCATAGGTTCGTAAAACACTGCTGAATTCCTATATAAACAATTACGAAAATGATTATATCTATAATAACAATAAAAACATAACTTACAAGTGCTGAATCGTTGTGGACGTTCATAGCGTTTTCCGAACGAAGAATCGTATTCATAACTTCAGCGAAAAAACCGCTGGAATCATTTGGGCGTATGGAGGAGCAAGCTTGTTTTAAATTACAGAAGCCGAACGGAGTAGTTGTTGTTGTCAATAACGGAGCTATATAAATAATTGTATTCAATAAGATATATTAGAACATAAACGTTTTGCTCATGAATTATATGCAAAAATAAAACAAATATGTGTTTTGACTCACCGACGATTGCGGCGACGTAGGAGAAGAAATGAGGATAGTCCATGAGGTAATCGTTAGATTCCTTAAGAACCGCGTCGATCCTATACGAAAGATTCCGTTTATTATGCGATGTTGATACCACAAGAATCACATTTGTGTATAACGATACGTTTAATTGTAAAAGTAAAATTATTTTCAAGGATCAAAAGATTTTTACAAGGAAAACGGGACAAGGGACACTCGAGGGATAAGCTGAAACTCTGAAACAGTTCTTTAACAAAAATGTAAACTATCTCCTAAATATCATATAAATGTAAATTGCGAACTCATAAAGACATACCGAGTAAGGTCCGTCATGTTCAGCACATTATTTGATAAAAGTTCCGCGAACATTTTACCAGCTTCGGTACGGGTGTTCGGACCGTCGTCCAAAGTCACGAGTGCCGTTGACGTTATGAAATTTTGATGTCTCGTGCGAAGAACCGACATTTCATCGTCGACTAGCAAATGTATTACGTCCTGTGTACACATATTATTATTTCGTAATTACTTTGTATAGGAAAAAGAGTCACGAGACGAAATAATTTTTCGGTAACGGGGTTTACAAATGGGATATAACAGTGGATCAAAAACACATGAAAAATACGACTCAATAATTTCAAATTTTAATTTGAAAGAGGTTATAGGCGAGAAAGAATTAATATCGGATTTATTGCTATAAAGGAGCGTTGGTATGCGTACTAGAATGTTAAAGAACTACGGGAACATTGATGAAAATACGAATGAGTTAAACAGAACAAGTTAATTATCGAGTTATGACTAATATTTAAAGACCGACGAATAAATTCAATAACTGTTAGCCAATTAATTCTGACAATGATCCAATTGTTACGCGTATAAGTATATAACTTTAAAGTGATACGCACGTCTAAATTATGCAATTGCTCGTATTCCTGAATCACGCTACTACACAGTCTTCGGATTTTATCGTTCAATTCCTCGGGGTCCATTTCGTCTTGTACTACACGACCAGTCTTTTTCTTCTTCGTTTTAGGTGTTTTGGAACAAGTAGGTTTTTGCGCCTGTTCCCGTCCGGCAGTCTCCGTCACTTTTTCTACCGCGACGTCTGCAGCTGTTTAAAAAAAATATATATAAGAAACTGTGAAATTCTCAATATCATATAGCGTATTAACACTTACGACGATTTTGGTTATCACAACTGCTAGTTTTTCCTTTTTGATCCGTCACTATAGATTTGTCATCCAAATTCTTCGGTGTCCATTTATTATTGCGCAAGTCCAAAACATCCTGCATCATGAATCGCGTTCTCGGCGAGATGCTTTTCACAGTGATCATATCTCTAATCTTGCTAATCGTACTGTTCAAATCGCAGGACTGTAAAAATAATAATATACGACGTAGAAAAAAATATATATAGATTTTTACAAATGTTAACAGATTTGTGCATACTCTTTCTAATTTTTTCCCCGCGACCTTTAATAGGTTACACAAGTATTCCAACGATTCATTGGTACGATTAGATATCAAATTCGCGATACAAAATTGCATTATGTTCACATTGATAATTGCATTGTTGAACAATTCTCCGATGAAACTAAAGAATATGGAAAGAGAATGTCATAAATTACAAAAAAGTTGCTATCGGCCAACGGGAAGCGTTATTAAAATGTCTATACGATGTATTGTAGTTTACCAGCAATTTCCGATGAAACGTCTACGCAGTCTACTTTCATTTTCTTCAAATTCTATTTGAAGATTTTTCTTCTTTTCCTATATATTATTGAATGTGATATATTTATAAGTTTATAAAATTATAACGGGCGCGCATATTAATATCGACCGAGATATGAATTAATGTACTAATATACGTATCGTAATTAAAATAAATTACGGATCTGTGCACGATTCGATGTTTTCAAATGTCTTCATTAAAATCGTGTGGTCGTTGGACTGGAACAAACTCTGGCATTTCTTGACCAACAGCGTCTTGAACGATATCGTCGTCCTGCTACTTTCCACACAAGTCACTTGTACGGATTGTAGTGACGAGCACATGGTCGCATAATGTTTTGCGAAACATCGTTCATCAATCGCCTATTATGTATACAATATTTACACGCGTATTAAAGAACTTAAATTTGATAATTAACGATGAATACAATTTATTGCTGAACACATGAAATCGTGTAATATAACTGCAACGAAAATAGTCGAGATTTTATTTTCTACGACTGTCAAATATATGTATACAACATGCGGGTGTTATTATTAAATCGTTTTATCCAGATTGATTGAATCATATTACCCTTTCAAAGACCAAATCAACGACTTTCTCGAGTTGTTCAATCGTGTTTATAGGCAATGCCAAGAAATCTTTGATCAATACATCAATGGTTTCCGGCGTGATCTTGTTCAATATCGATTGGACCGTTTTGTTTAATTCCTGTATACATATATAACACATGTATGCAATAAATGGTAAAATTGCATGACGCTAATTTTTTTCTTTTTTTGTTCGATTGATAGATATTTAAAACCGCAAAGTTTCCGACAGTTTCTTCACGGACATCAGCAATATTATTATATTTATTAATAGCACGGAACGTACGTCATGAAACCCGAACTGAACAACATCACGAATCATCGGATTTCCATCCTATTTTATATTATTAATCTATAAAGTAATGTAAATATATATACCTCGATCGCGTTAATATCTATATTTTTCGCCGTTTTTGTCGTCGCTATTGCCGGAACCCACGCTTTTTCGGCCTTGTCCAACTCGATTTCATGATGTGCCAAATTCATGCGCACGACTCGTTTGCCTTGCGTATTAATGTCAACCGAAATGTACGGTCGACCCTTTAAAACATGTTCGGTGTTTATTACACTGAACTACATAAAATTTCATAAATCTGAAATCTATACCTTTTGACGTGTGGTGGAATTATTACAATTCTTAGGGTTGTTGCCCACTTTCAAGTTTTCCGTTGCATTGCAAACCGGCTGCTTACGACGCCAAGGAACATTAGACTCCGCCGTCTTCTAAAATTATAGGATACAAATTATATTCACGAGTAAATACGTAGATAATCTGAATTCCTATAACAAGACTCATAATCATAAAGTACCTGGTTCGTATTGTTTTCAGTATCTTCCATTCTCGTCACTGCACTTGTCTCATCCTTCGCTTCAACCGCCGGGATCAAAACTTTCTCGGATATATCTAGACTTTCATCGATTTTCACCATGTCTAACGATACTTCTCTCATCGGATTTTCTTCATTGACATTACGTTTTGTAATAGAAGATTGCTATTTTTTTTTTCAAAAGAAAAAATCATTTCAATCACATTTAGTGTTATAAACGCTGAGCGCAGACATAAAGAAGTGTTGCATTTGAGTACCATAAAAAATGTCTCTAAAATATATACACGAATTATCATTTCCTCGATAGTTTACATTTACAGCGATATAAAAATATTCACGGTGTGGAAATTCTCTATCTATAGTGCACGACATTTAGGTCACTGGACTTTAACGATATCACAATATATTATGTACTTACTTCTGATGAATTGCTCGGGGGCTGATCCAACGATTTTATTTCATCGTTTTCAACAATCTTTTTATCATGATCTTCTTCCTGTAATATTCCCGTCTCTTCTTGCGACTTTGCGTTTTTACGACGCTTCGCTCTGTTTCTCTTCTGTTGGTTGTTTGTAACAAAAATACGAAAATAATTTAATCGGTTTTCAATCACATATACCATTAAATTCCAAAAAATCGTGTTTTTTTTTTATTTTAGATTCTCAATCACTAAAATTATTATGACTTTCGATATATTTTATATTACATAAAATATAATATGCTCACAATTTGTTTTCATGAAAGTCTACGAATTATACCTTTTTGCCGTTTTGTTCTGAAACACCTTCGACCTCATCAAATTCATGTCCATTCGTCCCTTTCGTGGACGAATTCACCGACACAGATGTCTGCGGAGCGTTTCCTTCTCCATTATTATCGGCCATCGTCAACTCGGCCGTAGGGTGTTCGTTTAACTGCTTTAATAACAGACGTTAATATTTCATATTATTTCCTCTGTCCATTTCCCGATGTAAAAATATTCGTTTTAAATGTCGTACCATTATCTCATCTGTCACGCCGTCAAATAACTCGACTGTGCATTTGGTCGGATTCCGTGATTTATTACGCCGACCAATTCTGGAACAATTCTTCTTTACTGTCTTCCATACTCTTTTTCTTCCTTGATTCAGTGCAGAAAGTATTCTTCTGAACGTATTCATAATGGCTTCAATTAAGTTCTATTGTTTTGACAAAATTATCAAAATTTTACTAAATGCACAAGGTATTAACTCGTACGACCTTTTAGAAGCGAATGACGTATATTATGATTACATTGTACATGTTATCGTTTTTTATAATAAACAGTTTATATAAAAGCGTTTCTGTGCAACCACGATTGGATTATATTATTTATTTTTGTATATCGGCCGGAGTAATATATTCGTATTCCACGTGTTTTTTAACTGTAGCAGATTTTTAATAGGAGATTTCGGTTAAAATAATACAATATTTTAATATTACAAAATAATACATATATTATTTTACATTTAACTTACTACAAACATAAAGTTATAAATGTTTCACTTAAATTTTATTTCTCGTGGTTTTCATTGACAATTGACAATAAATTATAATAACACTGAAAAAATGGGCAATGTTTAATAGCGTATTTCTCGGAAATTCTAAAAGATACGGAAATACAACTTTTATGACATTGTAAGTCTTTTTTTGCAAATTAAGACAAACAAAAAAAAAGAGATAGTTATTTGGACGTTTTTTGATATTAAACGCGATTTACTTTTAAAAAAATAACTATTTTTATTCGGTAATTACCCTTTATGAATTTTTGGTTTAATTACGTAAGTTTATTCTATAGTACAATAAAATAACTTGAAAATAAAAAAAAAATGTATTAAAAATCTAAATATTTTTGAAGATTCATAAATAAATGTAGAACAAATTCAGTTTTAGAAAATTAAATTACGCATAAAAGAATCTACAAGAGTTAGACCTCACCCTTTTGAAGTTTTTTTCTCGATAAGTTTAGTTATAGTTTCATATGAAAATTTGTATTAAAAGAAAATACGTTTTTAATAAATATGGACAGCGTTTATTGCGATTTTTTTTTTTACTTGAGATATTATATAATGATTATGACTAAGTGTATGGCATGTGTTTTGTTAAAATAATAAAATATTCCAGCAAATTAGTGAATCATTCAAGCAGCGCGACAATAACTTGTTACTATTTTCAAAAAATTCTAAATAAAAACGCTATTCAATGTAATGCTATAATTTACACATTTTAGATATTTTAAAAAAATAACTCAAATTGTATTTAAATATTTTTATTTAATATTAATTAATACAAATATAATATAGCATATTATGTACTTATAAATAATATCATGACATGAATTTAGTCATAATATACTTTTGTAATAAAAAAAGATCGTTTTCTTTTTATATGTGTATAATAAAATTTAATCTTTAATTATTAAATTTAATATAATAATATACTATTAATGAGTACATTATAATATTACACTTTTTTGGTGACAAATATTTTTTTTCAATATACTTGCATGCAATATGTTATGCAATTTCATATCATTAAATTAGAAAATTGTTATGAAAGATATGTGTGAATTATTCTATTTTCAGTTCTTACTCTATCTATATGATCAAATAATTGTGGTTGATTTTTTATTTCATTTTCAGGAATTTTTTCATCTTCATTACCATTACAGATATCATATTTTTTAGCATTTCTAAAATAAATAATATATTAAGAATATTATTATACTATAAACAAGAAATATTGAGTTGAATGAAGTGACTAGCTGTATCATTGCGTCATAATGTAAAACAGCACAATAAAGTATAGCCCTTGCTGTCTTGCATCGATATCAAAACACGATATTTTCTTATGCACCTCCAACTTTCATATAATTTTATGAATATAATGATTTGATATTAGTCTATATTTCTTTATTGAAAGTATCAAATAATAATTTTTTACGTTGCTTTTAATACTCCAAATACTCTTTAAATACTCTTCCGGATTCCATTGGACAGTATTTAAAATAAGGGTCAATATAAACGGTTTTATCATATATCCAGAATCATCTATTAAAATGTGTTTTACATATTTATTTAATGTTGTTATTATTGTAATACTTACTAATTAAATAGAACTGCCCAATTTTATTGTAGTGTATTCTATACATTCGATTTTGCAAAGCGCTGTTGTTAAAAAATAAATTTGTCATGTACAGTACCCGGAAAGTCGGTAAGAACAGATGTAATACGCATTTTTAGATTGCATGATTAACAGACAATTTATAGTTGTGAATAAGAAATGTGATGTTTTTAATTCAAGGAAATACAAATTTAGCCAGCATTTGAACATTTAAGGAAAGTACAATCTACACACTCAATAACTCACGGATATCTAGTTTTCATTTGAAATCTAAAAATTAACGGTATATTACTGCTCATAAAACATTATACAGTTAGAATGCTATTCAATAATTGTATACTTTTATTTTTAATTTGGTAGGAAAGCACATGCCTCTTTAATCCATGCATAATTATAGGATTATCCTATAGACATATTCATCTGACACTTACTTGAAGTCTTTCACCAATACTTAGGAAAAATTTAATCCACTGGTCGATAAAATGATGATGAGCTCTTGTTACTCTTCTAATACATCGACATACCCTACATTGATTTACTGGCGTTAAATAAATTTGGCCCATTTCATGCTGATTCGCCTAACTGACGGAGACTACGTTCAACAGCGGAGTCAAAATTAATTGATCCACTAATAATTTTTCAACAATTCTTTTCGGCGCTATGCCCATAAACACTTTAAAATAGGTTATTTTCCAATATATCCATAGCCAATAGCTGAAACTATTGGGATATAGAATCTCGATTAATCGTTTTGTTATTTCTTGTAGAAAAATCGAATTTATAACGACATTATACAGTTCATAAAATACCATAATTTTATTAGTGTCCACAAATAATAACGATTATACACATTTGGACGTTATATTATTTAAAAATATTAAAATTTAGCTACTTAAATATTAATGTTTTCTTAGCTGTTGTACAATAACTCTCAACAGCCGAATTGTCGGAAAAATTAGTTTTCTTTTTTAAAACTATTTAAAAAATAGTTAATTATGTTAACTTGATAACATCTATTCATGATATCTATGGATTAATAACAATTGTATATGGTATAAAATATATCGTCCAACATTACTTTGTGTAATAGCGTGATTTAATGTGTAATAGTGAAATATATAAATGAAAACGATAATGCATTTATTAAATTATATTTTCGTATATTATTATCAAGGACAGTTTAATACAATGGAATATCTGAATTTCCGTCTGTTGACATACATATTTCAGTTTATTACTGTACATCGTAGAAGATCAATATTTTTACCCCATGTATACGGTCCAAATCGTACGTATGTGGTATCTCTGATCGAACAGCTTATTTCTTCCTCCATCACTTCCAATCAGACCGATCGCGATACGGCGAATTGTCGCTTCACAACAATATTACCGCCATTATTATTTTTCGGGACGAACCCTGTATAATTTTTGTTTTCCTCAAATATCCATTAAATTTTTTTTAAAGTGTGTGGCTATTTTTATGTACCTAAATCACGGTGTCGCCGAACAAAATAGGTTTGGAACGACTGTGTTCAGTTACACGAGTCAATGGAGCCCGTGCTTATTGCGCCGACTCGACACAGCTCGCACAATAGTCTTGATTTCCAGAATTTCATATCTAATATAAAACAACAAAGCTAATCGTTATGACATGTAATTGAAGAGATTACAATTTTTACAATGCTGGAATAAGAATAAGAGACACGTGTTGGAGATTAATTGCGGATCACATAATTTACCTAACACACCATATGTATATTATAAATCAAATGATAGCATATTTAAAAAGTATCAATTGATAATGTATAATATGCAGTGGAAATCGTGTCGTATGAAACGCGTAAACAAAAATTAAAAATTAACTAACCTCCTGATTTATGTTTTTCATAAAGTGCAACGGATATATCTCGACTACCCCGAATACACTGGAGTTCTCTCTCCTGGATTTCGGCTTTCGTGTAATCACATTCCGAAAGGACGTAATTTTTAATCAATCTTGATCGATCCCGATCAAAAAAGTCCACGTTCGGATCGTCATCTATATAGGAATTTTCAACAATTTCAATTGTAAACAAATAATTTATTTAAAAATATAAAATGTGACCTTTGCATGAGATTGACTTACTGTTTGAACACACGATAGCCAATGCTACGGTCAACGACCGTACAAAATCGGCGACTTCTACGGTTTTCGCATCTATATTTTTCTAAAATGAAAAAATAAATCATTCCGTTAATTATATTTATTCGTGAAGGATTGTTTTTATACGTCAAAAATATTTGTACGAGTATAAGAAAGTGAGATGACAAATACATGTCCGGGGACAATGCGATCATCACTTACCTTAATCCACCTATGAATGGCGCTGTATAAGGATTTATTGCCCCCGATAACTCCTGTAATTTTATGCATCGACATAGCCAATAACAATACACCCAGTTGCTAAAAATCATAATAGAAAATACATGTAATTGGCGTTGATATTGAAAACAATAAAAAAACTACTATTCGGTGTTTAATTTTTTCACTTACGTCGTTTTTGAAAAACGTATTGATTTGGTTGTCTGGCATGAACACATCAAGCGGTACGTGTTTCGCTTGCCCCCTCCACATATCATAGGTTCGTAAAACACTGCTGAATTCCTATATAAACAATTACGAAAATGATTATATCTATAATAACAATAAAAACATAACTTACAAGTGCTGAATCGTTGTGGACGTTCATAGCGTTTTCCGAACGAAGAATCGTATTCATAACTTCAGCGAAAAAACCGCTGGAATCATTTGGGCGTATGGAGGAGCAAGCTTGTTTTAAATTACAGAAGCCGAACGGAGCAGTTGTTGTTGTCAATAACGGAGCTATATAAATAATTGTATTCAATAAGATATATTAGAACATAAACGTTTTGCTCATGAATTATATGCAAAAAATAAAACAAATATGTGTTTTGACTCACCGACGATTGCGGCGACGTAGGAGAAGAAATGAGGATAGTCCATGAGGTAATCGTTAGATTCCTTAAGAACCGCGTCGATCCTATACGAAAGATTCCGTTTATTATGCGATGTTGATACCACAAGAATCACATTTGTGTATAACGATACGTTTAATTGTAAAAAGTAAAATTATTTTCAAGGATCAAAAAGATTTTTACAAGGAAAAACGGGACAAGGGACACTCGAGGGATAAGCTGAAACTCTGAAACAGTTCTTTAACAAAAAATGTAAACTATCTCCTAAATATCATATAAATGTAAATTGCGAACTCATAAAGACATACCCTCGAGTAAGGTCCGTCATGTTCAGCACATTATTTGATAAAAGTTCCGCGAACATTTTACCAGCTTCGGTACGGGTGTTCGGACCGTCGTCCAAAGTCACGAGTGCCGTTGACGTTATGAAATTTTGATGTCTCGTGCGAAGAACCGACATTTCATCGTCGACTAGCAAATGTATTACGTCCTGTGTACACATATTATTATTTCGTAATTACTTTGTATAGGAAAAAGAGTCACGAGACGAAATAATTTTTCGGTAACGGGGTTTACAAATGGGATATAACAGTGGATCAAAAACACATGAAAAATACGACTCAATAATTTCAAATTTTAATTTGAAAGAGGTTATAGGCGAGAAAGAATTAATATCGGATTTATTGCTATAAAGGAGCGTTGGTATGCGTACTAGAATGTTAAAGAACTACGGGAACATTGATGAAAATACGAATGAGTTAAACAGAACAAGTTAATTATCGAGTTATGACTAATATTTAAAGACCGACGAATAAATTCAATAACTGTTAGCCAATTAATTCTGACAATGATCCAATTGTTACGCGTATAAGTATATAACTTTAAAGTGATACGCACGTCTAAATTATGCAATTGCTCGTATTCCTGAATCACGCTACTACACAGTCTTCGGATTTTATCGTTCAATTCCTCGGGGTCCATTTCGTCTTGTACTACACGACCAGTCTTTTTCTTCTTCGTTTTAGGTGTTTTGGAACAAGTAGGTTTTTGCGCCTGTTCCCGTCCGGCAGTCTCCGTCACTTTTTCTACCGCGACGTCTGCAGCTGTTTAAAAAAAATATATATAAGAAACTGTGAAATTCTCAATATCATATAGCGTATTAACACTTACGACGATTTTGGTTATCACAACTGCTAGTTTTTCCTTTTGATCCGTCACTACAGATTTGTCATCCAAATTCTTCGGTGTCCATTTATTATTGCGCAAGTCCAAAACATCCTGCATCATGAATCGCGTTCTCGGCGAGATGCTTTTCACAGTGATCATATCTCTAATCTTGCTAATCGTACTGTTCAAATCGCAGGACTGTAAAAATAATAATATACGACGTAGAAAAAAATATATATAGATTTTTACAAATGTTAACAGATTTGTGCATACTCTTTCTAATTTTTTCCCCGCGACCTTTAATAGGTTACACAAGTATTCCAACGATTCATTGGTACGATTAGATATCAAATTCGCGATACAAAATTGCATTATGTTCACATTGATAATTGCATTGTTGAACAATTCTCCGATGAAACTAAAGAATATGGAAAGAGAATGTCATAAATTACAAAAAAGTTGCTATCGGCCAACGGGAAGCGTTATTAAAATGTCTATACGATGTATTGTAGTTTACCAGCAATTTCCGATGAAACGTCTACGCAGTCTACTTTCATTTTCTTCAAATTCTATTTGAAGATTTTTCTTCTTTTCCTATATATTATTGAATGTGATATATTTATAAGTTTATAAAAATTATAACGGGCGCGCATATTAATATCGACCGAGATATGAATTAATGTACTAATATACGTATCGTAATTAAAATAAATTACGGGATCTGTGCACGATTCGATGTTTTCAAATGTCTTCATTAAAATCGTGTGGTCGTTGGACTGGAACAAACTCTGGCATTTCTTGACCAACAGCGTCTTGAACGATATCGTCGTCCTGCTACTTTCCACACAAGTCACTTGTACGGATTGTAGTGACGAGCACATGGTCGCATAATGTTTTGCGAAACATCGTTCATCAATCGCCTATTATGTATACAATATTTACACGCGTATTAAAGAACTTAAATTTGATAATTAACGATGAATACAATTTATTGCTGAACACATGAAATCGTGTAATATAACTGCAACGAAAATAGTCGAGATTTTATTTTCTACGACTGTCAAATATATGTATACAACATGCGGGTGTTATTATTAAATCGTTTTATCCAGATTGATTGAATCATATTACCCTTTCAAAGACCAAATCAACGACTTTCTCGAGTTGTTCAATCGTGTTTATAGGCAATGCCAAGAAATCTTTGATCAATACATCAATGGTTTCCGGCGTGATCTTGTTCAATATCGATTGGACCGTTTTGTTTAATTCCTGTATACATATATAACACATGTATGCAATAAATGGTAAAATTGCATGACGCTAATTTTTTTCTTTTTTTGTTCGATTGATAGATATTTAAAACCGCAAAGTTTCCGACAGTTTCTTCACGGACATCAGCAATATTATTATATTTATTAATAGCACGGAACGTACGTCATGAAACCCGAACTGAACAACATCACGGATCATCGGATTTCCATCCTATTTTATATTATTAATCTATAAAGTAATGTAAATATATATACCTCGATCGCGTTAATATCTATATTTTTCGCCGTTTTTGTCGTCGCTATTGCCGGAACCCACGCTTTTTCGGCCTTGTCCAACTCGATTTCATGATGTGCCAAATTCATGCGCACGACTCGTTTGCCTTGCGTATTAATGTCAACCGAAATGTACGGTCGACCCTTTAAAACATGTTCGGTGTTTATTACACTGAACTACATAAAATTTCATAAATCTGAAATCTATACCTTTTGACGTGTGGTGGAATTATTACAATTCTTAGGGTTGTTGCCCACTTTCAAGTTTTCCGTTGCATTGCAAACCGGCTGCTTACGACGCCAAGGAACATTAGACTCCGCCGTCTTCTAAAATTATAGGATACAAATTATATTCACGAGTAAATACGTAGATAATCTGAATTCCTATAACAAGACTCATAATCATAAAGTACCTGGTTCGTATTGTTTTCAGTATCTTCCATTCTCGTCACTGCACTTGTCTCATCCTTCGCTTCAACCGCCGGGATCAAAACTTTCTCGGATATATCTAGACTTTCATCGATTTTCACCATGTCTAACGATACTTCTCTCATCGGATTTTCTTCATTGACATTACGTTTTGTAATAGAAGATTGCTATTTTTTTTTTCAAAAGAAAAAATCATTTCAATCACATTTAGTGTTATAAACGCTGAGCGCAGACATAAAGAAGTGTTGCATTTGAGTTCCATAAAAAATGTCTCTAAAATATATACACGAATTATCATTTCCTCGATAGTTTACATTTACAGCGATATAAAAATATTCACGGTGTGGAAATTCTCTATCTATAGTGCACGACATTTAGGTCACTGGACTTTAACGATATCACAATATATTATGTACTTACTTCTGATGAATTGCTCGGGGGCTGATCCAACGATTTTATTTCATCGTTTTCAACAATCTTTTTATCATGATCTTCTTCCTGTAATATTCCCGTCTCTTCTTGCGACTTTTTTTACGACGCTTCGCTCTGTTTCTCTTCTGTTGGTTGTTTGTAACAAAAATACGAAAATAATTTAATCGGTTTTCAATCACATATACCATTAAATTCCAAAAAATCGTGTTTTTTTTTTATTTTAGATTCTCAATCACTAAAATTATTATGACTTTCGATATATTTTATATTACATAAAATATAATATGCTCACAATTTGTTTTCATGAAAGTCTACGAATTATACCTTTTTGCCGTTTTGTTCTGAAACACCTTCGACCTCATCAAATTCATGTCCATTCGTCCCTTTCGTGGACGAATTCACCGACACAGATGTCTGCGGAGCGTTTCCTTCTCCATTATTATCGGCCATCGTCAACTCGGCCGTAGGGTGTTCGTTTAACTGCTTTAATAACAGACGTTAATATTTCATATTATTTCCTCTGTCCATTTCCCGATGTAAAAATATTCGTTTTAAATGTCGTACCATTATCTCATCTGTCACGCCGTCAAATAACTCGACTGTGCATTTGGTCGGATTCCGTGATTTATTACGCCGACCAATTCTGGAACAATTCTTCTTTACTGTCTTCCATACTCTTTTTCTTCCTTGATTCAGTGCAGAAAGTATTCTTCTGAACGTATTCATAATGGCTTCAATTAAGTTCTATTGTTTTGACAAAATTATCAAAATTTTACTAAATGCACAAGGTATTAACTCGTACGACCTTTTAGAAGCGAATGACGTATATTATGATTACATTGTACATGTTATCGTTTTTTATAATAAACAGTTTATATAAAAGCGTTTCTGTGCAACCACGATTGGATTATATTATTTATTTTTGTATATCGGCCGGAGT
Source organism: Chaetogeoica ovagalla (assembly GCA_032441825.1). NCBI lineage: Eukaryota > Metazoa > Arthropoda > Insecta > Hemiptera > Aphididae > Chaetogeoica > Chaetogeoica ovagalla. The sequence goes on along the minus strand of CM063733.1, from coordinate 6,446,604 downwards.
AATATATTCGTATTCCACGTGTTTTTTAACTGTAGCAGATTTTTAATAGGAGATTTCGGTTAAAATAATACAATATTTTAATATTACAAAATAATACATATATTATTTTACATTTAACTTACTACAAACATAAAGTTATAAATGTTTCACTTAAATTTTATTTCTCGTGGTTTTCATTGACAATTGACAATAAATTATAATAACACTGAAAAAATGGGCAATGTTTAATAGCGTATTTCTCGGAAATTCTAAAAGATACGGAAATACAACTTTTATGACATTGTAAGTCTTTTTTTGCAAATTAAGACAAACAAAAAAAAAGAGATAGTTATTTGGACGTTTTTTGATATTAAACGCGATTTACTTTTAAAAAAATAACTATTTTTATTCGGTAATTACCCTTTATGAATTTTTGGTTTAATTACGTAAGTTTATTTTATAGTACAATAAAATAACTTGAAAATGAAAAAAAATGTATTAAAAAGCTAAATATTTTTGAAGATTCATAAAAAAATGTAGAACAGATTCAGTTTTATTTAGAAGAAAATTAAATTACGCATAAAAGAATCTACAAGAGTTAGACCCCACCCTTTTGATGTTTTTTTCTCGATAAGTTTAGTTATAGTTTCATATGATGCCAGCTGGTCACTTTCCGACTGGACACATTGTATATATATTTGTGAATAAAATACGTTTTTAATAATTATGGACCGCGTTTATTGCGATTTTTGTTTTTTTTTTTACTTGAGATATTATACAATGATTACGACTAAGTGTATGGCACGTGTTTTGTTTGTACGCCATCATACGAAATAAGTAAACCCGACGCCCGTCGAATAAATAAAACTTCAATTTTATCTATATTATCTTCTACGTACTCTATCCACCGTATGGTTTCGTTCAGTTCCGTAAAAACCGAATCCGCAGAGTGTTCATTGCACACGGTCCCAGGGCCCGAATACACACACACACTTATATTATTTACCTATTTTTAGTAGAAATAAACGGCCTCAAATTTATGTTTTGCACACAGGCCCCTAACTGGTCTAGTTACGGCATTGGTGTTTTGTTTAGTATTAATTTTTCATAAAATCAATTTATATAATAATATATTAATGCGTATTAATTGAAGAGCACGTCTGGATTTTAATATAGTCCTCGACAGAGGCAACAATTTTCATACATCTCAAATGTACCTATACAACGATTAAGACATTAATATTCTGCAGAAACGTCCGTGTGTTTAAATAATAATTTCTATCGAATTGTTCGTGAACAAAAAAAAAAAAAAAAATCTCCTTCAACATCTCCCATAAGTATCTGCAATAATAATTAAGTCGAAACCGTTGAATTATTAATTTGGATTTGCCTTGGCGTTTTACCAAGAAAAAGACAACTATAAATACACGCTATAATTATTACAGATTCGTACGTACAAGTATTGATATTATTTAAATATATTATAATTGGGCTTAGGAGATAGTTCTAAAATACATAATATTATATACGTGCACGTATGCCTCAAAAACAACTAAATATACATTCCAATATATTATTATAAAAAAACAACCAAATACGCGGTAAAATAGTATTTATTATAATTTTAATTTTAATAGAAAATGAATTTATATATTTATATAAAAAAAATGATGTTATATTTTATTGATATGTTTTATTTAAAAAATATCTCGAGAGTACAAATTAAGTACGGGCTGAATTCTGAATAACTTTAATTTTCTTCGAAAGCGTTTGCTTTGAACACGAATATTCAACGATGAAAAACATGAAATAATCGTAATAAATCATACGATATTGTTATGTTTATGAGAAATACAATATTTCTGATAATAACTTCTCGGCGTTATATGTTTAAAAATAACAATATTATTTTGGCGGAAATGTGTAAAAAATGAAAAAAAAAGAAGCGCTAATGTTTGAATAATGAGATGAAATATAATACGAAAAGCGGAAATACGCAAAATTTAATTTTTTGTTTAGATTCTACGTAATACGAACTTCAGAATTTCATTCTGCTATTTTTTGCCGTACATCAGAATTAATTTTTTTTTTTGAAAGTGGAGTTTTACATGGAAATATACATAAATAAAATATATTGTTATTACTGACAGACGTCCACAGTTAATATATCGAGTCAATGTAGAGACTATGACGAAACGATTGAATTTCAGGCAATATTGAATTTGAGTACATTTAATTAAATAACGGTTATAATACGACATATATTAGTACTTTAACATTTATTCAATAATTTTTAATTAAACAAATAATATTGTCAGGACCAGATTTAGGAATGTGGGGGCCCTGGGCCCACCTTAAAAGTATATATTATATTTCGATAACATATATTTAATATATTATTATAAGTTAATTTAATTTAATAATATATTAACATTTACACGTATTTATCTACAACAGCGGTCAGGCTATACAAGTTATATGTGTTTATTTATAAATGTTTTTCTCAAAATTGAAAACCATACCTTATCGCTTATCGCTTATCTTACTCTACAAGTCATAATAATCGATTTTAAATTACTTTAATTTTACTATATAAATGATTGAAAAATTTTATTCAATTTGTGATTTAAATTTATTTTGCAAATATTATATTGTGTTTTATACTTGGTTGCAAAAAAATCCCATTAAGTGGAGGCCCGGGGCCCGAGGCCCCCTTGCCCCCACCCCTAAATCCGTCCCTAAATATTGTAAATGTAAAAAAAATCAACACAATTATTGTAATTGGTTTTTTAATTTTGTGTAACGTTTTATAACGATTAATTATAATTATTATTCTCGTCAACGAAAATTCAGTATTTCAAATTCTACTCGGCAGTTTTAATGACTGTAGCACTCCCGTGATATATATTTTTTTAAATATCGTCCCTGTTATACGTATAAGTTTATCGAGTAAAAACTTTGTTATTTTTTCGAAAGGCACATTAAGTATTATATATGCAGAAGAATTTTTATTTTTTTTATTTGAACCTTCCTTTAAATGCGACCATACGTTTTACATAATTCAGAAAAAAATTATGGTATCGTTCGAAACTTAATTATAATGATATGCGCGAGTCGATTTGCGAAAAAAACGAAAAATGTTTCAATATGAACTGCAGAAATCGTATTTTTAACACTAATAATCATCTGCAGGGTATTCGGGAACGTTGAACTGAAAATTTTTAATTTTGAATACTTTTTTTTTTTCATTCGCGTAGTGCTATTATATGCGAACGACGATAATTCGGTAATTTGTATTCACGGGGCATATTAAAAGAAACAGCGGAGGAAAGAAAAGAACGGTTTAATAAAGCAAATACGTGTATTTAGTTAAAACTGAATATGAAAACCGACGGCAACTTCTTCCGTCATTGGCCCTTTTTCTCCTCTTATTTATTACTATTATTTTTATACGCACGGACAACGTTTTTGCACACGTGCAGGAGCCGGTAATAATCGTCGAAGGATCATAGTAATAGTTTCGCTAATTCTCGCTAATTCAGTGCGAAAAAATTGTAGTGGTTCTCAAATATCTTTTTATTAACATTTTTTAAATGCTTTAAACGACGAGAAAATGATCTTTCACGAGATGCAGTATTTTTGGGTGTAATGAAAAATATTTTTACTATTTTTGTTATATTAATAAATTTCACTTCATTGGATGTTAAATATTCAAATTTTGTTTTAAATATGATATTCTTCATATACTTAAACGTAAACGGTAAATCGTTCGTAGGAAAATATTACTGTATTATATATCATGCAAGTAGGTGTACGAATTCTAATTTTTATCCGTATTTTTGAATATTTCTGTATTAGTAATTTGGTTGATTTGGCTGATGATTATACCTATCATTGAAATACCTGATGAGGTGAAGGGCAAAATGAACATTTTTCCTCCTCTATAAAATGCTAGAGGCAAATTCCACTCCTTGCCCTCAGCAATTATGCCACTGACGCATAAGAATCGTACTGATTTAAAGACTTCTGGAAGTCTACAAGGCAAACAATGTCTTGTTCATCATTTGCCGACACTCGGAGACAAAAATAATTAGCGGAAATTTAGTAGAAATTAATAAACTGTTTACCTATAAATGTGTATTGACGTATTGTGTATGCTATTTTAGATTTTGGAGAATAAATGTTTGATATTTATTACTAATACTCGTGAAATAAAACTGATTATTTTATGTAGGTAACAGTGGCATACAGAAAATTTACAACAGTATAAGCGTGCAGTAAAATGAAATTTATACCCACTTGCCAAATTTTATAAAAGCAATACGAATACTTTTATTTTGTTATTACTTTTTACATTACAAATTAAGAAACACACACATATGTATTAATTATAAGCAAGACAAAATTATTTCTTTATATTTATCTATACAAATTAACAGCTAGTCTAATATAGTTTGGATACTATTTTTGTTTCAAATATTAATAGGTATATACAATTTTTATTTTATTTTAAGGTGTCCAGTATGTATCTCTGGACCGCTCCCTGCGTCATAAACATGCCACTGCTCACGGAGGAAAACGACAGCTGCATAGTGTTCGACGCGGGCGGTGAGATCGCGGACAGGATCGTGAAGCTGAGACGGGAATTTTATAAGCAACACCCTTTATATAATTATAGTATTTTTTTTTCCTCCTTCTTTTCCTTCGTCGTCATCATCTTATTCGGTCTGCTGTGGGTGGCCCGACGAAGAGGCGAAACGATTTTGTTAGTTGAACGATTTCGGTAAAACGAAAATCCAAATGTTGCCACGGGTCGAAAGCGTATAATATACACATAATATAATAATAGCTAATAATACACACACACAAACACATATATATATATAAAATCATTAATCGCGGGGCAAGGAAAAACATTACAGTCGTGGTCGGAGTATCTCGTTTATACGAGAGATAAACGTGTAATTTGTGTGTTCTCTGTTGTTGCGTTTCTTATAGGAGGGCTGTCCAAACGATCTCCGGACGATCCACGATGGCAGGATTAAGAAGTCGTTTTGCGCCTGTGGGCAAACATTTTTTTCTGGCGCCTCCCTCAACGACAGTAAAAACGAATATAAAAAGAGTAACAATCCGCTGGTGTTGTGGATGTCGCTTAAGTGAATGACTTAAAAGTGAAGATATTGTTGGAGTTTGGTTATTATACTCGTATATGAATCGGCAATAAATCATTGTATTCAATAAAACGGTTCTGAGCGGAGTTTCGGTGTAATATTATTATTATTATTATTATTCGTAGTACGAAGCATATAATTTACGATTAACCTTACATTACATTTGCGTGTATTAAATCGTAAAATTACCACACGTTTGTACGGAATAAAAATATTAAAATCTTCAACTTATACATATATATATCGTATTTGATGTGAATTCCAAGACTCTAGGACTATTATTTTTGAAATACAGTAAGTAATTTTGACAAAATTTAAATTTAATAGGTACCGGAAAATAGGTACGAGTGTAGTCAAAACAAAACAACATTGCAAAACCAATAGTTTCCTCGTTCACTCTGTATGTAAAATATATATATTGACTATTCATAAATTTAAATTTAATAATCCAAATAACATTGCGTTCGTTATACATAAAATATGTTTTTAGTTGTATTATCTATTTTAGCGTATTTCAAATATCTAATAAAGTGCATTTCGATATTTTACCGTGAATTCGCAATAAAAAGATTGAATTATTCGGGTGATCACAAGAATTTAATAGTGTACGGTATCTGACTGTAACTTGACGAACGTAGTAGTAATTTTATAATAATACAATCATATATTGCTGTAACTTTTCATCTAAATTTTTTTTCAAAACTTCGTGTATCTATTACATAAAAATGATGGTGCTGTTTGTGTTTTGATCCCGAGCATTGTAACTTATAATAATATTTACTATTGACTACATATAAATTCAATAATAACTAAAATAGTCGGAAAAAATAAGAGTATTAAATATGTATATATATATATTTTTAAAATATTTTATTCATAAATTAGTTATTTCTTCGAAAATTCGGTCAGTCACGATTGAACTATATTACCATAATCAATTGTCACTACCGTGCGCAGTTCCATATTTTCCTTAGAATTTATGTTGACGCGTATTACGTTATATAAAATGCGTGTGAAATTATATCGCTCGTATAAATTATTATAAAAATATTATATTTTCCACAATAACGTGACGTGCAATATCGTCTGTCGACCGTGTATAATATTTTACATTATACTACATTTATTCGAATGTTGTTTTCTATAATATAACGTTCTAATTTTATTTTATTTTTTTTCTCTTTGATACGTAATACTTATATTATACAAATACGAAGCAGTACGATTGTATGAATATAGTGCTATATGTATAATATAGACCAGAAGTTCTCAAACTTTATATAGGCGTGACCCGTTTTTAAAAATTTTCAAATTTCGGTGATCTACAGAAATCAATTTCTTATTAATATTTTGGTACGGATAAATATAAAAATGTTAACAATATATTTGAATAATAAAAAAAGATATTTACGTAATAATAATATCGTGTAATGTACTTGGCTATTTAATATTAAGTCGAATGTGAAGAGACGGTGAACTTGTTTTCGATTATTCTTGGTAACTGTATTAAAGTCCACAACGGTGTTGGTGGTTAATCTGAGTGTTTGGCAAGTTGAAATTCCTTCCGAAAATTCAATTTCTATTACAACCGTAACCGAAAATCCAACTTTGCAATTATACAAACAATCGAATGGTGAGTAATGGCGTCTCGGACAGACAAGCAGAACTCGATTAAAATATTTGAAATTCATTTCTAACGAATTGTCTTTGAAATGGATCAATCGATAATAATTTTTTTTCAGCTCATATTATCGTCGTGTGAACATTTTTTCGTCCTATATTATATTATCGAAATTCACAGTTTGAGAACCTCTAACGTAGACGATACATGCATGTAATGTATCATGACATAGACCGATGAATACTACACAAAATGAAACTATATTGAAGAGTTTAAATCAATTTGGGACATTTGTTTGCTACGCGCGGTAAAATACCAGTAACGATTCTAAACGTAAAATGACATTCCGGTAATAAATTGTTATTTATTTATATTTTATTCTACCAATGGGAGTTTTATATTATATAAACTGTTATGTTAAAACACACATGCTTTTATTTCGATTATATTTGTGTAAATGTACACTTTGATAATTTATTTTCAGAATTCTGAAAATATCGCGCAACATCAAAAATGAAGCGATTATAAAAATGACAACTTTTATTATTCCTACAATTAGAAACGATAAATTTGCCCTATTTTTTCTTTTGATTCAATAATCGCGTCAACCGTAAATATTAAGAAGGGCTAATTCTACAGTAAGACGCTCTTGGCCCGCAGCAGCTTTCATTAAAACTTTAGCGTATGTCGCATACTGCAAATAACAAGTATACTCGTATATGCTATAAATTATAACATCAACTTGCGAGATTATGTATTTCCGAGTTGACGTTTTGTTATACACAAGAAAGTAATAATGGGTTTGTTTAAAATAAATTGTAGTATAAATGTGCAACTAAATTTATTACACTTGTGTAATTAATAAAAAAAAAATGTCAGTGTTTTTTTTAATGTCCGTAATTTAAAAGTTTTAAAAATTATTAAAATTTTATTTCGTGAAAATTATAATCTTCAAACACACTCCAAAGTCTATTCCTTTCTTCTAACCGTGTGAATTTCATATAACGTACAATAAAATACATATTATAACGCGTATGAATACTTTCATTTCGATTACTACTGAATTTGTAGGAAAGTACACTTTCGTAATTTTATCGCTTCCAACGGACTTATTGAAAATAAAAAGAAAAGGAGAAAATATAGAAATGCATACATCGGCCGTGTTAACGTAAATGTATTTTTTGACTGTGATTTAACGAAGACTCAAAATAATACTTATTGATCTATTAATTATATTATTTCTGGGGACAAGCTATATAATAATATGTGTACATTCACGGGTATATATATATATAAAAAAATACACGCTTTTTATACCAATCACAACCTCATTAATTATGATGATATTATTCATCATCAATACGCGCATAAGTGTATACACCACCACCACTATACAAAGACTCGTCCTGAACAAAATCCTTATAGAAACAGCGCTCATCCATTACCGCATCCATATAAGAAAACACTAATAATGTATACCAACTTGTATTGCCTTCGCTTTATTATTAATCATTCCCCACTGTTCACTGTGTGTGTGTATATATATATATAAAATTTCATCACACACACATTTATGTGTGCCTCGTATACCTATGGGCTATATAAGAATTATTATTATTATTATTAAAAGAATACATTATGTTATAATATATACACATACGTCATCAGAGTAAAAAAAAAAAACTACGAGTATGTTTCAATAATATAAAATGATATTTCTACGAAGATCTATATGTTAATTAAATATTGAAACGCGCGCGTGCGATTTTATGCGATATTTTATGTAAAAATATTCTCGTTATTAATATGACGCGTATCTGTGTAAAAAGATTACACATTTTAATTACCACGATGAAATCCGCCTTTAACGCATATATTGTTCGTTTATAAGTTTATAAAATTTTCCGTTGCTATAAAATATATAAAAAAAAAAAATCGGTTTCGTAACGATTTATTCTATAAAACCGCCGAGTGTAATATTATTATTGTTGGTAAAATTATAAAATAGAAATTAAAATTCTATTTTGAGTAAGAGGATTTTTTTTTTATTTGGTGCGTAGGAGTAAAAAAAAAACGACGCAACAACAAAATATGGTTATACGTAATTATAATTTTTTTTTTTTTACGTGTATACATACGAGTTTATGTATTTTGTACCGAGAGTGGTGGCTTGCAGTATAAGTATACACGATTACAAGCCAACAGGAAAACGCTGTTTTACATATATATTATTTATAATGACATCATTTTTGAATACAGTGATTATTATTTATTTTTTTTATATGCATGTGTAATTCATATGCCAATTATTTAACGAGTACCGAAAAAGTATTTTACATAATGTGTTATAACGACCGAATATGAATATTGATATACCATAAAAATTTGTAGGTTTAAATAATAAAAAATAAAAATATTAGTCGGCACGCGCGTACTTATCCAAAAATAGCGTATTCCATGTGTATACAAAAATAGAGTATTCCACAGGTATTCTTTAATATGTAAAAAATCGATTATCTATAGTTTCAAAGTTATCAATTATACAAGTAAAAACTTCGGATAAGATATTTTAACGGAAACCAAATGTTATATTATTATTTTAAAGTCAATAATAATGGTAAATTATCATAGTCAATATTTTATTTCAGTTTCATAGCAAATAGTCACTCATCGCATAAAAGATCCACTGGCTTGGAATATTTACAGACGAATTTTCGCTTACTATTATGGAAATTTTTAAAAATATGTTTATTGATTTGATCGTACATTTTGTTTGATACAATATCAATATTTAGTACCTGCCAGATGATAGCGAAACCGAAAACCACAACAATTTTAACAATTCAGGAATGCCTGATTTATGTATGTCATTCTTCATTATATTATTATACGGATCACGGATCGGTTATATACTTTTAATCATTAGAAATAAGTTAGAGTTATAATAGTAAGAAGAAAAAATTTAATCAGATTACCATAATTATTATTATAATAATATTAAATATTATAATTATTATTATAACAGTATATTATTGTACGTTTAAGGTTTTCAATGTTTATTGATATATTATTTGATAGAAATAAGTACAATTTTACCATTCAGAATCTGACGTATTATTATATATATATATATATATATACAGTAAGTTCTAATTCATAGATGTGGAAAATTAAACTTGGCCGGATTAAACAAGATTAGATGCAGTGAAATAATGTAGTGAAATATTATATCCTAATGTATTTAGTTTATCGAGAATATTTTCTACATCACCTATATCGACGGCTATGCCGAAAAAGATGCGTTCGCGTGTTTAAAAAGGTTAAAGACTTATTTGAGAAACATTATGAATGAGGTAAAATATTATTTGAAAACAAATTTTTATTATTAAATATATAATAAGTTTTTTACAGGATCTGAATGGTATTAGTACGTCGGCAGTACATAAAAATATTCTGATCACCGATAAAAGGTTTTGGATGAGTTATCAAAAAAGAAAAAAATTAATTATTTTTTATAATTTGAACGTTTTCAAATTAATATTTTTTAAAAACCAATTTAAGCATAACAAAATTTTATAAAAATATTAATAACGTAAATACAAATCGGTTATCAATATTGAAAATAGACGTTATATTTATAGACGACATATACAGTTATACACAATTATTTAGAAAGTCATATAAAACAAATAGGGGTAAGCAAATTTTCTTACCAATGATTTCCCCCCTTCCACACTCACACAAAAATCATATCTACGGTACTTTTCTAATATTATTTACCTAGTAATTTTTTTTTTACCATTCTGTTATAGTTAAAATCCGTAGTTAGTCATCGCATAGAACGTGAGCGTTGAAAACTAATAAATTTATTTAAATATTATAGGATGAATGTATATCTTTCGGAAGGAAAAAAAACTGCTGTACACACGCAGAATTATTTCGTTATCATCCCGTCAAATTTAACGACAAAAACACGAGAAAACATAATGCGAAAAAGCGGCGTGACACATGTCGTCACGTATTAATATGACATCAATGGACGGTGTTCGTGAAAGACGGTATAAGTGATTTTCTTTTATTTTTTGCCGTTTTGATATTGCGCATCAGCATTTCGTAGGAAATATCACGCCGGATCGAATAATATGGACCTTTGAAAGTCCGTCTGTTTATATATATATATTGTATAATTTGCATAAAAATCATGATACGAAACCGCTGTAAAAAAAAAATTCTGTTCGCATTTATTTTATTTAATATTTTACGTTACGATAATACACCGCGCAATACTAATTGACAGGCAATGTCAAAGTAATTGAAATTCGCGGTTAAACAATGTTTTTTTATTATTATTATTAAGTTCAATCAAAACGATTGACAAAAATCGACACAACTATTAAACACATAATTCCAAATAATGAATTGAAATCGTTATTAATATTAGTGTAAAAAATTGTGTATTTTAATTTAACTTTTATTTAGCGTAAATATTTATTACATTCTTTTTTTCTGATTGTTTTATTTTTATAAACATAAGTTTGATTCGCTTGAGTTCGATTGTGAGAAAGTTTATTTCGAGTTCTAAGACATAATAAACTTTCACGTTAATCTAAAACACGTTTAGTGTGTATAATTATTTAAATGTTTTATCGTATTTATTGTTGTGTAATTATTATTATTTATTACTGTGAGGCTCGATAGTTGATGGCCATAAAAACATTGAAAAATGAAATTAAAAAATGCAGATATGACATAATAATGTTAAACGAACGTATGTTGATATTTGCGAAAATACAAAAAAATAACTTTAAAATCATTTTCATTAATTTTTTTTTAAATTAATTTTTGTCCACTTATATAATCCTTATTGTTACGTATTTTTTTTTTTATGAAAACAATTTTTTTGTAAATTGTGAAATGAAAATTATAAAAGCTCAACGATCGATCGAAATTATTGTATTTTCCATTTCAATTAGTACTCAATGACGTGTGAAATGGCCGTTGACTATATTATACTCGTATAATATTATAATTGATCGGGAAACGATGATGAACTGTAATTGGGTTTCATTTTTCTAATGTACACCTCTGTTCGTACATTTAGCGGAGGAAAAATGTGTACGTTCTCTAAAAATAACATTTATCTGTCTCGGCGATATTTCAAATAAATTCAAACCGTCCCCTCCACACGTGTATTTCTCTCTCGACTATTGGACGAAAACGAGTAAAATTATTAAAACCGCGCTAAAAATGTCGAATAATCGTTCATCGTGAAATGTAACGAGATTCCAATGACTTACTTAGAGACATACATAACCAAAAAAAATTCGTCTCCGATACGTTTCTAAAAACGGAACGAGTTTCTTTGCACGCGTTCCTTCCAAGCACTGCGATAAAACGTCGTGTGTTCATGCTTACGTCCAGTTGTATAAACTAAAAATACTGATTTTTTTAGTATTTATTTTATTACTATTATATATATACATGCATAAATAGGCGTGCGATTTATAATTCACTGTTTTTCATATCTGATTTTCAATAAATGGATATTTCGTTCTAAAATGTTAAACGAGACTTTTTGTTTCGATTCGTTACTTCATATTATTTGCATTGAAAAAATGACAATAAAACGTACGGATGTTATTGCGGATTACGTTCGGGGTTGATGAAAAAGCGTACGAGGAAATCGTTCCTGACCGTGGTCCTCCTCCCCGACCGCACACGATTTTTTTTTTGATTTTTTTTTTTTCCATCGATCCAACGGAGACCGTGTCCGGCGCACAATAACTGCGGAACGGTAAAGCGCGCAGAAAATCGGATGACGCCGCCGCGGAGATCAAAGAGACGAAACCGAAAACGACACGGCGAAGACGGGATATAATAATAATAATTAACCGACGGTTCTCGCAGCGGACCGAGACCGATTTAATTGAGACCTATCTCTTCTCTCCACCGACCGGTACAACGGCGGTGGTCCGCCGCGATACGATTCGCGCGTACGCCACCAGCTCGTCACACGTCATTGTGTCGCCAGTAATACGCGCCCGCGTGTTATTATTGTATTACTAGTGTACGGGGGGGTACGAAATAATAATATTATATATGTGTTTGTGTGTGTACGCCCGACACCCGGTGTCGACCACCACACAACCACCACCGTGGTCGTCGTACAAAATATAATAATAATAATAATAATAATAATAATAATAATAATAATAATAATAATAATAATATACGTGTATAAATGTATAGGTACGCTGCACGCAAAGTCGTATATCATCGCGTTTTGGGGCCGGTCCACACACGAGATAGAGATAGAAAGAGAGAGAGAGAGAGAGAGAGAGAATGACCGAAAAAAAAAAAGGGGCGTCGCGTTCGGTGTGCGGCGGAATGCGTACATATATATTATATTACCCCGAATCCACGCGGTATGTACTTTAAATTTCTGTGTGCGAGGAGGTTTAAAATAAAACGTAGAAACCGCGTCCAGATTATAAATGTAATACTACTACTACTACGATAGTACCCGGTATACTTGGTTGCCGGTAAAAAAAAAAAAAAAAAATCTCACTTTTTCTCATACGATTGATACTCGGTTCGATATTTGCCCCGTGTATAAACTTGTTCAAAAATTACAAAAAAAAAAAAAAAAAAAGATTTAATTTTTTATTTTCAACACGATAATAATTATATTTTCACATCACACAACACACGTTTTATTGCGTTAATAATTCAATTTCGTGTTTATTTTTATTAAAAAAAAAAATACATATATATATATTTATTACCGATATTTAAAATAAAACTCATCGTACAAACATAAAATACAAATGTAAATGTCTGGGAAAAAAAAAAAAAATTAAAAATTCGCGTTAATAATATTTATTTATTTTACAACGTTTCTAATCCACTTCTAACGTAAATATCATCTCCGTATTTCCTATTCATAATTCTTACCTTTTTTTCTTTCTTTTTTCCTCAGCTAAGATAACGCGTCAATCTATGACTGACGAATGAAAGTTTACAGATTTTTTTTTTTAAATTTATTTCATCATTAACCGACATCGTCGGCGGCTCCCCAAATCCACCGCGTCGCATCCTCGCGAGCAGCTGTTATACTTCGCATTCGCTCAATGTTCTTTCTGATTACTATATACTCATTTTTGCACGGCTACTAAGGGTTGTAGCGCCGTGTGTTGTTAAAAATATTCTTATAATCTCACCTTTTTTAGAACGATTATAATCTTTCTCAAAGAACTGGGCTATCGAATGTAAAGATAATTTTTCAAATCCGACTAGATAGTTGCAGAGACCAGCACGTTCAAACAAACAATAATAACTCGTCAGCTTGATTATATTATATTAGTATAGGTATAATTCGAATTAAAATATATATTATATACTTTGGATTTTGAGCCGGGCGAATAATATTTATTGATTTTACAATTTTTTTTTTTCCAGTACCTACCGTTCAAGCAACAGATTATTACGAAAAATAAAAAAAATATATATATATATAAGAAAAATAGATATATTAAAAAAATATTTTATCGATTAGAACAATAAATAGCGGGCGTATAATATATAATAATGGACGTTTGTCGAACGTAATACGTGTAATAACAATTCGCCGTAATTTTTCTTCCTTTGTACAGAGAGAGAGAGAGAGAGAGAGAGAAAAGCGCGTGTCCCGAGCGATGACCAGCTTCGGCGTGGGGGGTCACCGCGTCAACTGACTGCTCCCCCCATCCCCCCCCCCGGGGTCCCGGTGACATAATAGGCCGCGGTTATTAGGCGTGCACGTCAGCCCGTGGATCGCACAGTGCTGCGCGGACGTGCGGGGCCGTGCGCTACGCATAACCAATTACGATGTTCGGGAGGCGTGTCGCGGCGGATATTTCTCTGTTTCGCCGGCTCTCCTCGTTCCGCGTCTACAACCCCCTCCACACCACGAAAGACCGACCGTTCGACGGGACCGACACAGCGCGGCCGATATTCCCTTCCCCCCCCCCATCCGGGGACCGCGGCCGACGCCGGGGCATTAAAGTCTCCGACGTCGAACCGTTCGCGCGCGCGCGCTCTCGTTCCGCGACGACAATCGCCGCCGACACACCGCGCGCGAGAATAGCGAAAATAACCGGCGCATTACTGTAAAATAATATTAATAATAACGAGTAGTTCGTTCGCTTATTATTAACCGTATTGCAGTGCGTTGCGTAGTACCGTAAGTCAGTGGGTGTGCGTCGTACGAAGTGGATGCGTTGCGAATTGAATTGAATTTTTATTTTTTTGCGTGCTGCGATGATCGTCGTCGACCGGTGAGACCGGCCCGCGGTTGAACACGCCGCGCGCGTTTATTACTGTCCGCCGCCGCCGCCGGGCTCGTAGTGATAGTTACTGTGGTGCATCGTGCAGGGTATACGCGGGCCGGCCCCCTGGGGGCATGCCGCCGGTTTCGTAGGGCTCCACCGGCCCATTATGCGCACAGTCCGGACGGGTGTCATCATCAAGGCGTTGTTTTGGAACATATTGTTGGCTGTCAGTTTCAGGTGAGTGGCGAAAATCGTTCGATTTCCCTGTTTTTTTTTTTTTAAACATTCCCTCAAACCGGGAGGGAGGAGACGATGTGAATACATTGCTCTGAGCACACGCAGTCGTCGCTGAGTGAAATTTTTAATAAATTATTTATCACATAAACGTGGTGGAAAAAAAAAATGTGTTTTTAATGTTTATAGAGAGGCGTGAGAGTTTTTTTTTTAAATATACAGGGTAGAATAAAAGAAAGAGTTGGCAGTAATCGACGTTAACGTTAAATTAAAAGAGCGCGTATTGAAGCAGAAATTATAAAAAATATTTTTATCATAACTGACGCGCTAAAAATTTGTTTAGTCATTTAATTTTTCGATAAATTTAAGGAGATCAATGAATTATATATATATATATAAGCTGCAAAAACCAAACGAGAGAGAGAGAGAGAGAGAGAGAGAAACTGGATAAAAGTATTTATTTATTTTTTTAATAGCAGTTTTTTTTCGTTTTCATTTATTTGAAGTATTGATTTTTTTTAACGTACATTTTTTATTATCAGTCATAAAAATCGTTCAAAAGAAAAATTTATTATTATTATTATTATTATTATTATATTATTTTAACGATTTATCTACTCGTATCAATTGTGCTCGTATTATAGTTTTGTACCGTAGTAGCTTTTTAGTCCAGTTTTCGAAAACATACGAGTTAAGCAACTCTATAAATGTAGGACAATATGCGCTTGAGAACGGTGATAAAAAAATTTCGAAAGTGGACGCGTGTAATAATAAATTATATTTCTTTTTCGTTGCCGCGCGTTATATTTTTTTTTAATATAAGTCGTCTTGTTTATATAAAGAATAAATTCCGTTTGGTATGTAATTTCAGACTCAATAATGTGGGTAATCGGTGATAATACACGCGGATAAACTGTATAGACGAATAATTTTTATAATTTTTGTTTTCGTTAATTAATCGATATATATATATATTTATACTATCCGCGTTCTCGTCTCGGTGGGAACGTAATTATTATTATTATTATTATTTCTCTTAATATCACCGTACGCGGAAATGAAAAAATAATAATAATAATATGCCACCGTACGCGTATAGATTACACTAGCGTGTATATCGCATATGTATATTCAATAAATAGTCGCGAGCAGGCATATAAAATCACGTTTTCGCCGATTCGCGTTGTTCTTATAAATCCAATTTACTTATACGCACGCCGCGACACGCGTCTCCGTCTTCCCCTCACGCGATTTGGCCGTGTGATTAATGCGCGCGCTATAAACCGTTCCGCCGTATACACGGGACCCCTGCGAACCACGACGAATCGGATGCTGTCCCGGAGGGCTTTATACGACGTTATATATATATATATAGACACATACGCGATGATCTACGCCCGAGTACAGCAGAGAGTTCGCGTACATCTGACTAACAAAAAAAAAAAAAATTATTTTTATATATTGATATAACGAATTGGACATCGTTCGTGCGAGAACGTGATTTTCAACAATTTCGTTTTTTTTTTATTCCTTCCTCCCAATCACCAAAGGGCTATTTCGTACGCTGCGTCGATATATATATATATATATATATATAAAATACTTATAAAAAAAACCCCGGGGAAAAAATTTGATCGTTACATCGAACGATCATTTGATCGGAAGCAACAACATTAAAAAAAATATATATAATATATATCTTATACATTATACGCGCGATTATCATAACGCGCGCGCCGTTCTAGTGTTGCTAGTCTCGTAATCGTTGTATATTTTTCGTTTGAAATTTTTGTGTAATATTCCGACACCGCAATTATAATCGACGGTCGTTGTATTTAAAACTTTCTTGCACTATGACGATTTGAACGGTGTACAATTCAGTTAGAGAAAGTATTCGAGAATAAACTCGTAGAAATGCGGTCGGGTAAACTGAAAATGACCAGAATATTTTTTAAAAATTATTGTTATACGTATTATATATATATATATTTTTACTCGAACGAAATGAATGTACAAGTAACCGTATGAAAGTGCCGCATAACACTTTATGTTTTATTATTATTATTATTATTTCGTTGATGAAACGGTTATATTATATACGAGTCGAAGCATTTCCCGCAGCTCGTTCGTGGGCATCGTTATTATAAATATCAGCTGCGGAGGGATTGCCTTTTACGCGTAAACATTCTGCAAACCCGTGTACTTTGTGTCGTATTATAATAGTGTTTTTTCACTTCTGCTATCGAATTTTTCCAAAAGAATGGGATGGATATCGGGAAAATTTGTCTTTTTCGCGTGACGTTCACGTCATGACGTTTCATCGAAATCCCTAGTAAATACAAACAAATGTTTTGTTGATGCACACCGACTTCTGTGTATATATTTATTTATATTTCCTATAATACTATTTGCAGGTTTGGTTGTACAACGTATATTTACGTATGCGTATTGTATACACACACGAGTTTAATGAAAGTGTTTCAATCGCGACGCGTAATTGAAGTAAAAAAAGAAGAAAACGGAAAAAAATTATTCTTTTTTTTAAAAATTCGGATCACGATCTTCGGCATAACGGCTTAAAAGGCCTCAGATATAATATCGTTTGTTTATATTTATATTTATATATATATATATATATATATATATATATTACGATATAGTGTACCCGCCTCTGGGAATGTACCGCGTGCGCGTACCAACACTGCAGAGAGCCCTTGAGGCATGCGCACGCACAACTATAATAATAATAATAATATTAATAATATATAATATACCCGTGTATAAACGAACTGCAGTCGTTGAGAATAAACCTTCGAAATACTCGGCCGGTCGTAAATTATGCCGTTTAAGAAAAAATTTAAGGAGAAAGAGAGAGAGAGAGAGAAAGAGAAAAGAAAAAGTCAAACGTATAATACAGCTCGTATATATTATATACGTATGTATATTAATTGTACGCCAGTACAATATTACACAATGTGGTATGTCTATAATAAATACGCGTGATGTATATTTATCGGCTTTGTGTTGTTGGAAAAACGATTAGTAAATTAAATATCGCTAAAAAAAAAAAAAATAAATCATATTACCCGGTGTATAGTATTATAATATCTACAAGGACGAGAACGTCCTGCAGCTCCTAATAAATATGAAAACGAGTGTACCAATGTGCGTTCCTCAACGAAACCGTTACATTTAATAAAAGTTTCATCGAAAGACATTAATCAAACATAAAGACCAAACCTGACTTTTTACACGACATCCGTCTGTTATACTTGCAGTTGGGCAACATGATGTACTTATACACATTGGTCTCCTTGCGTTCGCCGACTTTTATTGGTCAGAATTGTCGAATAAAATGTCTTATTTCGAACGAAAACGTGATGAATTCTAATATTGATACTAATATGAATTCTAATTCTATATTGATACAAATACCGGTCTATTGACAGTGGTGGATGTATGGCTTCTACACGAATTCACATTTCATTAATTGGGGGGGGGGGAATACGACGGTTTGGAGCAAATAGATCAAAAAACAGTCAAAAAGATTTTTACAAGCTCATTATAACCGGGTGCTGTAGGAAGAGTCATCTAACGATAGGTAGTTCCATCATTATTGTACGGGAGAAAAAAGTGTATCACTTACATACATATACTATATTTACTTATATTTTCAATATTATGTTTAAAAAATAAGCAACAAAATTCAACAACTATTATTTCCAATACGTCACGTTTTATTTTTACACAATAGAAATCAAGATCAATTGTATAATTTATTTTTGAGTTCAAGTGATATATAGAAATTGTGTAGGTACCGTAAAAAGTGTGGGTTATCGTAAAAAATAAATAAATAATGCTGCGGCCAAATAAAACCGTATCCACTCATAATGTCATAGCAAATATTGTAATTATAACCAATTATTTTAAATGTGTATCGACGGATGTACGAACAGGTGCTGTGAAAACGCAAATTCTTCTTATTTGTGATCCGACGACCATTAGTATGCCATACAATTTTTGCAAAAAAAAAAAAATTGTTTATTAATCCAAGTATAGTTTTACAGACGAATTAAATAATTTACCAATAGTTTTTACAACCATATGTTGTTCAACCATATGAGCGGTATACGATAACTCCTACGTTTCATGCGATATACAGAGGTTATTATATACACTTTTTGAATTATTATGTCGCTATTGATTCCATATGTATGGATAGTATACATGTAAATACTTGTATATAATATCACATAGAAGTCATCAAAACCGTATATTAACGTATACATGTATATAATGTAATTTATACGATAATTTAATAAATATATGTACATGAATACAATTTTTGCAATTTTCCAATGATTGTGCACAGTTGGTAATATTAATATTTGACGTGTTTAAGATTTTCGCGTCCTAGGTTATATATATATATAATTGTATCTCTTCCTATGCTATAATTAAAAAAATAAGGAAAACAAATTGTTTTAAATAAGAAACGCTATTAATTTTTAAATATTAAATGCTCGTCGTAAAAAAAAAAAAAATATTTCATTGCTTGTGCCAGATAAATAATCGGTGTAAAAGTTTATTAAAACGGTATAAAACAATTTCATATATTGTCGAAAGAAAATGAATTATAGTAAATAAAATTATTGAATCCGTACAATTATATTGGTAGGTAATTGATACACGACTGGGCATATACAGTCAGTTGATCAATTCGAATAGAATATAAAAGGCCGCATTATTGTGACTATTTATATCTACGAAAATATAATATGTTAATAAATTCATCATCATATGCTAATGTAATATTACGAAATCAATAATATTTACACATGACGTTTATGTATTTTGTACGTATAAAAATCGTATTATTTTTTTTTTTTTTACACTTATTATTGCTTATTTCATTTTCTATAATGTCATGCGTGAAAAAAACATTTTTTTTTTTTTTATGTATACCTTGTGTTTATAAAAAATAAACTCACTCAACATTTTTACCGTCCGGAGTTCACTGTCCCTCTCTGCTGGCTTTCTCCCTACTAAACGCGTCCCTGAGAGAAAAATGTCTTCGACCGCTATAGCGAAACGAGGAAGTACGTTATATATATATATGTATATACTCGTTATATTTAATACGAGATTTGATTTGTCGATGGTGGTGACGGAAGAACCAGTGTTCAAATAGGGAAAATTAAAGACGAGGAGCTCTGGTCTGCATACACGAAAAAAAAAGAGCGTTTTAGGTTAGTGGGTTGAAACTTAGTTACAAAGAAATTCACTTCGATATGTTACTGGTCGGACTACGCTGACAAGTAAGAAAAAAAAATAATCGAGTTTAACGCAGATATAAAAAGTAAAAACAGTAGAGTTCCGTAAGTACTCTTGCGGCGCACTCTCCCCCGCATTCGCATTCGAACACTGGATTGGAAAAAAAAAAATATATATATATATATAAATAAAAAAAACCGATCGGTGAACAATGTCGTTTTGTTATAAAAGCATACGTACTCGTCGTATTATAAAATAATAAATTATACGATTTTAATTAACGGTGATAAATCACTGGCATTGATATTGTTTCAGTGAAACACACGGCACCTTACACCATAATTATTATTTATGATAATATTCTCGTTATTATTTTTTTTTCCCCCGATCGCACTACGAACGTAGTGTTTTCGCGTTCGTTATTATTATTATTATTATTTATTTTTTTTGCCGCATACGACCGACGTCGATGTCAGCGAGCGCACGATTAACAAACGCGCGTAGGGGAAACGTCGTCGGACCCCGTTATAATATTAACTCTGTGCGCGCCACATTAGGAGTTTAATATAAATCGGATTCGGCTTTATTTTACACATAATACGACTGTGCGGCGTGTGACGTACACGAGCCGTGGATGATTTTTTTTTATTATTTTTTTAAGAATAACGCGTATTATTTTTATAATGAATTCGCGTCGTCGAATGCGAATGCGGACACGCGGCCCGTGAAATAAATTGGTCGATAAATCAAGTTTTTTCCTTTTTTTTTATTCCTAAACGTGAAACGCATATTAAATATTATACAAACGCACGCTAATCGAACCGAAACCGTTTGCTCGAACGCGCGATTGTGTAATAATATTTTAATTGTACGGAGATTTTTTTTCCACTCGTTTTTTTTTTCGTTAAACAATAACAAATTATCCGGCGTATGAGGAGGACGAGGAGAGAAAAAAAATACCTTCCTTCTTCGGCGTTTTTTTTTTTTTTTTACGATTCTATTGATGACGACTGGTGGACGAAAAATCGGATTTCATTCGTTTCGCGTTTTGTACGCTTGACGATCCGGTTATTCGCGATTTTATTCGTCGAAAAATCGGTCGGCTAACTCACTGCGTAACGTTTATTATTATTATTATTATATATATTTATTTTTTTATGTCGGTTGTAAAATATGAGACGATATTCGTCGAACGTATGCCATCATCGTCAGCTATAAAGATTTCACGGGTATTAGTCGCCGTCGCTGCTGCTGCTGCTGTTGCGCGTCACGCGATTACGTTTTTTCGATCATCGGAGTATCCGACACCGCGTAATAACGATATGTAAAATAAACGATTTCCAAAACGATTCGTTTTGCCATACGCTTATTGTTCATCGATTAATTTATAGTAATCGAGGCTGTGATTTTTTTTTTTTAAGACCGTTTGCGCGATCTCCGAACGCGTATTTTCCGCGAAAAGAGATTTATCAAGACGTGCGACATTTTCTTTTCTCTCAGAACGACTGCAATATTATATGCATATAGTCGTTATTATCACCAAACCGATTGCCGTCAAATTCGTTCTTTATTGCGTGTTATTACAGTTATGATTTCCGAGTTGGTTGTTAAATTATAAATTTATCGCCAACGCTGTTAAATATTAATAATGAAATGTTTATAGTTAAACCTATAATGATTAATGAATAAAATCTAATTAATATTTTATATCGTTTAAAAAAAGAACGGCGTAGGGTGCCACGCGGGTGTTTTGAATGTCGTTCAAATTAAAGTTTTAGAGTTTTGTTATTATTATAAATTCGATTTGCGTCGCGTTCGATAAAACCATTTTGAGCTTCGGTGTTAAATATTATTAATGTTCGATAATTAATATTGACAAAATCGTGTTTTTTGCCATTTTTAGCAAAATATTTTGGTACTTTTTTTGGGCGCAATGCGTTTAAAAACTATTTAGAAAATCGAAAAATTACCTTATCAAAGTATTACCTTAGCAAACTGTGCTATAGGAAAACGTGTGCGATGGATGTATGTGATTTTGGAGCTTTTTTTGCTATAGTAGAAAAGTTATAGACAGAAAAAAAAGGCACACACCACGATTGCGTGCGTCAATTTCATCAGTATTTTCCATCAAATTTGTACACTTTGCCGAAAAATTTAAATTGTTAATAATAATAATAAAAATCGTGACTTAAGACTTTGAAGAATTTTTTTTAAATATAGCTTAAGTAACGTACGACTTACATCGTATACAATTTTCAGCCTTTAAAACTAATAAATAATTATTTTATAACTTAAATGACACATCGAATCTAATAATTGCTATAAATAATCCAAAATCGGTAGAAATATTTTTATGTTTAATTTTTTTTTCTAAAAAGACGTAAATTAAATAAATATTTGCTTCGACAATTAAATACGAAAAAAACACAAAAAAAACATTTAATATACAACAATGTAACGTTATATATTCTGTGTATATTTCAAAACATTTGGAATATTATTATTGAATAACAATAATTGATTTTGACAAAATCGCGTTTTTGTCTTGCGTGATATTTCTAAATAATTATATGAAAATAGTTGTTCTTTTAATACAATAATTTTTGTGTTGTGTTTGACTATTACGCGTAAAAAAACTACTGAGAAAGTTGAAAATCTCCGAAATTTTCATCAAAATTGGTCGTGTCATTTTTTAACATGATCATGCCATTTTTTAATAATAATAATTTTAATAATAATCAAATGTGTCTTTTTGGGAGAGGGCGATGAGGACGATCAACTCCATGAATTCACTGACCACTATGAAAAAAAAATACAATTAAAAATATATACTAAGCTTTTTAAACAATCATAAAATATCAAAACGACATATGGTACACAATATTTTAATATGATAATCTTATCATAAATGGTTAATCTGGAATTCAATAGTGAATTTTTTTTTAATACTCTAAGCTAAGCACATCTTTCGTTTTATATAATGTTTTTTTTTTTATTAATACAGTCGACTCTCCGTCACTCGTAGTTTACGGGGGGGAAAAATTCGACTTACTAAAAATTACGAGTTATCAAAAAAAATTTATTAGAAAAAAACTTTACATTAATTTAGTAATTTACATTAAAGAAATAAAAATATATACATACCTACTTACATATTAGACATTTTACATATTATTGTTAAAGAATTGGACGATTAAACGGACAGACGGCGAAGAACTGAAATTTATTGTATGGGAGTTATCAAGTAACCGATAGTCGTCTGTAATAGTTTGGTTTTACGAATAAAGTCATAAGTGAAAAATAATCACGGTGATAAACTACATGTATTTAGTACTGAATTTGGATAAGAAAATTGGAGACATCAAAATCTTGTCCAATTAATTTTCGAGTTGACAAGATTATTTTAACATTAAGTGTTAGTGTTATTTGAAGGTAAATTTTATTTATTCGAAATAATTTTTTTTTTTTTTTTGTTACACCCATATAAAGAATCATTTTTAATCACTCGTATCCAATTCAAATTCAATATCACAAATTCCGATGTATCGACGTTCATTAGAAAATTCGCCCACCCCCGTAAGATGAGGGGGTTCTGAAGACGCTCCTGATGATGATGATGATAATATTATTATATTATTGGTTCACGTATGCGCCAGACAACATCACAATGTCGTCAATGCGCAGATGAGAGACCATGAGAAGAAGCTGCGGCGATGAATGATCACGTGCGCGATAATTTCTAGCGGCGCATTATAATAAGTGACATAACTGCTAGTCATTGCGTATTATACCTAGTCAAACGGAAGACGTGAAAGTCACAATTATAATCATTACGTGTACTCCTCCACTCGTTCTCCGTTTTTATTCCTTGCCGCCGTTCAATAATATTTGATGTACGAGTTAAGTCTATTATTGTCACGTCTCTCGTCGCTATACCGTCATTCGATTATTTCTCGTGAAAATGAAAGAAAATCGCATTCATTTTGTCCTATATGTATATTTAATTTGCACACACACCGGGCCGAAGCTAAACAAATTTTTTTCCGGGTATAATGAGTATATTTTGCCAACTGATTGATTCATTGGATGAAAATATCGACCGATACGTATTGAATCGTCACATCCTGCACTCTCTCACCGTCTGGGCGTTACACTTCTATAGCTATATTGGTTTCGATGAAAACTCAGTTGTGGTCACTGTGATCGTATCAATTTATTTACTTATCGAGAGAAATGGAAAAAAAAAAACTGCTTCATAGCAGTGTTTACACATATCTGTAATTATTATTTTACGCAATGTATTCAGATTTAAATGAAGAAAAATAATAGCTAAGCGATATATAATTTAACATATGAAATTAATAAAACTAACTGTGCTTGCAGCAATAGAGCAGGGATTACACCGAGTACTTACTTAATGTACCGACAAGACTGAAAAACTATTTATGGTTTACGATGATTGAAAAGAGATCATTATCAAAGAGAACAATTAAAATCGATTAGAAATAAAAACAAATTACTCAAACATTTATTTCTTTAAAGTTTGAGAGAAAATTAACATTTGAATATAAATTTACATTTTAAAATGTTTTTATAATACTAATATATTATTGATAAATGCACTGCCATGTTTACCAATGTCATAATCATTAGTTACGTTATATTGGACTGTGGCATTTAACATTTTTATTGAAATAATATCTTATGTAACTTTTTATTAGTATTATTTAATAAATGTATACTTAACTAAAATGTTTTTTCTTATCTTGTTAAATCCGTGTTATTAGGTATTTCAATAATAAATAATATAAATATAACAATTATTATTTATTTCAATAATAATATGGAAAATAATATATTTAGAACAAAACACGTTTCGCACTCAAAATTTAGTTCATTTACAATCATTTCGTAATTTGTATGCACATATATTTATTAAAAAAAGGGTGTTCGTATAATTTATTGTATAGAATTTTTCAGTTTGCTCAATATCATTTACGATTAAGATCGTAATTTCATGTTTTCACTTGAATAATTTTTTTTTGTTCCTTTATCGACCGATGATGTCCTATTCGCACGAGTCTATCTATAATTTGTACGATAATTAACAAAAAAAAAAATTAATAAATAAAATAATTAACGAATAAAAAAAAATGACGTATACATATTAATAATCTAAATTGTCGATTTTTCCGACAATATTGTCGAGTCACGTTGTAAATATGTCTAAACTTTTCACGTGAAATAAATCAGGCCTTTGAAATTGTTTGAGTGTGTGATTGAGGGGGGGGGCGGTGCTATACTAAATCCGGCGGTGTATACGCGAACATCTGGTCCATCGAAGAGCAAATAAAAGCAACTATTGTTTCTTTTTTATAAATTTTTAACAGTATCCGCGAGGGTGGAAAACGATCTAATCTAACCGCAAACGTTTTACATGGAGATATCGCATGATGCGTGTACATAATATACTCGTACCAGGTGTGTATTTTTCACAAAAATCGTAATATTATATCATATAACAACTTTTTTTTTTTTTTTTTTATATCCAAAATCTCGTGTCTGTTAACGATGCGCGTAATAATAGGCAAAACGATTCAATGAACGTCGGCGAAGACTATTTCACGCGTATATCGGCTCAAACAAACGCATATTCACAATATATAATACATAATATAATATGTTTCGGTACAATAATATACGTACAATTCTACTCGGATTATTGTGCGAATTATATTTGGAAATTATTTTTGTGTGTTTAGTCGAATATTTCTTTAGATTCTGAATGAAACCAAAGAAGCTATTGGTTTTTTTTACAATGATATTTATTTATTCTTTTTTTCTGCGGTGTACAAATCTTTGGCTAGTGTAGAAAAGCTTCTTACATCATTACGCTCGTAAACACTTTCCGGTAATAAATTCAAGGAGGTCATTTTTTTGATTTTTTTCAATAGTTTTTTTAAACGTGTCACGAAGCCGTAATTTCGTCAAAATTCGTTATTTTCATATTTCGAAAATAACGCTCTAAGAATCTTATGAGTTGCACCGAATGTGTAATTTTGCACTAAACGTAAACCATTTTCTTCCAATTTCGGGTATTTTCGTGAGTATAATGATTAGACATTGGGCTATTTAAGTCGTCACAAAAGTGATAATTTTTGATTTTCACGACTGAAGATGTTATAAAACACATGTCTTTAGTTACTTCACCTATTATAAAAAATTTTTTTTTGAAAACATTAAGCGACGATTTTTATTTATTTTTATATTCACTTTAAATTTGTTGACGAAGTATATTATTTTGATGGGAAATGACGATCAATTCAACGCACACAAATGATAAATAGGTTATTTTTTCTGTGTACAAATGTTTATTATTTAACATCTGTTAAGGATATTATTATTATTATTATTTTTTTTTTTTTTGAGACTTGAATATATTGTATTTTATTATCGTATAAACACGATAAATTAAAGAAAAAGAAGTTTTTCCGATTTAGAATTTATTTTTATGAATTTTCGATATTTTGATTCTATAAATGTCGGTTGATTTTTGAATTTAATACGCGAAAATGTAATGTTGTGTTATTTAGCGACATCTACAACAACTTACTACTGTTTTTTTTTTTTTTTTATTAATATTTATATAAATACGCGATTATTGTTAACGGCGAACTTCATCTTACGAAAATATATTTATTTATAATATACAACGGAACACGTTTGTTTTGTTTGTTCGTATCGATGCGTTCTTTTCCATTCAATGAATTTTTTTACATTATTATTATTATTATTATTATTATATATAAAAAATAAATAAAAACACGTTATACGAGAACTGGTTTTCGTCTTATGAACGTTTCGTCGTCGAGGTAGCCACAGAAGAAGAAAAAAAAATTAGCCAACACAACCGCGGCGATTCGAAGAATCCGTAAGGTCCGCGTGCGGGGACAATATTTTGGCATTCTGCGGTCGGTCTCAGCTCCTGAAGCGTTCAAATACGCTCTCTACGGTCGATTGATTTTCAATTCCAATCAAATTTATCATCACGTCATAACGATAATTTTTACAAAAATCCATCGGATTTTTAGCACATAACGCTAACGCATCTCAACCTATTCACGAAGAATTAGTCCGTTTTGTTATACAAAATCGACACCCCAATTAGTTCGCTACGAGTGTTAAATACGAATTGTAGTAATAATCTGTGACGTCGAAATTAATTTGGCTTGTATTAGAACAGTTAAAAAAAAAAAAAAAAATGAAAATGGAATGAAATACCACGCGAGGTTCGAAATAACGAAACACATCGTTCGTTAAGTTCTTCCCCTCCCCCCCCCCGCCCCAATCGCGGCTACTGATATTTGTTTGAATTGGCGATATAATTCTTTTTTAATTTCAAATAATTTTCGTCGGTGTTTTCTTTTTTTTTTTTTTGCTCGTGATAAGATAATCGGTTATTGTTTTCACTGATCTCGTACGTACGAGAGTAACTATTTTTTAGTAAATAATGTCATATACGATATTATGAGGAAAACAGAAAGCATTTTGTACATTGTAAACCCGCAATCGTAACGAATAATAATTTTACGTATAAAACAATTTCGGATTTCATTGAGTTCAATTGATCGTTCTTCCACTATAAATTATTATTGACCGTATCGAATATTTATTTCGAGTTTCAATATCACGTTGTTATACGTTAAACGAACGGACGAACGACACGTTTTTCAATATTATTTATACCGTGATTCGTAATTTTCAGTTTTTCTACCGAGGGTGTATCACGATCACACTTTCGGGTGAATTCGCGTAAGAAATGGTGTACACGACGTCGGTGTATACGCGTTTTCGTCGGCGAGCGTAGCGTACGAACCCGAGACGGACCCGCCGCAAAACGGTAAAATCATAGGGGCAATTTGGCGGGTGCTTGGAGGAGGCGCTTAGCACCCCCAAAATTTTTAATTACGTCGTCGAATTTTTACTCGTTTTTAACTTATGATATATTGATATTACGTCATGGGTATTAGCGTCTAGCACACCCCCCCCCGCCATAAATTTAATTCGAATTCGCGGGTAAAATTGTGCGAATATCGTTTTTTTTTTTTTTTTGGTTGAAAATTCCGTGTCGTTCGCATAGTATGTACGCCGATTTATATCGTTTGTTATACACACACACGCGCGCGCGCAGTTCGACTGGAATACAAATTGCGTTTGGCCGGCCGACGCGTTAGGTAAAAATATCGCGTGAGTATCGCGAGCAGACACGTCGTCACCGATGCGTCGGTGCGTTCCGCGACCCCGGTCAGTTTTCAACGACAGCGACAGCGGGAGCCCTTTTGACGGTGTGGCAGAAATGAAAGGAGCCGAAAAGAAGAGATTACACGGCTGTGCACTCTCGCGGGGGGATTACGCGTACACCACGCGCGTACCCAAGTGTGTAATAAATGGGAAAAAAAGAAACGACGGACGACTGAGTTTGCGCGCGCGCTCTCTCGTTTCCTACGCCATCGTCCGTTTTGTCTTCGTTCGAGACGAATGTTTTTTTCCTTTAATTGAGCGCTCCCACACACACACACACAATGTGTCCGACGGCCGCGGGGAAAAATTCGCTCGGCGGGGAGCGATCGGGCGGTACCGGGGGATAAACAGTGTAACGACGGCGGTATAATTAGAGAGCGTGGCCGGTTGAATGGCCGTGTTAGAGGGAGGTCCCCGTGTCTCGGTTGGGTGCCCCCGCAACGCGTTCGACGCGCTCGCGTTAGTATTGTTACGAGCGCGTATCGGTGAGACGCCGTAGGTATTGTAAAACACGCGGTAGCGCCAGCGGGATACCATTACGGTAGCCGGCGGCCGGATAACGTTACTCGCGTATTATTATTATTATTCGGGTGACCAGGTGCTGTTATTCGGTTCTCTTTTTGAGACGACCGCAGTTGTGTTACTATACGTATGGGGGGGGGGGGGTTAGGTGATATTGTACGGGGGGAGACGACGACGGAGATAGAGACACCGGCGGGAAATCGTTGTCGTATTTTTCTCTCGGCCGCGAATATACGAATTACGCGCGTGTAATGATTAGGGTTTTCGCGCTCCACACAATATCAAACGGTCTTTTTTTTTTTTTTGCGCCGTTTTTCCCAACAAAATCCCGTTTCGGAGTGATTTTGAGGTATTGACACGTCCCTTCGTCGCTCCCCGTGCGCGGGGAATATTTATATTGTGCGAGAAGGGATAAACCGGAACGACGCGTACGCGTTTAACATATTTCAACCCTTGTAATTAATAATAATAATAATAATAACAAAAATCGTTCGTCGTTATGTATTATCACGCGCGGTTATCCGTTTTATCGGAATCAAACTATTCACAATATTGTTTTGAACATTTTTTCTAACCGAACAAATTAAAATCAAATTGTTTGCTAATTTCGTAGAAACGTGTCGTGCTCTCATCGCATTTCGATATATTTACCTAACCGTGTTCACCGAACGTGTCTCTTCCGAAATGATATCACGCTATTCGCGCTCGCACACTGCTTGTTACTCGTAATTAGATTGTGGTCGAAAATATGACTGGCTTAACTTGGCCAGATGTTGAAACCGCCTTTTTTTTATTACCACGATATACGAGTCCTAAAATAAGTTTTCTCACGTTTTTGTCCTTCTTAGCGAGTCCGTTCGAAGTACTTCGAACGGGCTAAGAACTACCATGTTAAAGTCAGTGTACCGAAATCGGACATGATGAAAAATCGCAAAAATAACACTTTGCCCAAAATCCGTTTAATAAAATCGTTGACGGCTGGACGACACGCGTAATACGAATTTTACTTCAACCCTAATTACGGCAATATTCGTGTAGTTTTTTTTATTTTGCGTGCTCTCCATATTATAACGTTTAATATTCTACTGCGAAATTCATCCGAAAGCCGTTCGTGTTTTGACGTGACGTCGTATAATAAAATACAATCGAAATGGATGAAGAGATTTACGCCAGAGAGTCCGCCGCCACAGACAAAAAACGAAAAACGCGCGTATACGATTCAAAATGTACATTAATAATAATAATAATAATAATAATAACCGACAAAATTCTCATTCATAATGATGGACCGATCGAGTCTCGGACGTATATGGATGGATACAAGCATTACAACGTTTGATGATTCAATAATGTTTTAAGTACACCGCGTTTTCGTATAGTTGATTGATGTTCGTCCATATGCTCAAACAGTCGTCTATACGTATTATATCGTATTAACCGTTATAACATGTTATACCCCATCGTAAAATATCGTATATGATATTATTTAAGTATGTGTACGACGATGAACGGCGTTTGCTTAAGTGCTATAATCTAAAATACTCGCGTCACGTGTAAAACAGCACTCGGAAACATTTTGATATCGTGGCCGAAGATGATTTTTTCGATACGTTTCTCTATCAAATCAATGGTTTTTTTCTTCTTTCTTTCGCGCACGAGCAAATAACAACGAGTATTATGGGATTTATTATAAAACAATATGGCGAAGATGATTAGTGCAGCAGTAGTGTGCCCAGGGGAATATATTCTTATTCACAGTACTTTTATAGTTAATTTTTTTTCGTTTTTTTTATAAGAAAATACATATGTTTACATTTAAAAGAACTTATAATTATATAGTACAGTTTACAAATAAGGATAGCAAGCCGCGGGTGTTATGGATGTCGTTTAAGTAAATGACTTGTATACATCTTTAGAATTTTGTTATTGTTAACAATTTGGAAACAATTCCATCGATCATTTAATAAAACGATTCGGAACTTTGGTGTAATAAGTAATTTGTCGGAAAATTTAAAGTGATAATATAAAACAAAAATAATTGTGACTTAGGGTGGTCACGAATACAATTTGAATATAGCTGTAGTAACGTAGGAACTACGTTTTATAAAATGTTCAGGTCTTAAAACCAAAAATTATGCTTTTTATGACATAAATAGCTCAACATCAAATAACTGCTATAAATAGTTGAAAATTGCAAGAAATTTCTTTTTTTGCATATAGTGTAAAATTGAACTATATTCAAGGTAATTTTTAAGATTCTAGGGCCATAAATTTGGTAGTTTCTGTGTGCCGCGTTTAAAAACTATTGAGAAAATTGTTTGTTTGTTTTTTTCAATTGTTTCGAATTACGCAGAAAAAAACAATTGAAAAAATCGACAATAGTTTCAAATAAAGTACCGACTATATAGAATTTGCCATTGAAACGTAAATATTAATCCTAAGGACACTCGAGCTATAAAAATACAATGAATCACATTTGACGTATTTTAAAATAGTGTACGCGCGTGTTCATATTACAAATAACTAAATTCCCGATTATTTATGAATTGTATTTTTAAAATTTTTTATTCGTTTATTTTAGTAGAGTTCTGTAGAAAAGTTTGAGTGACTGAATACAAATTAATAATATTAAATTCTCATTGTAAAATAAAAAGGCTACAGTATTCCCGGCGTGTATGTTATGGTCGCTGGAAACGGCTCGTATATTCATATTCTGTGAAAAAAATGTGAGTCTATTGAAAAAAAATATTTGTGTGATATTCCAATTTGAATATTACATCTTTCCTCATTGATAATTTCTGCGCACGCCACTTCTATTTAGTTATACTGCACGCGGACAAATGATAGTCTGTTATGATGAAAGCGATTTACTTAATATATGTGAAATTTGTCGAATTTTTTTCTTTCTTAAAACCGATCACTTTCCGCGATGGTGTACTGCGGGTTTTATTATTATTATTTTTTATTAACTAATAAACAACTATTAATTATACAGAAGCACGAGTTTTATTATGATTATAGACTACGTGTTCGCATTATATTCACATTTTTTTATAAGTATTCCGTATAATTTATTCATACAAACATTTTTTTTTTATTATTTTTTGTTTTGTCAGATCGACCACTATAATATTGCGTATTTAATAGTTGTTTTTTTAATCTGAAATAGTCACTGGTATGCATTAACATAAAATATAATAATTTCTACACACGTATCTCCTACTTATACCTACGCCATACATTTTCGAAATAATAATTATTTGGATAATACGCGCGTTTATACATATTATTACAATACGTATGATTTACTACGGCTACGCGGACAGTGTATATTATTATATAGCCAAACTCGTTTCGTTGGATTTTATAATTAAACTGTTGACGTTTCCTTATATAAAAAATCCAACTATATTAACGATGTTATTATTAATATAGTCGTTTATTTAATTATATATATATATATATATACATGTATGCCAGTGCTTGGAAAGTTCTTTTTAAAAAGAAATTTGTTCGCGTTCACGTGTTCCTTTTGCTAAAAAGGAACTAAATTCTTTCTCGTTCCGGGCTTGAAAAAAGGGACTAGGTCCTTTTCTTATGTTCCTAAAAAAAGAAACATTTTTTCGTCCCTCAAAAAATTTTTTACTTTTAAAAATATTCAGAGATGAAATGGGATAATAGAAATTAAACGTACTTTTAAGTACACACCACGTTGTGAGTAATTTTTTTTCATTTTTTTTTTTTTTAAACTATAAATATTTAAATACGCTTCATTCGCGGCAGTTCCCTTAAACCCTCGTGTGAATCGAAGATAACGCAATAATTCACATCAAAAATATAATATTATTCTACAAATAATAATGTTAATTTATGTATAGGAATAATACAAACGTTTTTTCACGTATAGCACGGGCTATTTAATTATCTAGAATTTTCAATCGTTTTAATGTTAATGACTACTGAGATAAATACCAATGTGGATTTTTTGTACAAAAGAAATTGCTCGAGTTTCGACTTTAATAAATTGTACATATCAAAACACCATCTTTGAAATTCTAAAACTTTTTAAAATTATATTCAAGAAATACAGGAATGAAAATAAAACGTCCATGTTCCTTTAAAAAAAAGGAACGAAACTCCATTGCGTTCGTTTACACAAGAAAGGAACCTTATTCCCGAGACGTTCCTGCAAATTGAACGAAATCAAAGGAGAACGAGTCGCTCTAAACGCTTGTTCCTTGGAAAACACTGTAATGTATAAAATAGGGCCTGAAACCGGATTGATTATTATTCCCGTTTTGAATACCATTTCCATCGTGTGTCCGCTAATTAAATTTTTTCCGTTTTATTCGGAATTCAAAAATTGTAAAAAACATTAAGTTTTCGATTTTGTATTTATAGGACATTCAGTTGTAATTTCTCCGATTTTGAACATCAGATTTCCTTCGGGATGGTGTTACCTCAATTTTTAGCCAAAAAACAGTATAACGTAATAATTTGTTTTTATATTTAGCAGCGCATACTATACTCGCCGGCTCTTCTGTTTTTTTTTTTTTATACTTCTCTGTACGATTCGTGTAATTGATTGTCTGTAGGCGTATGTGGTTTACTAAGACGGTTCGTTCCAACGTCTTTCCCTTTTAGGAATTTTCTTTAGGACGCCGTTGTCCAATCGTACCTGACTCTTAAGTGTAAATTATAAACGTGTTCTTATGGTATAACGCAGTTTTTCATTTTTTTTTTTTTTAGTGCTACACTAGTCGACTGAATTTCGAATGATATATAACAACCTTTTCGTCATCTGGGGTGCTATGCACTTACTGTAATACCGTTGAAAACAGAAAATGCTTTAATCACATTGATGATAGCCACACTGATGACCGAATATCTAATATTACGTTTATTACGAATCGAATTATTGTTTTATTTTATTCGTTTGTTCTTAGCGAATTTGTTCTAATAGGATTCCGGTTTCGTTTTCGATTTCGTTTACCGCCAATATTTATTTATTTATTTCGGTAGGTGTTTTGATTTTAAATAATTTATATTTTATCGATTGTGCGGCGAAGACGTTAAATACCGGTTTTGTTTTTTTTTTTAACGGTTTTTACCGGTATTTAAAACCGATTTTAAGTCCCGGTTTTGTGTTTGCAGCATCGCTAGTGTATTATATTTAAATACGTCTCGCGTGTGATTCTTATATATATCTATATATAATATAATGTTCGTACACTGACGTCATTTCAATTTTTGAATTGCCATATGCTTAAAAAAAAAATTTTTTTTGAATGGGAAAAGCACACGTTTTGACCGGTTCATATAAGTGAAAAAAAAAAAGAGCGTTTTATTCGCTCGCGAACTGCTTTCCGCAGTTAAATATTCGCCTTCAAAACCGTCGGTTAGGTCACAAACGTTTTACATTTATCGCCGTAAGCGTAAAAAACGGCCGTACGTGTTTAAAGAGAATACCGATAGAAAAATCTAAGCTAAATGAATAAAATATTGACTCGATAAAGGACTTGTGCCCGTTCATTACAGCCGGTCGGACACCGGACCACGAGGGATGACAAAACTGTCAAATGACGCCGCAGTGGCTCCTCTTGTTTGTTATCCTACTGTTCCGGTTTCCGACCATCTCTCAAACGATTAATCGAATCGTGCGTAATACTTGTATTCTCCCAGCATACCGCCGTGTCGTCGTGTCCCGTAAAGTTTTTCCGTAACAGGTGCGGTCAATTGAAAATGTCAACGAATTCTGTATTGTAAAATTTACGATGAAACTCGTTTTTTTTTTTTTTTTTTTATACGTTAAAACGTGCCGAAATACGTGCGAATTCGCCTACATTATAGGAGAAACGACACACACGACCGTCGCGTGACGACGGACGGACGATATCTGAATCAACCGTTTGTCGGAATAAAAAGAAAAGATAGAAATCCGAAACCAAATCTTAATGTCTCTAATGTAACTGAAACCCCGTGATAATAATTTAATCACTTACGGACATTTTTTTTTTTTTTTTATATATTTGTTTTACGAGCCGGTTAAGTGTGTTTCGTGGTACGTTCAATGATAAGTAAAACTGCCGTTTGTTTTTTTTTTTTTTTTGGTTTCTTTTCGAGTCGCATAAACCTGTTGGTGTATATAAAAAAAACGGGCGATATTATTTTCACGAATGATAAAAATTTATAAACAGAAAAATTGGTGCCACTGAATGGAACGGTGTAGCGCGGACGCTATTAAAATATACTATCAAATTGAAATCGCTGAACTTTCCCGAAATCGTTGCTGCCTGTTTTCATTATTATTATTATTATTATTATTATTATTATTCTTTGTGCAATCGCCAACTAGGACCGAAAAGTTTTCGTAATATCCGAAGAGTTGATCACGCGTTTCGGGGAGTTTTTTTTCATTTATCATCCTATAAAAACCGAAAGAAAAAGCCAAGAATCTCCACCTCCTCGTTCGGTCGTCCGACTATAAACTGGACCGGTGTTTCGAGCGTGTGACGTGATGAGACGTGCATTTTATTTTACTTATACTTATTCGAGCACGTGTTTGTTCACTCGGCCAGTGCCTCCGGAGATTATATTTCAGCTCGTTTCACATGCGGCTCACGTTTTTATGTTGAACTCATTATAAATTATATTATACCCTATAGCAGCGGCATAGTCGTTCACGCACAATCTCACTAATAATAAACAATCATATTATATATTATAAATCTGTGTGTGTATAAAAATACTCGAAAAACATCGGCCGAGCATATTGTATTATATGGTTAAACTAACTTGTCTAACCAGCCACCGCTTGCTATCAGTCACATCAAACAGGTCCTAAATCAAATTTCCTTCTTGCGGTAACGAACTCGCGTGGCATATCGTGGTTTCTTTAGCGAGTGTCAAAACGATACGTCGCTGTTTTTATTATTATTATTATTATTTATGTTTTTTTGATTTTTTTTTTTCGGCGTTTTAATATATTGTTATTAATATTTAAAAAAATATATATATAAATATAATGCGCGTACGCGTTTAATCGTATAATAATATATCAGAAAAAAGAATATGATTCCCCGCGAACAGTTAAACCGTTTATATTTACATAATATTATTATGGATATATATATATATATAATTTGTATTTACTGTCGTTCGGTACCCGGCGTTGTCCAAATTAAGAAGGCTAATGATACAAATCAGCAATTTACCTGTAAATGCTTATTGTAAATAAAAGTTCTGGTGTAGTTTTTCAGTTGGAGGCAAACGTACATTCTCTTTCGCACAGCAATTGCTTTTTCTTTTTGATTCCCCTTTGCACTTTTCGACACGACAATACGAACATCTATGATCAGCGTACTCAATTTGTGTATCATAACTAAAGCCACTTTTATCTCTATGCGAACATTAATATCTTCAATGGTTCGGATGTGACGCTCTCAGTCAGCAACTAACTGAGAATCGTGAGTTTCAGGTATTTCGGAACACGTTCTCTCACTTTTGACAGATTTTGAGAGGTTCTTTCGATAGAGACAATTTTTTTAAAAGAAAATATTAAGAAAAAAGTACAAATGGAACACTTTTGATTGTTTCTTAATAGTCAGAACAACTGCACGGAATTCGAGCCATGGACCTGTTTTGTTTTTATGATCACACGCTTATTTATCACAAATATCCGTGTTAATAATCGAAATAATTGGAGTAGGAATTATGTGCGACAATTGCGTATTCCTCTCTTCTCTACGTCTCACACATTATATTATATTACACTAACCCACCAGCACATGTAGCGAAGAGTGTAACTTCTTCCGGTCGTATTGTCATTAAACACAATTTAAACCAAACTATTACGAAAACAAATCGCATCTGGATAAGTTCAGTAGGTTTTGCACGATATACGCTCGGACGTGGTAAAGAGAGTAACGTTTTTATCTGTACAGAAGATTGGAGGAGAATAAAAATATGAATGTGTGGTGGCAATGAGATTATCGTTGGTTTCTTGTGGTCGTATATAATAAAACACATACGTATTAGCAACGTGCTAATGGACATCATCGCTGTGTCGACAGTTAAACTTACTACATATCTCGGGAAATATATTTTTTTTCGTATTACTTAAATAAAGTGTATTTTTACACATTTCGTTCCAAATTTTTGTTCGTAATTTTTATGAGAATTTGCGTGTATTTTAATTCTATCAGTGAAACAGCGTAGAATTAAAATTCTAAAACGCGTTCGTGTCGAGAGGAATTGTGATAGATTTCGAAAAAGATTTCGTTCTCGGAGAGATTCTTTTATCAGAAAATGATCAATATAATTGCTAAGAAAGTTGTAAAATATTTTATTTTTTTTTAACGTTCATTTTTAGGGACTTAAAAGTACGTATGTAATTAGAGTTAACAGAGTTAAAAGTTATCCGAGTTCCAGTACAAAGTTGTAAAACATTAAATATTTTTTTTAAAAATAAATTCCGCTTGCTGATAAGAGATAATAAAAAAATAATAATATTTTCGTGTGAAAAAGGCTTAAACAATTGGGAAGAATTGAGCGCGGTTGAATGCCAAATTATTACATCACCGAAATGCGGCTGATTTTCAAACAACAGCAGCAAAAGCAGCAGCTCGAACGTCCGTCCATTTATTATGCGAGATCGGTTGATGGTTTTGTCCGTCGAACCGAAGTATTCGTTTCCCATTCAGACAAATGTATTATTATTAATTGATGATTTTACCGGTTTATTCCGCTACACGAAGTTAATCCAATGCCGCAATGGTTTATGACAGATGTAATCCGCGGTACACTCCATTCGCGATTTGCGCAGGCGAAAAAATTACTAGAATTCGGAATTCTTTCGTTAGTCAATCAACAAATACGTTTTTTAATTTTTTTTTTATTTTTATTGAAATACAATCGAATTTCTGTGTCCCGGGGTCGCGGGTTTATCGACGAAATCGCGCATATATTATTTATTCGTGAATTCATTACCGCGGGATTACAATACGGGGAATTTTCTTACGCAATGTAGTAGAATTCCAAATCAATTAAAACACCGCAGACACGGTACGATGGCTCATAATATTTTCTTATATTATTTGAAATAGAGAGAGAGAAAAACCGATTCGAGTTATAAATTATCGTACTTCGTATACGAATAGGTATGCGCGCAATGCTGCACATTCAACCGATTAACAATCGATTTTTGTTTTTGAAAACATTTTTGTCTGTCTGTTAGTTTCACCGCCGTGGTGAGACAAGATGCGTACTTTTTAAAACTTGAAAAAAGAGAAAAAATAATAATAACGTAACGAAATTCCCGCGACCTGTGTAATAATTTAAATTTAATTGCCAAAATAGAAAAAAATTCAACGCGTTAACGCGTATTATATTCTATTAGTGCCATTGTATTTTATTTAAATATATATTTTTTTTTCACCTCGTACTTTTCTGCTATGAGTTTCATACATATATATAAGTATATTTTTAATGAAGCAGCTCCGTCCGCAATTATTGACGGAATAGCAACAATTATATTTTATTCCCGTATGTGGTGCGTTATTATCTCGATACTTTTTTTCATTCTTTTTTCCTACAACGGTGAATCGTTAAAATATTTTTAATTCCTAGATTTATATATATATATATAAGGTGCAATTATTATTATTAATAATTATTAATTATAACTAATTGTCTACTAATTATATAATTACTAATTATATAATTTCAGTTTTACGCACGTCCGAACTGCTGGTAGTGCGGAGTGCAAATGAAATGAACGTGTTTATTATTTTATATGTTACGCAAGTCCAAATTAATTCTATAAATAGAATTTGTATGCGTATTGGTTTATGTTATCGGTGTGCATTTTATCGTTCATTATAATAAAATAGGAGTATTGGTGTACGCGCGATGCATGAGATTATTTTTATCGATAAACTCCTCGGAACAATTTTATTCTCGGAATCATTATTCTTATCTACACGACGACGACGACGACGAACAAAAAGGGTAGGTTGCAGGTTGCTTGAACTCCGCGGGCCGCCGTGCCGCACAATACGTATTGGCGGTGAATAATTATAATCGTTAATTACTCCACTAAAACGCAACATTTTTGAAAATCCTTTCTTATTGCACGGTGAAAATATGAGAAGAACCTATATTCCAAATTTCAAGTCCGTACGTTGAGTAGTTTTTGAGATACAGCGATCAGTGAGTCAGTGGTATTTGGATTTTATATGTATAGATATAATTTCATAGATGCGTAGAATACCATTGTGGGAAACCGATTATTTAAAAAAAAAAAAAATCGTTCGTCTACTAGAAAAAAAAAATTCCGTTTTATTATTATTATTATTTTTTTAAAAGTGTAAAAGTGCTTAAATTTATATATTCATATATTCAAATATAATATCATGTAATTTATAATCGATGCAATAAAAATTTACTACGTTCTTCGGTTAAAGATAATTACGCCGTTGGTTGTTTTTAAGAAAATGTGCCGCGTCAGTGGTCATTTTGATTCGTAAAACAAATTGTGTACCGACATTAGGTCCGTGATAAAAAAAAAAAAATACGTATATGAATTTTTCGTCGCTCATCTTCAGAGTTTCTCGTACCGATGCCGATGTTCATTTGGTCTTCCATCGCCAACATTTATTTCGAACGTGTTCGTTTCAACGAGTCCACCGTATGGCGTGGAAAAATCGCTAACAGATGTCCATTCATCAATTCATCTTGTTTACACGCATTAGATAGATCTGTCGTCTAATGCAATAAGTGAAAACGCGAGCGGTGTTTAGTAAAACGTCAAATTAGTAAAATCGTTTTTTTTTTCCGTTTTTACTCATGACATAGTATTATGCGTTTTCTGTTATTATAACGGTAAACACAATCGAGTTCGTTCAATACGACGAAGAAAAAAATACGAGACGCGTTCACAGTATGCGTACGTCAATAGCGTGTATCGCGTACTATAATATCGCCACGATTATATTTCGATGATAAAAAAAAAATATATATACGAAATAAACTACACGTACACCAGTAATCGCATAAAATATGTGTCGCGAACGATACGCTCGTCGTGCGGAACACACACTACTTTATGTGCACAGAATAGCATAGCGCACGTATGTACCGCGTATT
The DNA here is from genome assembly GCA_032441825.1 of Chaetogeoica ovagalla. Lineage (NCBI taxonomy): Eukaryota > Metazoa > Arthropoda > Insecta > Hemiptera > Aphididae > Chaetogeoica > Chaetogeoica ovagalla. Next base: position 6,406,048 of record CM063733.1, on the reverse strand, counting down.
GACATTATCCACTACCTCCTTATCCGTCGGTTTTTTTGTTCGTAAAAATATTATATGGAAATGCGTTTGTCGACGACAAGGACGACAAGGTTTTCAACGACATGTAAATACAGCATCCCTACGCTTTTATCCTCCCTTCATCCCGTACCGTTTCCAGAAGGGAGAGGAATCGATCGGCGATTTAAACTCGCGAGCTAAAAATAAATTAAATTTTTTTTCTCGCGGATTTTTTTAATAAATACCTTAAAGGTATTATATATATATATATATAGTATTACGTTAGATGCTTTTATACGTTATCTGAATGATATTGTAAAATTACGTTTTTTTTTATATTATCAATAATTATTAAATTTCAATAGCGTTTCAAATACCCGAACGCGCAATTGGGCACAAACCGCGTGAAAACCGAAATCCGAATAAGAACTTAAATGAAATTTGCGTGCAAAACACTGATGATTTTTCCTTACGTGGTTTGTACGTATAGTTATCGTATAATTTCAACATTTACCGTTTGTAATTGAACACGTAAATTAATTCGTTGCGCACATAATTCGTCGACGGCATTAAATCAAATAAATTGCTGTTTTCTTTATCGACTGAAACTTCTATCTTTTGTTAGCATATTGATTTGATTGAGTGACCGACGTTAGGTTATTGATTTTCATTGAATTTTTAACACTTTTCTTTAGTGATTTTCACCCTGGCGAGCAAAACATTCGTCGCGTGTTATTAGTATTATTATTATTAATTCACCACCGACGGCGATTCAAATAAAAAAATACGTTTGTTTTTTTTTTATCGCGTAATATGAATTCAGGAAACGTGACCGTACAAATTATAAGCGAAATATTCAAAAAATACCGTATTTATTATATACACCATAAGCGTTACGCGTATATATCTATTATAATTTATTGTTTATGTTCAACGGATTTTAAATAACTGTACTGAATTCGAGTTCAGAATTACTCGGCGGTCCAATGCGTATTTAAAATTATTATTGTTATTACTCGGTTGGCAAAACAAATTTAAAAAAAATGTTTTTGTTCCATCTTTCACTCTATTAATAATTCTCTATAATATACTTATACAATATTCATATATTTTGCATAGTGTACGCGTTATTTTTAAAAATCAACCCTTGGATATATAATAATAATAATAATATATACGGGCACATACGTTCTACTTATATAAATATACAATGTGTTTACCCCCCATTAACTCTCGTTTATCCTCCAAAAGCACAACAAAGTAAACGTGCTAATTTGTGTTAAACACGCGGCCGTATATTATATACTCTCTAGAATTTTTTATGCGTATAAAATATTATCGTTATTTTTATTTTATTATTATTATTATTATTATTTAATGCAGTATAATACTTTTTAATAATATTTTTTCAAATTAACTTTGCTTGGTTAAAGTGAATTATTAACATACCGTCTTTAAATCATTATTTTTTTTTGGTCACTCATAAACGCCTAACACAATTTTACTAATTTACTTACAAAACTCCTTTCAATAATTTTCTACAATTTTGGGACATGGGTAAACCAGATTTTTTTTCTCCAGTCCATCAGGTTTGAGTTGTAAATAGGATAAATGTATCAGACGTGATAGGCAACCGATGTACCAACATATTTATCTATAATTCGTTATAGAGCGAAATGTGTAGTAACTTTAAAATTTTTGTTTTCCGAAGGATTTTAAAGCAAACGGCATATTACAATACAGTTTATTTATTTGCTTTAAGCAAATATCACATTGGTAAATTGCGTTTTAAATAGTGAACGATTCCTTATTGCCTTTTAAATAGGTCCTTAATTCACTTGCTCTTATTCTCTAAATTAAATCATTGACAGTCTAAAGATTATTCCATTTTATTTTTGTCGATTATCGGATATGCCGTCACAGTTATATTCGTAATGGGACTGTACATCTGACGAGTTTTGTTTTTATCAGATTTTTGTCCGTCAAGTTTTTACGTAAATATATTGAATCATAGTCATTATCCTACTAAAAAATTGTGTGTATATTACAAACCAATTTGTGCACTACAAATAATAAATAGGAAAATGTATAGTATAAAATTAATTAAATGTGTCCTGCAACATTTATTACATTATTCAAAAGATGTTAAGTCGATAATTTTTCGAATTTCTATAATATCTTAATAACAATATTTTTCTAAAGAGAAATATTATTTTCTAGAAGAGAGTTAGGGGTGTACATGTACTCGTATGTGTTATATATAATTTTATCTTTATAATTTGTCGATTTCATCTACCTTTACTCAGTCCATAAATTTAAATAATATTGTATATGCGTGTATTGTTCTCTTCGCCATTTTCAAACCCCGGCTTTACATCTTGAAAATTGGAAAAGCTCTTTTTGCTCTTTAAAACGGTCTCTAATCGATTCTCTGCTTTGTACGCACTATGTGTGTAGAGAAGATTATGTCGTAATGTGATATTAACTATATTATCTATTGGAACGTTTTTTATGGGACTTTTCTCGATCATCGTCTTATATGTATTATGTACGTTCACTCTTATTTTCAAACTTTATACATCCAAATTTATTCTTTTTTTTTTATTTAAATGTACAGTATTATAATTTTTTTTTTTTTAAATTTGTTTACGGCATTGATCGAATTATAATGATTACTATTATCGAAACAAATCGTTAAAAACATAATTTAACAATAATCAGAAAAAAGTGAGCGGATCAAGGCTTAAAAACAATTGGCGTTGAACGTATAATCTCTTGTAGCTAATTGTTTGTGTATTTGAATATTTTATCGAAATATTTTTCATTTGATCGAATTGATCCAAAGCAAGTGTATAACACAATTAGCAAGCAAATAAATACTTCAAAATATTTTTGATGATGAAAATCAATTAGGAAAGAACACAACTATTAAAATCGAACTCGATTTTGATCGTAAAAACGCAATTCGTTGTTGACGATTTTCAAAATATAATTACGAGTATATTAATTTAAATTTTATTAGTAAATTATTTATCGAATTATATGATGAGAACCAATGGATCGATAAATATAAATGAATTGTCAAAATAAAATTGTCAATTGTGACGTCTTTGCAGATCTGCACGTGCGTTAAAACAATGTTGTATCTTAAGTTATTTCGGGATGATATAATCACATTTATTACATTATATTTATTATTTTTTTATGTTAATGATAACTATTCGTTTAACGGACATTAGTTGTATTTTATTTTTATAATAAATTACAAAATGTTATTCGTTTAATAATAATGTAATATTAAAATGCTACTGTTTGCTACTGATAAAGAAAAAAAATCCACTTGATACTGACATTCATGACAGTCCGTTGTACCATTAAAAATAAAAAAAAAACAATTTGTGTAGAAAAAAAATAATAAGATTTTGGCTATTTCGCATAGAAATATCCATTTAATCTATTAAATGTCGTTTTTGCACCGAGAAAAAAAAACGGTAATATTTGACTGTGCAATGTGTTGATTCGGTGCAAAATAATGTCCGGGAGACGTAACTGGTTTTCTTAAACGGGGCATAAAACGATATTCTTTATGGATGAAAATTTAAAATAGATATTCCGGAAAATATTTTGTTATTGTACCGAACAGAGATCAAAAAAAAAAAAAAAAGAAGTTTTTCTATAAAATATCGTCAAAGCAAATTCGTTGGACGGGATCATTTGATTGTATCGACGAAGAAATTTCAATATTCCGTAACAACAGTATTCCTTAAGTTATTTTCAAAAAGCATTTGAAAAATTGTTTTCTTTTTTTTTACTAGATTTTAGTAATGCGAATATCGTGCGGTATAATATTTCGATATCGTAATCTAATCGAATACAAACAGTCGTAAATATTTTATTTATTTATTTTTTTCGGAGTGGAGGTTTGACGATTTCACGTAATTCTTCCGTAATTCTTGAGTTTTTCGAGGCGCTTTAAAAACAGAAAAAAAAAACGACAATTGAATAACGACTCTCTTTAAAGTACCATCATCAATAATAATAATAATAATAATTTGCTACCGGAAAAATCGGAACACCCTTTCTGTTCGAATTCTCGGATACGAACGTAAAAAAATAAATAAAAACATCGTTTTAAAACTAATACATTCGCTCAGAATCTAAAATAATATTTACGGTTTACGACGTATGTCTATATAAATCGTTTTCTATCAACTGTCCTATACCTACTAACGTACAGTATTATTATTATTATTAACTCGTCGTCCCCGGTTCAGGTTTTACAGTGATGTCTCGTCGGCGGAAAACGTTGTGTGTGTGTGTGTACGCGTCGTATTATATCGCGTCGTCAATTAGCAGCCGGTCGTCGTCGTCTCGCAGGGAGAAAAGAAAAAGCGGCTTCGTCGTCGTGTCTCAACGCCCACCGACGGTCACGAACGGTTCCCACAAGACAACAGTCGGGGGACAGATAGATATAACACACGCCGCGCCGTAATATTACAATTTTATATTTTATTACGTACTCGTACACGACGACAGAATTCCAAGGTTTTCACTGATGTTTTTATTTATTTTTTGTCCGTTCTTGTGTTCTACGTTTTTCGTCTTCTCAATGCGCCCGTTGTTCATAACTCGCCGAGGACAATATTTTTATTTATTTTTTGATCTTTGGACTCGTATAATTGCTCGTCGTTATTACACGCGCGCGCGCGCGCGCTTGTCTTCGTTTCATGTTGTGTTTTGTATCTGACAGAGTGTAGTGGTGAACAACGTGAGATAATATAACTGTGAGTATACTTACGTCGAAATAATAATAATAATAATAATAAAAAACTACCGAAAAAATATTATTATTTTAATCCGTGCCACGACCGTTTTCTCGTGACGACGCGCGCGTTTCAGATTCCGCTCGACGATAAATATATAAATAATAATATTATTAAAAAAAAAAAAATTCTACGATTTATTGTATATTTTGTACCCGCCGCGGCGATATTACCAGTAACTCGTGTTATTAGATTTTACTTAAATTTCATTTGCCGATATGTCCGTGAATGATACGCGCACAAACGAAACGGCCCTCAAGTGAAATTTGAAAATTCGAATTTATCGAGGTTAGGTAGAAATTGATCGACCGTATTATTAGGATGGATGTAACACGTAGTCAAATAGTTGTAGTAGTAGTGTTTATTTAGTGTTTTTTTTTCTCGATAATCTCGCGAACTTTCGATAATATATAGTTCGTTTAACGGGTTCGCGCCGAACTCAACTCTACGTCACGTTGATGACGTGCAAAACGCGATTACTACTGAGAAGTTATTTTTTTCCCCCCGAAAAAAAGCAGGAAAAAAATACGTGACGCTAAAGAAGTATAAAAAAAAAAAAACGGTAGTGAGTCATTCGTCGGATGTCGCTCGAGTGAATTACTTGGATAAAGATTTTAAAGTTTTTTTAATTATTATTATTTACTGTATAAATTTCAAAGCAATTTCGTAAATTAAATATATTATAACAAAATTTTCGGCCCACGTTTTTAAAAAATTGTTGAGAAAGTGCAGGGAAGATGACGACTTTCACAGTCAAATTTGTTATCGGATAATTAATGCGAGCGTTGCGATCAGAAGGTAATTGTAGAGAGATATAAACGGACAAATAGTTATACACTGAACATTTTTTATAAATTTTTATAAATTATCATCGTCGCGAAACCTCAGTAGAATATAAAATAACGCTAACTATGATGAGTCAATTAATTCGAGCGTTTTTTATTTATTAAAACATAGCGAATAATTAGTAAAATCTAACCATAATTTTAAAGATATTAACAGTGGGATGTTTATAGAGAGACGGATTTTAGGACACTCTTCCAATACTAGAACCAAAAATAAATAAATTATACAAATTCAGCTATTAATTTTAATATTTCCTATAAAATATGTACTTGGTTAATAGTAATATTTTTAATGTTATGTGTAAATAAAAATTATATGATTCATATACCTACAGGGGTTGTAGAAGATTTGGCAAAAAAAAAAAATGTATACACCTTTTAATATTTCTGAGTTTTTGACATATGACAGTATAATTAAATTTGTCGACATTTATAATGTAAATGAGATATTACAAATATTATTAAATGTTTAACTATAAATTATAATCAAATTTATAATCTCGCGGTACTTAAACAAATTGTATTTTAATTCAATTTTAATATCTAACCTACCCACCGAGAATACATATGGTAATTTGCCACTGTATTATAATTTAATAAAATTAAGGATAAAGTATTTTAAAGTGTATTAAAAAAGTTAATAAATTTTTATTTGTTTTATCATTAAAAATGGGGCAGAAATTTTGAATTTTTATGCAACTTTGCAGTTTGTTAATGCGAGAAAAATAACTATGAATAATATATGTATTATTAATTTAATATTTATTAAAAATTAATGGAAGTAACCTAACCTAACTACTGTTATTTTTTATCTAAAATACGTAAAAATTGTGACGTTTGGGGCGAATCCACGGGGATTAACGATATGAACGTGACCAAAAAAGAGTCTCGCCTCCTCTAAATACGTCTCTGAGTATATATTATTTAGCAATAGTCTTTGAAAATCCCGTGGTCTTATGAAAATGTTGATGAGAATTTAGCAATGATTCTTAGCCCAACGTATGCGCGTGTTTAACAATCGGTATAAATAAATAAAGTGATTAAAAAAATAGAAAAATAACGTCGTTATCAAAATTTGGGCACATAATTTGTTTATTTGGTCTATACAAAGGACGTTAAAGACGAAAGCGTAATGAAAAATATGTTATACGTATCAGACTTTGCGAATTATAAAATAACGGATTACGGATGGAAACACCAACAAGTGGCCGAATGATTTTACAAGTGGAAAAAGTTTTGAGATGGTAAAAATTTCCGAACGTAGTTTATTTTCACTAAATTTTATTTTTTGTAAGCGCTGAAAATTATCCAAGAAGATAGAATCCAATCGAATATGGCTTTATCAAAATTGACATAAATGTAAAATCAATACCGTCGTTATAGGTATAATAAAGTAATAAATCGTGTATTATGATTTTCAAAACGATTTATTTATTATTACACTAGGCTTAAGTGTGTGTATATATGTATATATATATATTACGAAAATAAGAAATTAATAACAACTAACACCACTCCAGTGTTTAATATTTTTATTTGAAATTAATTTATGCGAGAATATAAATTATAATAGCTGAACACTCTGTGATAAAATATTCGACGTGCACATTATTTTACCGTTCAAGGTTTAATGCAACTATAGGATTTAGATAGAATGACGAATTAATCATCGATCGACTCTATCGAATATTTCGTTAAGAACCTTAAGTCTTTTGCCACAATATATGCGACTTTGTAGTATTTGTGGTCAACTACTTTATGTGATATTTTAAATCGCATCAAAATATTAGACGACCAATATCGTTCATATTTCTGTATCACGTTTAGTTTTTTTTTTTTTTAATGTTTAGCTGTCCATCACGCGATTTTTTGCTGATTCTCGTTTGTTTCTCAAACAAATTTCAATTTTGAACGTGTAGGGTATTGGAAACGTTATACAATAAAGCGGACTATTCTTTTCGTGTCGAGTACGCAACATTAAATTATTTTTTAGTTTCTATCATTGGCCTTCAACGGTTATTTGCTCAATTTGACAGGATAAAGTCATCTATAACACCGTTTAAGTCTAAACGATTCCATTACAAAAATCAAATCGGTAACTAGTGGGAGGCCTATGGGAGGCCAAGGAGTTCATACAGAACTTCATATTATAGTTCATATGTTTAGAACTGTCTAAAAAATTCATAAAAGGTAATGTCGAGTGATTGAATGGAATTAGATTTTTGGAATAATTATTTAAAAACTATAAACAAATGTGTATCGTATATTACATTTATCTTGTTCAGATTTACAATAATATAATTTTTTTTTTTTTTTTTTTTTGAAGAACAAAATAGATTAAAACTGTCTTTTTTTTTTACTAAAATTTCATTTTTTTCTTGTCCAGAATTTATTTTTTATGCTTTCGCAAATATGCCTATCAAAGCATTGTCGCTCTTTCGCTTTATGACGCGTCGTTTATTTCGTTTGTAGTTGTGTTTGTGTAGCTGGTCTTGGATCTCAATCTTGAATAAGACACATGTTAAAATCAATAAACAAATATTCGTTTTCGTTTTTTTTCTTGCAATCTTTGACGATTCACCGATTTTAAATGTTTGTTTTTACTGATTAAACATTGAACGTCAGTACAGCGAGACTTTTACTACGAGTACTATTATACGAGAAAGTAGATTTACAATTTTTTTTTAAACTACAACTGTCACACTATACCTATATACGTTCAAAATATATTTATTTCTTCATTCACACATTTTCAACTACGCAAAATCAGTTGGTCAAGTGAATATCTGACTTTTTGAACCGTGAAAAATTTGCTCAACCACGCTTCCGAGTAAGCGCAGTGTCATATTGATTTTCAAAGGCGAAGAGTTCATCATTGTTATTTTAATATCGTGAGTTTGTTAAAGTTTTGAAAAATAAAATAAACGTTATTTTTCGGTATAAAACTTAAACAGTTTTTTTTTTTAACTAATTAAAACAAAACCAAAAGACTAATAAAGCTGTGCACTCGATCGCGGTAAAAACATAACTTTTGAAAATTTTAAGATGAAAATGAACAATTAATGACAATAAACGGTTTATATCGGTTGGATACTTTTTACTAAATATATATTATATTTGCATACATCACTATAGATGCGGAGAAAATAACGAGAATTCGTATTTATTCTATTTTTTTTTTCATTTCTAGACGATTTACGTGACTTTATAATAATTAGAAGTGTTTAAACATTTTTTTTTTCGTTCGTTTAAACGCTAAATATCGGACGATATTATAAATGTTATTTTACGTAAATTATACGACGGCACATATTTTTCGATTTCTGGGGACAACAATAATAATGACAACATACAACGGATATTTATAAATCGTAAGTCGAATATTTAAAAAAAAAAAATCGTATTGCTCCGTAAAAAGGTTTACGATTCGAAATACTATTTTTATTTATTTTTTTTAATACATATTTATTTATTAAAACAATACGCGATACAATCTCTAAGCGATTTATGTTTTATTTTTAATATAGCTGCGCATTTCTCATTGTTGTAATGCAAACCGGTTAGCGGGAATCGTCTTTTTTCATTCCTCTAATAACGCATAAATAATGTTAAAAAAAATTTTCCGTTCGCGAACAATAGAAATACGATTTTACGTGTACGGGGGATCGAAGATGAACTTGAATTCTGTTGCTTTTCAAACGTCACGGTTCCAATCACATAAAGTGGTTTTGAATTTTTTTTATATAAATGATTTCTACGCGTTATTTATATTTATGTAACGAATTCGATTTATTTTGTAAACGTAATTTATTACTTTTAATCGAAATAACATCACATTGTTATGCGTCACCTATGGAATATATTTTTTACTGTGATCATTTTTATACCGCGGATTATAAAATGGCGCACATTTTATTATAATCCGATAACATTTTCCAATGCATTATAAATTCGATTAAACAGTTTTAATAATTATAATATACATAAGAAATAGGTTTTACTTGTATATTGTGATTATTTTTTATATAAATATATATATATATATAATTTCATAACTTCAAACGGAATATGTCGTTACAATTCTTTTCTGGTACTATTTTACTTTTTTCACTAAAAATACGCAACGTAAACGTATTTATACCCAGATTTGTATTCCTTCCGGAAAATCATAAAAATGTTTGTCTTAACGGTATTGGACGGTTGATAGACTATAGGAGGAATAAAAATTAATTCTATTTTCATACATTTATTATTATTATTATTGCATCGTGAAATTCTATATTTCCGTAATATTATTTATTTTATTTATTGGGCGTCGACAAGGCAGTATTTAAAATTTTTTCCGGGTGTCCATAATATATTTTATAACCTTTTAGTCTTTTTGAAAAATACTACATTTATACTTTACCGTTTGTTTATTAAATAAATATATATGAAATCATTTTGGTATGTTAAATATTATTTGTTCACAATAATATAATGAAATATTTAAAAAAAAATGCATGTATAACGTGTATATAATTTTAACTAATAAAACATTCCTATTTTTTTTTTTTTTTTTTTTTTTTGACGGCGAACTGTTTTAAAACTTCTTCTGGGCCAATGTTGCTTCTTCTACGGACGCTTAATAGATCTAGGCCAGTTAGCCTTTATTGCATGGAAATATCTCGAAAATCGCGTTCGGACGTCTAACTCCTGATAATAATGAAATCAACTCAAAATCTCGACATCAATTCGTTAGCGGTCGCAATCAGTTAATCCATGACAGTCTCTGTCTACATCATTATTTAATACGGCTCTATTAGATATGATATAATATAATTTTATTCTCACAATGAATATAATATTCGCTGGAAACGAACCGGTATCAATCAATGGGTTTCGCCGTTCTGACGTGTGACCGTTCTAATAACGTCAAACAGTTTTTTTTTTTTAATTTAGCGAAATACATAACACGCGTTTGCAATTTATAACTACTTATGTTTATATTTTAAACGCTGTGGTTTGTTATCCGATCGTTACGATAGAATATACAATATCAGTATTTCTTTTTATTTATATATATATATATAAAAAGAAAAAAAAAGATTAAATCTCACGTATAATATTGAAAAATGTCTAGTGAGGAGTCGGGTTGACGAATTTCGTCAACGTAATAATATGTCGAAAATATTGATTTTATCCAACGACTGTAACACGTGTACATATTTTCACTCCGTACGTAACCGACGCACTGAAATCGATTATCCGCGTGTCCACATAACTACTGTCGGAATTAATTCCAATTCAAATGAATCTACATGCGTACGGTATATTGTATTCAAGTGGATAATACAATTTTTTATTTTAAGTCCCGAGGCGGTTTTTTTATATTTTCTTATTACGTATACGTCGAAACGAACGCACAATGTTTATGCTAAATTTCAGCGAAGTTATTTCGGCGTAATACCTATAATTTTTATATGAAATGTGCGTACCATTATACGCGAATATTCCCGATGTAATTTTGTTCTTATGAGACGTATACACATAGCAAAAAAAAAAAAAAAAGCTGCGATTGAATTGTTCCCTTCACTACACACGTTTCACGTATTCGCCACCGTTGAAAAGTGTCCTTCGGCTTGCGTATTAAGAAAAATCACTACGTTTATAGGTCAGGTTAGGTGTCCGGGTCCATACAGTACAGTCACACGCGCGCATATAGTTTTGAAACATTTGGACATAGATCCCCGAGTGTGAACAATTTATTTTTTATGACTTATAATATATTATAACATACGCATAATAATGTTTAACGTGAATTATATCGTTTGAAACTATATAAAAATTAATACCTTACTTAAAAAATATTATTCCGTTTATTCTATTATATTATTTCATAAGCGCGAACGATAATAATGATCGCATAAAAAAACAAGATGAGATGGGAGATAATTTCCATGTTACACGGAACGAGTATTTTAATAAATATATTAATAATAATAATAATAATAATAATAATAATAATAATAATAAATATTATGAACACGTGTGTTGACGACGACCCGGCGGCACCGTGGCCGTGGACAAAATATAATTAAAACGTTTATAATTACGTATGTCGAATAGAGAGAGAGAGAGATATTTAGAGATATCGCAAGTTTATCAATATAGACACGATTATGATATTGATACACCTCTAACACCAACTCGCTCGGTTGCTCGATGAATAAACCGGTTTAAAGATTAAAAATGTATGTAACAGTTTTGTACTTACTCCTCGTGCATCCTCGCTATAATAATACTGTTTCAATCACCGCATTTTTACGTAAAACAAATTATTTATATATAATCATACGCAGAACGAGAACGCGTTTCAAAAAAAAAAGAAACATTATATTATACACACGTAATAACGTTCATAACATTTTTATCGCCAATCCAGACAGATGTCTCGAGTTCAAAACATTATTTTACGTGATTCGAAATCGATCGAAATTCGATACTGTAATTACGAAAAAAAAAATAAATAAAAAATATCGCCGTTGGCTATGTGTACTAGGTACACTCGTATTCGGTTAATTATTTTTCATCCGAATTGTTTTATAGCTTCAGTGGTGTATAATGTATATCATGACGGTCTGTTTTTTTTTTTTTTTTTTACAATTGAACGGAATTTTAAAACGAAATTTTTTTGATCAAATTTATGTACTATCAGTTACTACAGAAATCATCTAGCATCGGTTAAAAATATTGTTCGAAAAACGGTTTTGGAGACGTTAACGAGCCTACCATCCATAAATGTTGTGTTCATTTGGAATCGATTGAATCGCGAATTGTCTTTGCTTTGGCAATTCATACGTATTGTGCCATTAGCCTTAATCACTCCAACGTATAGATTGCACATGTGTATATGCTGATTGTTGGTGACAAAAAAAAAAGATACTTGATTTGAAATATAATTTGTATAAATAATAATAATAATAATAATAAAAAGAAAAAAACCACTTATTTTGTAGACATTTTTTGTTGATTCGCAGTAGCAAATAATTTATCGGGTAGGGGAATAAAATAATCCGTGGGCAATTCAACGACGAATTATCGCGTTTGAAATTTTCTTCATACGTTCGAAACGTTAAACTCGTATATTTTTCGCACGAGTTGATGAATTAATTAGGTCAGCGTGATATGCGACTAATCTTCTATAGTCGTGGACGTTTCGTATGGAAATATGGCCGTGTTAATGGGGATTTGTATACGGATATAAATCACTATTGACATCATAAAATTTAACTTATACGTATAGTGGCGGTAGATTGTACGAAAGTGCATTCACGTATGGATAAAATATAGTTTATTTAAAAAAAAACACTGTAAAGTATTCTAAGCGCGGTATCATCGTTAAATTTTTCAATATTATTCTCAAAATTTATTATGACTAAGTCGGTAAGATGGGATAAGGGTTAACGTTGAAAAATTTTACGTTTTTTACGTGTTTTTAATGACAATTGCGCAATTAAGTCTGCCGAATAATTTTTGTATCATTAACGTATGAATTTTTTAAAATTCGAAAATGTTAGCACAGTACGGTCTGTCTTATGAACAATGTTATATCACGAATTGTTGCAAGTTGATATTTTCATACGTAGAATATTATTTATATCGTAAAATGTATGTTAATTTTTTTCCGGATTGTTGTTCTGTATCCTTTTATATTTAATTAATTAAATATTATTAAATATATATTTAACATATAATTGTATCCTGCCAAACGATAACCTCTTTTTCCTGTTTTCGCTTTAGTCACACTATATTTACTTTTTATTCTTTTAAAATGTCCCTTAATAACACTCTTCTCTGAACTTTTCATGTCGTCCCTGCTATTTGCGATATTAGTCATATACTTCTCAATTGTCCCTATTTATCTTTTGAGCGCTTACGTTTCCATTTTATACTCAATTCCCTCAGAATTCCTTTTAATGTCATTCACATTATGTCCACACAATCTCCTACTATCATCCTCGCCACATTATCCTTTTTCCAAAACTCCGGGTGGCTCATATAAATTTTGTAATGGCAACTTCATATTTTTATTATTTTGTATAAACTATTTTGTATTTAATATTTTTTTTTAAATAACTGTCAAAACTAATTATATTGTACAAGATTTTAATAATAATAATGTTTGTCATTAAGAATTTAGAAAAAAAAACAGTAATGGCTTTACTGAGTTACTAGATATACTTATACTCTAAGTTCTTAATCACTGTTAGATCGATATTATACTAGGTGTTGTAATTTTTATTTTTTATCAATAATATCAGTAATAATAATGATTGTATATTATGGTAGTTATATTGTAGTAAATTACATGTAATATATGGAATGTTCGTAATGTGATTCGAGTAAAATTAACGAATAAAATAATACGATGATTAAGGTCCAATGTAGGAAATTCTTATTTATTTTTAATGTTCGAAAACACATCGTAATCAAATGACCACAGTTGTTTCTTCTTTGTTTAATTTAAATCTTATTGACTGTAATGCAACTGACAGTTGTCTAATGTCAAAATGTAAAACAATTATAATGACGAATAAAGGATAAATAAGCCCTGAGTGGTTTGAATTGTGATTTACCTAAGCATTTGCGCTAATACTTTATAACTTAACATTAAATAAATATAAAGTTTTGAAGAATTTATATCGTTTATCTTATACTTTATAAATTTTACCTTATACACGTAAATTGTTTTATAAACTTAAATATTTGATTATGAACAAAAGAGCACAAACTACGAAAAATCATGTTATTTTCTTTTTCCATTTATCCAATTACATTTGTTTTTCCTAACATTTTCGCAATTGAACGATTTGACGTAAAACTTTAGAAGCCAGTAAAAATACAAAATTAGGCATTAATGAGGATACCACCAAATTAATGGTATTACACAGAAAAAACGGAGTTAATTAGAAAGTTCGAAATTGTAGGTTTAAAATGATAGATTAAATTCAATATCTGTGTTCTTATAAAAATAGTAACTAGTGTGGTGATATACATAAGGAAACAAATGATAGAATATCGAGTGCTAACTAACAAGTTATTGAATTCTAACTACTATGAAAAACAATTAAAAACTTTTTATGTAATTAAACCTTTTTATTAGATCATTAGTGTATTATGAATGTAAAACGAAAAACGCGAAAAAGAGAAGCATATGAAATATATTCGGATTGGTATATAATGGTAACTTATGAATATATCAAAAAGAGGCATAATAATAAAATACGAGTATATTATACGCTTGTATGGAATAATCAATATTCTTGAATATGTAATATTATGTAAACGACTGCAATGTTTGGGACATATTTGAGGAGTGAATGGGGATGTATTGATGAATGTAATAGTAAAAAAATAAACGAGAAACGAATATTTGATTGACGATAGACGTAGGGAAAAATAAAAAGACACTACAGAAATAGATATGAGAACTGTAAACTGGAATACTACAATAAATTAACATTGAATATAGAAAGATGGAGAAGCTAGTGGTGAAACAGGTTTTATAATAAATGGACCTTTATGCTATTGAGAAGAAAAAGAATCTTTCGAGCAGAAAATGACAATATCTTAATATTATCATCGTAATGTAATAGTTTCGATTGGGGTTTTTTTTTCTTACTGTTTATAGAGAACGATATAATTTATTTAAGTATAAACCTCGTGTCTTGTGTTTAAGCGATGTGGCAAGAGAAGTGACATGTCTATTATAAGTTATCTAAGTTTTAAACTCATTGAAGTTTTATTGTGTATCATACATTATACATAAATATGTGCACAAACACGTTGCATTAGAGCTATATGTATTGTACGGTAGTTTATGGCCATTTTATCCACAGGTTTCGAAACTTTATTCGAAATTCGCAATTTATAAAACGGAAATTGTTAAAATTAACAGTCAAAATAATTCTATTACAAAAAATGTTTTTGACTAATAATCAAGTAATTTTATTTATAAATGTTAATTATGACACGTGACAAATGAGTATAATTAAATTAATTTAAACTTCAAAGTAGTATAATTAATTAAATTTTATTTATTTCTTGTCATATTATAAAGAACTACAGTTAATTCAATATAATCATCAGAGTTATTCAAACCCTTACATTCGTATTTGTTATTAATATAAAAACTTTTAAAAAAAACTTATTTATCGAATCCTTTGCTCCCCGGTATTCTTTTCCACAATAATTTGCCGTAAAGCTCTTTAGAAACATATTTTGAATTAATATAAGTCATGATGAAACATGCTCTAGGACACGCATTTCTCGCGTACAACTATATTATATTTCATATTCTTGTATATTTTTATACATTACACATGAATACGATTGATTATTAGTAATCGCTTTCAAATAACAAACAATTTCAACTTGAATCGAACAAAGGATAAAAAAAAGTAGGAATAAATTCATTCACATATCCCGTAATTGTTCAGGTTTTACTTTATATTATATTTATCGTTATATACGTGGCTTTTGGTGATTATTTTGATTGAGTAATTTGATGTTTAAAATGTACCTTCCTAGTTTCTTTTACCATTTATTTCTTGCACACACAAAGTAAAGTCGATTCATTTGGGGACGGTTTTTTTCACACTTTTCAAATGTCCGAAATTTTTGTCAAATACATTTTCACTTATCTACTTCAGATTTTCCTTTATATATATATATTAATTGAAGTTAATTATAAATAGTAAAAAAAAACCGCATAAATAGAGGAAAATTAAAGATGAGTATAAATATGTATTATAGTGGTATAGAATCAATTTTGACTGCCACTAACGTCTCATGACTAATGGTGTAAAAGTTGTTTTAAACAGTACAATTTTCGTTTTGGGAAAAATAAATCGTGATTAAAGAAGTCCGAGTAAATAAATGTCTTCTACGACATTATAAATATGAAAGGACCTAATTTATAAAAATCGATTGTTTCAATATAAATTACTTTTCCCAATTGAATATTCCACAATACGATTTTCGTATTATTAAAGTATCAGTAAAAATATTATCGTATTTAGTGATTAAATGAGGTGGATTTCAAATTTCAATATTTTAATATTTAATTAATTTAAACCGAATAATTCTACATAGAAGAAGAATTTTTCCTTTTATTTAACTTTTTTTTTTTTTTTACTATTTTTACCATAGCAGTTAACACAATAGCATTACAAATAATATAAATATATATAATATGTTAAAGTTAAGATAATATTAGCATAAGATATCTCTACTTGCCCAGTACACACTTATTGATATGTTTAATTTTTTCGTTAGAAATAATAATCGTTTATTAAGTAAATCAATATGAACACAGGTGTAAAAACAATTGGGAGAGTGGAGACAGTGTTATCATTTAAAGTTTAAGAAAGGTAGAACAAAGTTAATGAATGTCTGACGTGTTGAAAAAAAAAAATTTTGATAAAAATAGAAGAAAAAAACGAATTTTAACAAAAATCTCTAACACCAGACCGCTTCCGTTCAAACACTGGTGCACTGTCAACAAGGGAGGGCGAATAGGCAACGTTGTCGCCCTCAAATAACTCAATCGCGTAACGCGGACGATTGAAATACAAAAAAAAAAAATAGATTTTTTTTAAAAATCCACGAGGAACGAATAGCGTTAAACGAAATAAACGACGGGATGGAACATGCTAACTTCACACGGCATATCCTCATATCTCCCTTTCCCCCATTTCGACCATTGAATACGGGGATACATGAAAACTCAACATTAGACTCGTGTTGATCTGTCGGCCAAATAATTGATTCGCGTTCAATTAAATTTCATTTCAAACCGTAGGGAAACGCGGTCCATAATATCAGCCCGGGGCCGCCCGATTCTGGCCGTCGTTCGTTCGCCGGTGTGACGGTAACTTACTAACGGCGTTGTTGTAATTGAAAACGTTCTACGATTTCAGGACTTTGGCGAGCGCGTTTGGCGCTCAGGTGATCTGCAACAGGATAGTCGGACTGACGGCCGGTCAACGGAGGATTTGCGCCGCTGCGCCAGACGCGATGGCCGCCGTCGGTCACGGCATACGCATGGCCAAACAAGAATGCCAACAACAGTTCAGCGCCCATCGGTGGAATTGTACCGGCCCGTCGAAGGGCAACCCGCTCGGACACTTACAAATTACCGGTGAGAGCTAACGTTTTTAAAACACGGGTATTTAAATGGACGGGAAGGGATCGGTTTGGAAATTCGGAATTCTTGTCGGAAAAAAAATGCGTTTCGATTGTTTTTATTCATTTTTTTTTTTTTTGGAAGGGGGGAGCGTGAATATTTCGGAATTCAACGCGGTTCACCTTTTAACGAGAAGAACACCGTTTATCGACAATGAAAATCGCAAACAAAAATGAATGTCTTGATTTCATTATATCAATTATATTTTAGGACGCATGTGAAACGCTTACACTACGAAAATGAAATCTTTTCCACATTTCACATTTCGATAATTATTTTCATGATAATTGTAATTGCATAGCGACTCGCTACCATTTTAATATTAGGTTTATTTCCGTCTGTTCTCTCGGATCGACGGAGACGAGTCTGCTAAAAGTAAATGCCACTTTTTTTTTTTTTTATTACACACGTATTTTAATTCGATATTTCGCGATAGATGAATATACGTTAATATATTTTATAAATCTATAAATTTCATTCTAAACGCCGCCAATGGAGTGGCGGTCGTGAAGTAATAATATGTAGCAGAATAGATCCGGTCATACTAATTATTTTAGCGAATAGTATACGTGAATGGGAGTCAAATCATCCGTACTTCCTCTTAACTCTCATACAAGACGAATTTATTTGACGCATGTGGCGTGAATAACGAGAGGAGTGGCTTAATAAATAAAAACGTTGGTTTATAAAAAATAAAATTTGTTTTCTTTTTGGACGATTAGTGAAATAAATATTTTTTTTTACGAATGCTTCAGTCGAGATTGATTTTAAATTATTGTTCGTAAATCGGAATTGAATTTCAAATTTTTTCCCCATATATTTACACGTTTATACGTTATTGCATGAATACACGTTGTCCCTATCGAAACGTAATATGGCATCCGCACGTCCGCACTAGAGAAATTGAGTTACTTTTGTTATTTTTATTATTCGACGATACGTGAGAATTTTTGAAAAAAAAATTAATTTTTAATAAAAAGAAGTGTAGTTGCGTCAATGAAAACAACAAATATAATAAATAGAGGGAAAGCTCTTTTCTCTATAAAAAAAAAATCCGTAACGATGGATTCGTTACATAATAATATTATATATTTAAGTTTAAATAAAAATTAAATAATAAATACGTCAAAAACGAATATATATTATAGTGCAACAAAAGAGTTTACAGTCGTCATAATGACCGATGGCATTAATATTTTATCGATAATTCTTATTGCTTTAACCACCTGACAGTGTATACGAAAAATCCGTGTTCAAAATTATATTATAATAACGCGTACGCTAGTTGAGATTATTCTATAGAAATAAATAATTCAAAATCGTTATTCAAAATCGAGATAAAATTCATACGAGTAGTTCAGTATTTTTGTTTTTATTATAAAAAATTACGAAACTCAATTTTTCAAATGTACACAAAATGTATGCATCTACTACACATACATATACGAATTGTATTTACTTATTAATATGACAATATTTTATTTTTTGGTAAATAAAAATAAGGGACATAATAAAATTCTAATAATTTGTAGCATACGGAGCTCATAATTACGCCGTATTATAATTTACTATAAAAACAGTATTTTATAGTAATAAAAATTGTTTAAAATTCACGCTATAATTATTAATAGCACGGATGCGTCTTAAATGAAAATCATCATTTTTTCCCCTACCCGTCTAGTAATACAGTACATGGAGTTGTTTTATACGACATGTTAATATTATCACTAGACTGTCAAGTGCAGTAATACTTATCACAAATAAATTTTAAACTTTAAACGTTAGAGCTAAATTATTTATTTACTTATACGTGCGTTCGCGTTCCTACGCCCGTGGTTGTAAAATGGTAAGACGCATTTAAAAGCCAAAGAAAAAATATTATCAACACTTGGTGCATTAAAACGTTATTCGTTTCAATCGTACGTAAGTTACCTGTACAATAACGAATTCGTTTAGAATTGTATAAATATTGCGTAATAGATACTTTCGTCAAATACGTAAAAATCAATTATTCATGTAATTTTTCTCATCGGTTATTTCCCATCATAACAATACGCTTAGCGTTTATGTAATATTTATTGCAAGTTCCACGAACAATTTCAATGCGGTAGAGGAATAGTGAATTTTGTATTTTGTACACTTCCACGTAGTTATAATTGGTATAAATCTCTTTTCTCAGTACCCGTGCTCGGTAACTCGGATTTTCAAATTTCAAAACACACATCTGGTGTAGTATAATAGCCGATTCGAACCAAAGAGGTAGCAATTAGCGATGCAAAGTTTCCTATACACAATTCAATGTGGCCGTACATTTTAGAAGAGGACGGGTTCAGTTAGAATTAGTTTTCTTTAACTTGCTCTTATTAGCGTAAACATTCGACGTAATTTATAAAAATGCCGACAATTTTGAATAACGTAAAAAAAAAAAAATAAATAGGTAAACTGAATAGACAAAAAAGAATTTTTTTTTTATATATTATTGTTTTTTTATCGATTTTGATTCATTTCGAACTCGTAACTGTAACGTTTTACTCGTTATTCAGTTTTTCGTCTCGCCCGAAGAATTAATAATACTTGTCCCCCCGTTCACTGCAGTTTACGATTCACTTAGGACTCGTTAATTAATACGTATCCGTTACGGTAAATGGACCGTAGCAGAACTGAACTGAGCACAAAACGAACAATTAATCTCGCCCACAAACGAGTACAATAACGAGTGCGTTATTTTATACGCGTTAGAGGCTCTCTATGAAAACAAATCGCTGCGTTATATCCATCGTTAACCTCGATCATGAGCGAGTATATACGCTGTAATTGCAGTGGCTGAATTGTTGTGTCGGCTTCAGTATTTATTTGTTTTGCTCCCTTTTACTAATATTCACGAGTATAATGTGAACTATATACGAGTATACGTATACCCACACATATATATATATAATATAAACATATTTAAAGTCTTTAGAGCCACATCGCTGGAAATCATTAACCTCTCTACACGCGAATCTTACATGACTTGAGTCGAACGTGAACCCATATCTATACTCATACACTCACGAATTGTACGTACGAGAACAGCATAAGCGTTTTGTCGCGCGTAAATGGAATACGCTTTAAGTCGAATTTTTCTGTTTGATAGACGTTATTTTTTATATATATAAATATATATTTATAAATAATCTTTGACGCGTTACAACAATAAAAAAGAAGGAAAGCCAAGAGAAAGGATATCGGTTAACACGGCGATATCCTACTGTAGTGTGTATTAATAATTATAGCTTTATGTACTTTTTTCTTTTTGTCTTGAAAACGAGAACCGGATAAAAAACAATTTGAGTTTTATACAAAAAAAAAAAATGATTCATCTAAATTTTCGAATCGGGAGAAAAATCGTATGTGTAATTTCGCGCTAAAAAACAAAAAAAAAAAAACATAATTTTTTTTCTCCAATTTTGAACTATTCATGGCAATTATTATTTTAATCGCTCTGTAGGATCTCTGTGTGAATCAGTGAAATGTTATATATTCATGACGATGAGAAAGATACATTAAAATTTTGTCCTAGTATTTTGTCCTATATATGGTGTACTGATCATATAATGATAACGAGAATCGTTATAACTATTATCGTTGGGGTAAATATTTTGCCAAGACGCCAAAAACCGTGTGCGCCGCACGATGGGTTGAAATACTTTCCAAGGGAGTAGTCAAACAAATTATTCGGAACGATAATTCGCAAGTCTGTTAATGAATAATAAAATCCGCTTTGACGAACGTCAGAACGTCACATCCAGAACGTCGGTCGCTATTCCGTTATTGTTTCCATTGAATCATTGGTATTCACCGAATATTTTATTCGTCGTAGACCACTGGACTGTGTGCGTGTGTGCGTTTCGTATTCACACCTATCCGTCGGACACTAAAAAAAGTGTTGTTCGACACGAATCGTTTGAATTTCAACGCTCGCGGGCACGTGATGTTTTACGGCGTTAAATCGGTAGAATACACGCGGCTCGGACGGCGATTATCCCCTGTGTTATTACAACGGAATTGTCGTCGTCGTCGTTTATTATTATTATTATTATTATTATTATTTTTTCCGTTAATGGTAGTCGTAAAAGTCTCGCGGCGTATCCATTAGCACGTGTCGATTGCGTCCGCTTCGTAACAATAAATTTATATAATACGGTGTAGTCTCTGCTGTGTAGCGACCGCGTGCGCCCAAAAGAAGAGAAGAAGAATCGTAAAATTTCCGTCGGCGTATGCATTACACGTTTTCTCGTAAAAAAAAAAAAAAAAACGTTTCTCTCTCTCTTTCTCATTCCGCACTCACGTAATAACTTCTGGAGAGGATTTTTTTTTTTTTTTTGTCCACACTCTCGACTATTCTGTGCGCTTAATAGTCGTACGTAAGTGAATATCACTACCTCCTGTTGCGTTTATAATAATAATTCGTGTACAACAACACAAACGTATTATACAGGGGAGACGTGTTCAAATTAAGAGTTCGTGTGTCGCCGCTGTTTCGGTTTCGGTTTCACCGCATATTTTTTTTATTTTTTTCATTATCCGCGCGCCGTTATGTCGCGGCGAATTTAATTCCATTGACACGACTTTGCTGACGTTGGGGAAAACGTTAAAATTATATTAAACGCGTGGGAGCGGGGAAATGATCAGTGTTAGTTCTTGATTTGTGCTGAGAACTTAACGAAAGAAAAAAAAAATACTTAAAGCGAAAAATATTTTGATAATCGTATATCGTACATACACTTCAATCTTTAATTGAAGACCATTATTATTCTTATACACGTATAATACACGAGATCGATATTATATAATAGTGTAAACAGTAAAAAATTAAAAAAAAAAAAGAAAATCATATTTTATTCACAAATAAATTTCCAACGTAATTAATTTTACAATAAAGTAATTTGAAAATATAAATCTCTTTAATCAGCATTATTTTATAGTCAAATATCCACGAATTCACCTTAAAATTAAAAAAAAATTTGTAGTAAAAAAGAAAAAATTCCTAAAAAGTAAAATGTTTTTAGATTTTAATGTGTTTTTTTTTCGTTTGCGATTTGATGACCGTCGTATACATTATACGACGCATTGCGCCACGTCGAGAATTTCGTGTGATTCTTTTTATGATTTATATGTTAACGGTGTGCAACATGTTTCTATTCGCTGAAAATATTATGTTATGGTTGGATAACCATTTCACGTGTACTTAAATACACGGATATACGGTGTAATTATGAAATCCGTGTATGACACGGATATTTTTCGGATATTTTTAAATGCACGTGTATTTAATAAGACGCGGATGTTCAAGAATTTTAAAACACTTAGAACACTAAACACTAGAATTTTAAAATATTTAACGAATACTTTAAAATATATCTACACAAACTTGGCATCATTTGGCCTCAATTTATGAAGAAATTCCAAATGCCGCCGGACCAATGATTCCGTTCTTCCACCGGAACATATGAATTCATTGAGGTCATCTTCAACACACATATTACAATATCCTATATTCCCAACACGTTTCGCACGCAGTCATTCACGAATTTTTGGTTATACATTTATAATATATATATATATAATTGTTGATCTTCAAAAATATTTTTCTAGATCTTCGATCGGTAAATCAAAAAAATCTTAAGATACTGTAAAAATCTATAGGACATAAATACTGAAGGTGCGTAATTAATTATAAAAAAAAATATAGAGAAGGCATTAATATTTTTTAATTAGGTACCTATTATTGTATTATTTTTTACTCTTGTGTTATAAATAATTTGCTCATAATGTACGGAGGAATTATTAATGTTAAGGATTAGGAGCCCATTAATTTTTCCTTGCCTTAAGGCCTAAAAACTATAATTGCTGCACAAACGCCCATGATTTTCATTTTAATTGGACCATCGTCGTCGTCATCATCACCGGCGGATAATTAACATATTATTATAATTACTGTCATAACGTAAAGTTTGGATGTTATTATAGCCTGAAGTAGTGTTTCCTTCAGGTTTTTTTTCTTTGAGAGTATCTACTAAATCATCCAGTGATCATAACATTAAATCCTTACTAATATTATAAAGGCGAAAGTTTGTTTGGATGGATGTATGGATGTTTGTTCCTCTTTCACGCAAAAACTACTAAACGGATTTTAATGAAACTTTACAGTAATGTAGCTTATAGATCAGAATAACACATAGGCTATAATTTATAAAGATATTGTGTGAATTGTCCAAAATATAACGATGAATGGATGAAACGGATGGATGTATGGATGTTTGTTCCTCTTTCACGCAAAAACTACTAAACGGATTTTAATGAAACTTTACAGTAATGTAGCTTATAGATCAGAATAACACATAGGCTATAATTTATAAAGATATTGTGTGAATTGTCCAAAATATAACGATAAATGTCATTTAAGTATGAAAAAATTCTGCAATCTGCGAGCTATTCAGGCGTGTGCTGCAAAAACAGTTAGTGCTACATGTATATAATGTATGGTGAAAATATTTATCTTAAATAGTCCTACAAAAAATTCTGCGACACCATATATATCTATCTTTTATGAGTAAGCCATTATTGTCAAAATAGTGAACCATAAATACAATAAAAATTGATAATTTATTTCTAATGCACATTTGGTAGTAATAAATGGATCCTTATCAAAATGAATACTTTTATCGCTTTTGGTATTTAAAGGAGATAAATTTTGTCCTTCACAATACATCATTTGGACAAATATTTTAATAGTTACGACGATGACAAACCGAACGCGCGATACTATGGTATCTATGGTAATAATAATACAACGAAAGCTTGATTTTGTTTTTCAATCAGCAAATTACAATTATTTTTTATAAAAATATCGTAGAAAAAGTACCTCCTAAGAAATAATTATGCCGCGAAAGCGTAAGTCTAATCTTTCCCAAAGCTCTAATAAAGCTCGATCTATGAAAGTAGCTAGACTTAACGAGACGTTTCCACAAGCCGAACTGCGAAGGCTTGAACAGGCGGAGCGTGAGGTAGCTCACAGAGCTGCTCAGACACCAGAGCAGTCCCAGGATCGGCGTCGACAGCACGCTGAGTATCTAGCATCTCGACGGGCTGCCGAGACACCAGAACAGTCCCAAGCTCGACGTCAACAGAACGCTGAATATCTGGCATCTCAACGAGCTGATGAGACACCAGAACAGTCTCAAAACCGCCTTCGACAGCATGCTGAGTATCTAGCATCTCAACGGGCTGCTGAGACACCTGAACAGTCCCAAGCTCGACGTCAACACCACGCTGAATATCTGGCATCTCAACGGGCTGCTGAGACACCTGAACAGTCCCACGCTCGGCTTCTTCAGTAGGCAACTTACATAGCGTCACAAAGAGCTACAGAAACCGTTGAAGAAGCTGAATCTCGCAGACGCGCTGTTGCTGAAAGGGCACAACAGCGACGTCTAATATTCAGAAGAAACACGTGGGGGGTATTCGACAAAGCTGCATTTGAGTACGACGAGACACTTGATTACGGAAGCCACAATCTTATAAAAATAGAACCTATGAACAAAGAATGTAGATTTTGCGGTGCTCTTAAGTGGAAAGAAGAAGCTGCGGGCATGTGTTGTTCAGGAGGAAAAGTAGCTCTTGCTTCAATAGATGAGCCAGTTGAGCCGCTTAAAGAACTTTTCTCTCATGAAACAGATGAGTCTCGCCGTTTCCTAAAAAACATAAGAAAATACAACACGTGCTTCCACATGACATCTTTTGGGGCGGATAATATTGTTTCTATGCCAGGATTTTGTCCGACTTTTACAATACAAGGGCAAGTATACCACACAATTGGATCTTTGCTTCCTGCTACCAATACGCAACCAAAATTTTTGCAAGTTTATTTCATGGGCGATGAGGAAGCACAAGTTAATAGGCGTTCTGAGTACGTGCAAGGTTTGGATAGAAACACGGTTCAAAAAATACAACAAGTTCTACATAATCACAACATTTTAGTACATGAATTTAAAATGGCTAAAGATAGAGTGACTAGCGATAATTACAAGGTTGTAATACACCCAGATCGTGTACCACGTGGTGAACATGAAAGAAGATTCAATGCCCCGACCACAAATGAAATAGCTGCCTTAGTAGTTAGTAGTGAACAAACTGCTTCTCGGGATATCGTTATTCAGGCGCATGATGACCGGCTCACTAGAGTTCCGGACACTCATAGATTTTATGACGCTCTCGAGTACCCGATAATTTTTTGGAAAGGACAAGAGGGGTACAGTTTTGATATTCCTCAGACAAACCCAGTTACAAAACAACCCATACCAGGTTAGGTTGGCCAGGCAACGCCGGGCAGGACAGCTAGTATTTGATATTTTTCTTATGGTTCTTCCGATCCAATGGAACTACAAACGCATCCCATAGAATGGCGAGTTTGAAAACGAAATTTTAATTTAATTGAATTAATTTCGTTAATTTTGTAAATAAAAAAAGTGAATATTTATTAATTTTTGGTATATATTAATGTTTTTTTTTTTTTTTTTGGCGAATTAATTATTCGATATATATTATTTTTATCAACAATGTAGTATGAAAAATCATGTTATCCCCTTCGGCGATTATATTGACCTCAAATCATCTATTCATTTTTGTCAATTGAATCGCTAACAACTGTTAATTTAGTTTATAGTCCTTTTCGTTTATAATAAATGTTTTTCACATATTTCGAAAAATATTATGCATATTTTACACTTTTTTTTTAAATATATACTATATCTTATGCTCTAGACCAGGGATGGCAAATAAGTGGCATGCGTGCCAAGGTTGGCATACAGGAGATTTTCGATGGCACTCGAAAACTTTCATCTGTCAATATATATTTATAATTTTTTAAGTAACTTATAATAAATTAATATTTAATTGCACATACATATAGATAATTAATAATTTATATTTAAAATTGATTAAAAATAATTAATGGCACGGCTGAAATTTTTTTTTTGAATTGTGTCATAAGTTGGCACGTTGAAAAAATCCTATTCGCCATCTCTGCCCTAGACTATAGAGCGCACAGGAATATCGTTTGTTGTAGATATTTATCTCTAAAAAAAGCAAATAAAACGAAACAAAACCAAGAAAAAGGAATGGAAATTCTAAAAACACACCAAAAACTCTAAAAATATCACTAAAATTGACTAAAAATTTATGAAAATATAATAAAAATTTATAATTCCTATATGAAACAAAAAAAAAAAAACGTTATTGTATTTTGTCCCTTGTACGCGGGAAAAACGTTGAATGTATTAAATGTGTTTTTGAATTTATTAATGTCCTGTACGTTCTCGATAAACTTTATATATTTTATCGACATTCGAAGCCATTGCGAATATTGAAAGGAGTACATAGGAAATGAGCTAAATTTGTAACCAGTTGCTTATAGCAACGTTCACATTTGCATATCCAAATCACCATCACTAATATAAAACGTGTAGGAAGCGTGTGTTACCAATGGTCCTAAGGCAGTTCTCATTTGAAATCGATATCACGCTAATATCGTAACGACTCTCTCAGTTCAAAAACATACCAGTGTTATTAAATTTATAAAATATGTTAACAATTCGTGATGACGGGTACGGTTCGTAAATGAAATTATATTCGTGATGCGCATGAAAATTGACGCAAAACGACCGAATTTTTTTGTAAATTTTCACAAAACATTTTTGAACATTTGTAACGTGTACAACACACAATTATTTCTCATTCACTCGGACTATATCGTTAAATAAGATAAAAATTACGAGATAAAATCGATGCAAGTTATAAAAGTGACACTTATAAAATAATTATGTAACAAAAAAAAAAAAAGTTTAGAGTAAGCAAAAGTGTGTATACAAAAACGCGTAAAGAAATTATTAAATAAGCAAACTAAATAGAGATGAGAATTTTGTGTGTGTGTTTATTCTATGCCCAATATAAATCGAATTTATAGCTGATTACATATAATCCCATACTATGTCAATTGGAGAAAAAAATCCACTGCCTACAACATTCAAACTCTACTAGTATAAAAAATAGTGTTATTATTATTTAGGCGTAATAGTTTTTACCCACCTCCATATTGGCCTCAATTTACGCGTACGGCGCTCGGAGCGTTATTTTAATATTAAATTGCGAGGTTGGACGAGTCAATTGAAAATTCGAATACATCAGTTGAGTTAGCAAAATACTGTTAACTAAGCTCCAGTCACGTTTTTTTTTTATTGTCCGTATGAATGTTTTTTGTTGTGTTTGAAAAATTTCTCAAATAAATTCTAACACGGTTATTGAATTTCTGTCAATTGTATACTTAAATTCCATATCGTTTTTCATAATATATGATGCGAGTGGTCTATCTTTTTCGATCGATTCTGTCAAAAACATTATCTAGTATATCACCGTCATCTTTTTATTCACGTCCAAACCATACGAATCGTTTATTGTTTTTTTTTTTTATATATATATTAATTTCTCGCGCGTAGGATCCACGAGGAATGTTCATAATATGTCTTCTAACACACATTTCTAAATTTTTGTTGGACAACGGATAATATATTTCGTCTATTACACATATCACTATGTTAATAGAGTCAAATTGATTTTCTACCATATTTTACAACACATATATGTATTTAAAACAAGATACCTGCATAGGAAGGAATTAATATTATACCGGACCCGGAGCCCGGTAGTCAAAAGGGCCCCTTTACTCTGACTATTACTAATAAATCAGTTTTACCTATTTAAAAATGTTTAATACGTCTGTGAATTTTTCATTGTATACAATTTTATTATTTAAATATATACTTTATATTGATTTCTTTTTTTAACTCCAGTATACTAATAATAATACGAAAATAAAAATAAAACTTATTATAAAAATAAAATTTGGATTTGCTAATTTTCAATGAATATTAAACTTAAAACATTATGAAGTTTTGGGGGGAAAGCCCCCGGGAGCTTTCAATATTTCGGGACCTGGAGCCCGGGATTCTATGTTACGTACTTTAGTCCGGCACTGTACTACTCACGTATAAATTATTTGTGTATCATAATTTTGTTGTTTTGGAATTTTATTGGATCTGCTTGTGACATTTTTTTATTAATGGGTCCCAACAGTCGCCCTTGTATATTATAATTAGGGCTAGAATTATTATGCATTTTCATATTTTTCCTTTAGTCCTAATAGATTGTTTTTCAGGGATGTCCATGATTTGACTTATTCTCGTTTATATAGAACAATTTTTTTTTTGCATATTTTTACATATTTTGAACATAATACGTATTACTGTTTACTAAGTTTTTGAAAATCTAACAAATTTCAAACGGTATTTATTTAATAAACGTTTTTATCAGGTTTCATCTGTCGAATGGTCGTAAATATACTAATATTGCATACTTAAAATTCTTATCTCGGCTGAACCAATATTAAAAACAAAATTACCTCAACATTATCCAAAAGAAATAAGTTATAGAAAGCAAAATAATTGGTAAAAACGATTTTATAGTGCTAAAAAATGACTAATGGATTTAAAACACTTTTAAAAATTCAATGTATATTGAATGATCAATACAACTTTAATTCCAAAACAAATCGCGTCATTTATATATATGCGCTCCAGCGATGTGGAGGAAAGTTTCAGTCAATACAAAGCTACTTTTCTTTCTAATCACCGTTCGTTCTTATTTGAAAATTTTTGAATGACATATCATCATAACATATTTAACGCGTAATAACAAATTAATACATATCTTATAACTACAAATAATTAATTATAATAAACAACTGTATTGATTATCATTTATCAATTTAATAATTTTCCGATATAAGTGTAAACAATTTTTTTCCATATTTTTGTAGACATAAGCATAGTAAAATACTATTTTTTAATAGAATTTAATCCTAACCTAATTATAAAAACAAAGATTGTTATATGGAGGTTTGATTAGGCGCGATATTTGCATGAGGAATAATGGCTTCTCGATACAGAGATTTTCAGAGATGGTAATTATATTATATATCGTCGAAATGGTGAGCGAATGAGAATATTGATAAAAAAAAAACTGAATTAAACTGACTCGATGCGCGACAAGTGAATCCGCAATATCAATTAAACAAAACGTGTCATGTAGGAGTCTGTTTTGCCGTTAGTACCATATATATTTGTTGGCTGCGGTTAGGTATTTAACAGGTTTTCAATGTACAGACTTAAATGTTTATACATATAAATATATTATATAATATATATATATATATATATATTATATAATATATTTATATATATATGTGTATCGTATAAATGGATGGGGGGATGGCATGAGTGGTTATTTCTACTTTAAAATATATCTGTATATTTTAGCGTTACTCTTATAATTTCTCTAAATAAAATGCAGAAAACCAGAGGATAAAAATAATGTTAATTATTTCGTATCCAGGGGGAAACAAAATTTAAACGAAATTGTCTTTTAAACGTTGTTATGAGAGCGAAAATAATATTTATTTGGCACTTATATTATAATAAGTCAATCAACCGTGATTTAATAAAAAACCACGTCTAAACAAAAAACTTCTGTCTGATTGTACCAAGCCAATATGTTTAGAGTCGGATGCTAGGCAATAACTACTAGTTTACCAATTTAACTGTTTAACTAACAAAATTAAGAAAATTGAGATAATTTTCATAATAATTTATAGACAAACAATCAGTGGCGGTGCCATAGGTAAGCCTCGGCTATAGCTTCCTTTGAAAACCGTTGACCTGCCTTGAAATTTTGACTTAATTCAAAAGTTTGAATTCAAATTTCTTATTCCTAGTTGTGATTTGCTAATGTATTAATATATTTTTAAATTATATACTTTTAAAATAAATATATGTTAAATTTATAATATTATACAACTAAAGTAAAGAAAATGTAATATTTGCTATTTTATTTATTACTTAACTAACATTTATTTATTTTTAAATAATTATCACAAAGTAACCAACGTAAACTCCTCTTGAACACTGAGATTCGGTGACGCAACCAGAATTAAAGACCTAAGGAGATTAAATTACCAATTTTGTATTACAAAGATACCGAAAAATATTTATGGTTTATTAATGAAATATAATGTATGATAATTATAATAATGTTGAGAAAAAAGGGGGTAAGTCTAACACGATTTTTTAAAGACATTTTTAGATTTTCATTAAAGCTTTGTGTCTCTCTAGGATGGTACTCTAAGTATTGGTAATATTATATAGAGGTGCCACTGATCATACTAATTCATTGTGTTCGAAACAAGACAGTCTTATTTTAGATTTATTTGCCGTTATCGACGACAAATTTCGAAGAAGATTGTTGTACGGAATTTTAGTTATAATACTTATACGTCATCACAATATTATTATTTTCTATTCTACAAATATGATTATTGCGCATTTTAAACGAAATGGTCATTTCGTTAATTTTGGTGAGGAGTTATTTGCAATAACTGTACGTCATTTGCATATATGATATTAATAATCCAAAAATACCCTCAGAAATCCACTAAAAAGAAATGCAATAATTACGCAGAAATGTTTTAATAATCTAAAAAAATGATTTAAAACAATTTCCTTAAATGAGTGAAATTTTTCACTGAAATTTAAGTATTTTACGATCGATTGAGTACGTTATACTTATATTTTTTTATCGACTTATCCTTTTTTTTTTCAATTTTATTTTATATCGTTGGTTTTATACCGTATCGTCCTAATGTTTTCACTACCATTTTACATAATATACACCGTCCCGCCAAGCGCGAAACATGCTCGACAAATCACTGTGGTAACCGCGTCGTCAAACCTCATTAATAATGCATTGATAGACGGAAGCGGAACAAGTCGGAGTGTCATGAAATTCTGATTATCGGACGTTACGAATGCATTATAATAAAATACTATGTTATTATTTGAATATTTTCATAGTGTGTTACTCGGTTATCAATTAATATCCCTGCGCTGAATTAAAATTTCTCCGGGAAATCGATGCATACTCGTTTTTTGTGTTTCACTTATTGACATTCTGCTACATTCTCGTTAATGGACCACACAATTCGAAAATCGTTTTTTTTATTATATGAAATTATGCGGTTAAATCAAACAAAAATATTTCTACGACAATTATCGTTTAGCTATCTACACGCATTTAAAATATACTCGTGCCGTCACAATCTCACCGCTGCGACGTATTCCCCCTATACCATAACACGTAAATATTACGAACTCCCCACGTTCTTGTACTTATGAGTAACTGTGATATTCAGTTTTTTGATTTAAACTTTATAAACATTTTTCAAGCTCATAAATTTATTTTTAATTCAATACCAATATACCACAAATTTAAAAGTTTTCGTCTTAATACTTGAACTCGGTTTTCATCAAAAGCGATTGCCTGCAGTAGCCAATATCAATTTAATAACCATCTCATTTATTTGTATGTATATATTAACTGTATAATGTGAATTTTATTTATTTTTGTATCGTCATTTGCTCTGTATTCAATTCATTTTATTTCTTAAATTCTTTTTTTCCCGTCTCCTCAACAGTTTAGAATAATTGAAAATATGCAAAGTATTTAATTGGAAAAATGCATATGGACATTTTTCATCCGTAAATCGCAATAAGGATATACATTATATATATACTTTTTTTTATGTATTTGCCAATTCATTTTCTTTGAGCGTTGTTAATTGTTCCATAACACCGATTGTGATTACACATTACACACATAACGATAACGAGTCCAGTTTTCCTTGGGCATTAGGGCGTCGAGGACGTCGAAGACATTTTATCCGTCAAAGAGCAGAAAATGAACATTGTTTTGACAGTACAAGAGGGTAAATCGGAGCTTGATAATATAATATAACGATTAATCGTTCGGTATAGACCGTGATGACGGCATTTACGAACGTACACGTTAGACAAATTTAATTGGAATACATAAAGTATTTATCGTGTTTCAAGTATACGTCTATGCTTGAAACTTAGCGATCGATTCCATATTCGAGAAAATACTGCACGGGATGCATGATTAAAGCAAAACAATTAAAGATCCCTAGTGTAAGGTCAGACGTCCATCCTGCAAAGGAGTCATTAAATAATTAGTATTGCCGATGACGATACGACAAAAGCTTGTAAGTATATACACGTAAAATTTGTGTATATCTGACGAGTGACGACTGAAAATTGATCGGTTGTCATGCCTCATGCGCATTCATTTAAATACAGTGACCTAAATCTTAACATCCGCTCGAATTTCAAACTTTATATAATACAATACGTACACTTGTACCCTCGATCCGTGTAAATTATTTACACGTATCTATCAAACAGAAATGATACCGTATCGCAATATTATTTTTCAATATATATATTGTTATCATCTCATCGTAGTAGGTGCGCTTACTACTGTAATATTTCCACTAATAATAATACACGTTTCTATCGTCGAATTATACTATTCGCCGTTCACATCTTTAGAAAATGTGCACTACAAATTCGGAATACGCAACACAAGTACAATATTATTTATAAATTGTATGTGTATTTAATAATCTATATAAAAGAAGCACTTGGAAAATTTGCCGCTTCAAGTGGCTGCCTACTATACTGTACCTAACAAACGCATCTCAGATCCGAACGATTGCGAACTAGAATATTATTGCTGTCGACGTTTAAAATACAATATTCAAATTCGATCGCATTCGATATTATAGCTATTCGATTTTCATTTCGAATAATTTTAAATTGAATTATTTCACGAAATCGCTCGTATTCTCAGTAGACGAACATACTCGGGGCATTTTATTTATTCACTCATTTGTTTCATTATAAATTAATTAGTACGTCGTTAAAATTATCACACAAACCGGATTAACGAAAAACGGTTAAACATTTTTTAACAACCGATTTACATTGAAATGTTGAATTAAATTTTTTTAATAATCATTAATGCAACAACAACGCATCGGGCCGGGTACACTATAAAATCAATCGCTCGAAATTAATAACAGTTTAATGTTTATGGTATATTGCAAATTTATAATGGATTCGACGAGTCATTTCGATCCAGAAATATTATCCACGTTTTACTAATATGAATTGGAAAGCATAGCAAGTTAATCTCGTTACACTTTTACATCGCGTGAAATTTGACATGACATTATAATATTATACTTACTATCAGTGTTATATTTACAGTCATACAGAGTGTTGTGCTCATGGTTTTTTAGTTTTAAGTTTGGTTTTTAGTTAACATATTTTACACTCATACACGTTTGCTTTTATTACAACGAAATGTACAGTATAACCCGAAATACTGAAGTTTTATTGTATTGTCAAACGTAGTATTTATGCGTTCACGCGCATTTACATTCATTTATTTCGCAAATGAATTGATTTTACGTTTTCACAATTTTACACGGGAAAAGAAAGCTAAAATTATAAATCATTTAAAAGCGTATACACGGTTTTCATCTGAAACTCACGACGAAATATCGACATCGTGATGATTTTCTTTGCGGAATTTTACAGATTTTCAATTAAATTATTCCGACAAGTGTATCCGAAATAATCGAAGTGGTCGTTTCGTTAACTTTTATTGAAAATACTATCTTAATGGATATTGCAGATCTGAATAAAGCAGCTTCTATCGCCGTATTAATATAATATCATAATCTCATAATCTCCTATATAGTAACGGATTGAAGTGAATCACTGCGGGTATATTTCTTGCGATAATTTATGTTAATATTATTGTTATTATTATTATTATTATACTCTTCTCATATTAATCTGCATAATTTACTCTACGTTGCGTCTACAACTCGTGAATCGTTAATTCTTTTGTTCCTTTGTATTCAATATTCAAATATTTGTTTCACTTTAGATATTATGTATATTATTTTAAATAATACACACGTATATAATATAGAAACTGTATAATTATTTTTATCCAAATATAAGTACAAATATATATTAGTATAAAAATGAACACTCTACTGGAAAAAAGGATCTAAAAAATATGCAAAAATATGCGCGTTCAAATTTCGGACTCGATGATACCACCAAATGAATTTATATTTAGCACGTCGCTATTTTTCACAATAAATAATAAAAGTGTGCAAATATTACAAGTGCGGTCGGTGCCCTTGTTTACGAATTACTATAAATCATATTTAAATTTCTATTGAAAACAGTTTGTCAAACGATTTTATGTTTGACGTCCACTATTCGATTGAATTTGAAGATGTGACGTGGTCGTCTTCAGCTCCCCGGCTCCGTCTTCCGTTCCAGTGAATCCAATTTATTCCAATTTTTACGAGTGCGCTTGTTCACGAATTCATTTACACCGTTGTCCGAGTAAAACCTAATTCTCGCGACACGGATTTTGGCCGGTTAATCTAATTAAATATAATTGTGCACGACGTTTTATTACATTATTGTGGCGTACAAGTGTGTGTGTGTGTACGTTTAATATAATAAGAGTCGTATAACGTTCGTGCTGGACGACTGACGGCGAGAGTATCTGGAACGAAGAGCACTTAGCGCGGGCGCTAGTCCCGTGGTGACATATCCGTCTCGGTCGCGACTCTACGACACAAGGAAGACAAAAAAAAAAAAAACTGTATCGCAATCGTATAAACTACAGCCACTACGCACGACGATATGCCTAACTGGTTCTCCAGTTATCACCCGATACAATTGAATGTTCCGACATATTTTTTCGAGTATACAGCGCGATCGTTTCGTCCGTTGTCCGTCCCAGTGGTTCACTGAAAATCTAAATCGTTTTTCAAAAATTTCGTTAAACATAATAGTTCGCCTTTATTATTATTTTTTTCCACTTTCTTTGTCAGAAAATTCTGTCCGCTGCGCGTTGTTAAATCTCATAGTATTCACGAGTTATAGATATACCAACGGCGAGACAGTAATAATCGCTCGTTTACGCGCGAAAAATCAATTATGGAAATGAGGTAGTTACATTTGAAATGATGGAATGAAAGTGAGAATTTTTTTTCGAGTGATTGCCCTACTCCGATATTAACGAATGGAGTGTTCCGGGGTCTTAAGTACGGAAACGTTTAAGAATTTTAACGAATTATGGAAAGTATCAAAAAAATAAGCAACAAAGTAGGCGAGCACAAAACGTCTTACCTTTGTCGGCGTGCTTGAGACTGGAAGTGATGGATTCGACGCCGATTCAATTGAAATTGAAATGAAATAAATCTAACAAAATATTAAGGGAAAAATATGAAAAAATTAAAGTAGTTGGGACGTTGCCTTCGCTTAGATCGATGTCAGTGGCAGTGTGAAAAGGCGCAGAATAACTCGAACACAGAGTTTAGCTTGGAGACAAGTGAAGCACCCGCGTACACCAGAAGACCCGTGCTGGAGAATCCCTTCGCCGGACGACTGCGTGTGTCGCCGTGATAGCGTGATCACGCTTTGTCGTAATATTAGCGTGAGCCAAGAGCAAGAGGCCCAAGAACTAAGAGTCGTTAAATTTGATTGGATAGAAATTGTCAAACGAGCCCGTGACACACAAAAGCGCACTGATGACGTTATTGTCCTGTGACGAAGCCGGCCCAATTCCGCATCCTCTATGGACAATATTAATCAAACATGACCATTATTCTAAGATTTCTCGTTAACTTTCTGAATTTCGTGATTTATGTTTTCCTTTTTTTTTTTTTTCTGTTGTCGGATGTGTCTCAATCCGAACGACGGCATCGTTAATGGATAGTGTTGACGAGTAGTGTCTTGTTGTTTTCAAATGTATCTGTCAATTTTATAATTTCTATGATTTGAACCAATAATTTTTGAGTTTTTCTGGAAAAAGATGTATGTTTTTTTTTCAGTGATATTAGAAATGAAGCCGATTTTATTGGATTTTCGGCATGTTTTTTTTTGTCACAGACTCCTGGGTAATATCTTTTATTTCAGGGATTTTTGCCATCTAGTGACTTTCCCCATTTGATGACTGTATTTATTTTTGATATATTGGGATACGTGTTCTCTTGTTGATTTTATTTTATTATAGTCTATATATGTATTCCTGATATAATGGTACACGCGAGTGTTCTGATAATTTTTTGTAAAATATAGTTTATAGAATGTAATTAAGCGATTATTCAAATTATTGATATGAGCTCATATTCACACATTTTTGAGTGTTTAATGCATTTTTTTACAAAACATAATATATATGCATAAAAGATTATTTTGATGAAATTATCGTGCATAAAATCATCTTATTTATAGGATATTAAACGCATATAAATCTGGTATATAAAATATATGTACATGGAGCTACGAGTATGGATAAATTGATAAATGTAGATAAACAATCAAGTTCCACTCAATTTGTACACTTAAAATATATATTATTGTTTGTCACCACTGCTGCAAATCTTCTGCTTAGAGCCGCGTTCGTTGCCAAAAACATGTGTTGATAAGCAAGAGGAATTTCGTGAATAATAATGAATTATTATAAGACGTAGTACCGAAAAATGCTTTTTAATATAATATACATAGGTTTGCTGGAGTCGCTTAATATTTTACATAACATTGAACAATATTAACTGGGAATCGTCACGAAATCGTGTTTTAGTATAAACAGCTGTTTGCTTTTGGTACGAATTCAAAGTAAAACATATCCCATAAATACGTTTAACAGTTCAAAGGGAAGTTTTTTCTCCTTTTTAACAATAGCTTTAGCCCTCCCCATCTAAAATTATTTTCTACTTTAACCACTGGTATTGAACGGCTATTGCGGGTAAACGTTTACAAACAGCGATTTCTATTATTTGGCGAAATATCCAATTTCGTTGGTTGGTAAATTAAAAAGAAATTTGATGGAAAAAAATTGCTTACGCGCAGAAAGCGGTGTCCGGTAAAATGGTTCACACCGTAACATGAACGTGGAGCGTTCTTATATTGTTCTCTCGCGATGCGTTCACAGCGCGGCGCAGTAAAAATAATAAGTAATAATAATAATAATAATAATAATAATAATAATAAATAATACGACCACCGCACGGCTATTAACTAGGCCGCAATAAAATTCCAAATTTATCGTCTCCGATCGGAAATTGACTCGCGCGTACGTGTAGCGTGGCTGGCGGCGAGGCATGGTGATTGTGTCTTATACATATATAATATATATATATATGCTATGATAATGATGCGACGGCAGCGATGAGAGAGAGGATGTAAAGAGGAGGCCATTTGTTTCGTCTCAATTATATTACACACACACACACATTAATATTCATATTATACACTATACACGCGTTTAGTGGCACGAATCCCCGACGAATTATAACCGTTTTAACTCACATATGCTTTTAACTGGTCCCGGTTATAATATGCCGACGGACGCTGCAGCGTAACAACAATATACCGATGCGATAATATTGTACAGGGTGTGATTTTAAAATGACTCCATAGAAATACCAGTAATCCTTTCAACAAAACGTATTTGTACCACCTTGGAAGAGTTTGTAATTTTCATTAATGACATCCACGAAATGTCGTTGTCAAGATGCCAAGAAGTACGCCGCAACGCGAAACCTCTGCAATCCGGACACGACTTCGAGCAGTGTTTGTCGCATCCCACCGGTTCCCGCACTGTTTTTTCAAGAGTCCCCCGAGCGTTCTCGGTGTTTATTTTTTTATTATTATAGTCTTAATATAAACCTACAGAGAAAAATCAGGGATCGTATAATTTGGAGGAACGAACGCGCAGCGAGGCAGTCACTGTGATTTTAGAATTGTATTGACAAATGATTATTTTTCATTCCATAAATCGCCGAAT
The DNA here is from genome assembly GCA_032441825.1 of Chaetogeoica ovagalla. NCBI lineage: Eukaryota > Metazoa > Arthropoda > Insecta > Hemiptera > Aphididae > Chaetogeoica > Chaetogeoica ovagalla. Next base: position 6,367,259 of record CM063733.1, on the reverse strand, counting down.
ACGGTGTAAATGAATTTTTTTTTTTTTTGGAACTCAAATGGAGTGAGCGCGAATATTCTGAAAGATTTGCTACCGAACCGTTTAATTTTTCGAAATGGGCACATTCCCCGCGTACCCTCCCTCCACTACCCATTCGCCTGTTTTGACAGTTGTCAAGACAAAAACTTTTTATAATACTTTTTTACACACTTCAATCTATTAAAACTCGTCGGTTTTTTTTCACTCTAGTCATTTTTTTTTTTTTTTGATCGCCCGTTTTACTGCTGCTTCACCCTGTATTACATTATTTGAAAAAATACAGACGAGAAACCACCGAGACGTGCGCGCACGACACTGCATTCGTGGACCTCCCCTACGGGCGTGTGTGCGATCGGTACTATATAATTATCCGTGTATTCCATACACTCGTGTTAATAATTGTCGAAAATTAAAAAATCCTAAATCTGTATAATACGGCGCTAATACGTGCATCGTATATTAATAATAATATTAATAATACGGCGGAATAGATGCGCGTTTAAAGTACGGTTGCATACCGCACGAATACGACTAACGAGCATATATTGTCTGTACGACGTCGCCCAGTGATTCTTGCGATGTTTTGTGATACGAGGACACATGTGAAATTGGCTAATTCGAATCACGGAGTTCATCTGAATTATTCTCGGACGCTTTTTGTGGTCCGTTCAAAGGCTCTCTCGACGAATAAACCGTCTCGATTTAGTGTCGTTTACGAACGCGTGAAATATATTAATGTAATAAACGAAACATCTGAAAATCTCACGTGTATCTGCAGTACCTATTAAAGACCGTGGTCGGCAGGGGCAAGCTGGACGATAGCCCAGGGTGGGAATTTCTGTCCGGCATATATTCAAAACTATTAGTTTTCGACAATTTTAAAACATTTTACATATTTCAAATTTCAACGAAACGTGAATATTATGTGTCTATTCTCCTTGCTCATCTCCTTTTCTGTTTGAGTCGCACAACTCTAACAGTGACTATAACGAAATTCACAATCGTTCGCGTTCGTTAATTGTGTCATTTGTACGTAAAGCCGACTTATTATTAAGCAGATTAAAATGTACGCTTACATATAATATATATATATATGTCATATCTCAATCGGTGGCATTCAATTTCATATATCATACTGAGTTCGCGGTACTCGTATATTTAATATAGCGATGTTATAATAACTCTCGTACAAGTACGCGCCAAGCGTTAATTTCCTTTAATTTCCTTCCGCGCGTTCCGCCGCCGGCAACATGCGTTGAAAAATATTTCGTTTAACCGAGTTCCGTTAACAATTAATGGCCCCGTTTTGTTATGAGTTATGTACACACAGTCCATTGCAATACTTTACAGTTCGTTTAATAGTTTTCCAGCGGTTATTAAACGTTTTGTACGCACGAGAATTCAATAAATATCGCATCCGTGTGCTCCAGTTCGAAACTGAAACAATGCCAAAAAAATTACAACAAATCAGTTTGCAACATTATACGTTGGAGAGTTATTGATAAAGATTTTTTGCTTCAACGACGGAATAATTAATCGTATTTATTTATTTATTTGTAATATAAAAATAAAACAAATATAGAAGAATGTTGTTGTAATATTTTTTCATTAATAAAACTCTCAAAATATGTTTACATAATTATAGCGTTTTTAAATATTAATATTTTGGTCGATTTGTGATTTTCGGACATATTGTAAAAGCATAAAGCGTTTTATAATACCACGTGTATTTTTGCAATCCCAATATAATTATCGATCGTAGCGTAATGTAGAAAATTCGAGCATTCTGTAGAAGGTTCAAATTATATCGGGCAATGTAAACTGTGAATTACGGAGTAATATCATAATATTTGTCATTTAATGTGTTTATCCTTGGCAAATCAAGTAATGCATTTATACACATCACAATTCATATCCATATAACAGATAAACCAGTCTTCGTGTTTATCCCACCTTATTTAATTGCACATATAATTTTAAAACGGTTTAATTTTCGTTTATCACGTAAACAGTCGATACACGGTTACACATTATCGTTTATATCGCGCAGTGTTTATACATTTTTTTCCTTTACTTTTTATTAAAAATGAAAACGTTTAATGTGAAATTGAAAATACCGCAGTTTGTATTTTATGATTTTGTGTTATTATCAATTTATGGATACCTATATCGAATATATATTAAGTGAACGTGATGAATTAATAATTATAATAATGAATATTCCTTTAAAAATATTTTATATATATATATAGAGGGTGGGGGCATTTAAACCTTCTGGGTGTTCTTTTGGTGATAATTTAAATGAAAAACGTATTACTTGATATTGAATTATTTTTCGTTTATTTTGAACATAGAATATTTCTTCTGGACACTTTTTGAATATGACATCACGTAAACGATAACTTCTAAAGCGAACGCGGGCAAAATATGCGCTCGTTTTCGATATTTGTTATCACTTTTTAAAGTATTTCGGGCTCACACATTCATAAAAGAAAAATTTAAACGCAATGTATATATATATATATTTTGTTATGCTCAATCGTTTTTTTTAAAATGGTCATCTCAAGAAAGAATAACGTAGAATTTCTTTTTTTTTTTTGTATTCACACCAAAAAAATTTATTATATTGAGTCATGTTGTTTCACCGTAAATGTTTTTTTTTTTTTTTAAAGATATAATCTAATTAATACCTGTATTTAAATTATTGTTGTAATTATTTTCATATGATTATTCGTTTGTAGTATATTTAGTATCATTTCAGAAGTTGAATTATAATAATTACCACTTAATGGTATATAAATAAATGTATTACAGATTTAAATTTTCAACCAAGGTTGATATGTTTAGTTGCTCAAAAAACCATCGCACAAAGTTATTTGTTCTTGTCATTTTTTTACTGTCTCTCTCTCTCTCTCTCTCTCTCCTCTCTCTTCCTATTAAATCGATACAGACGCCGATGAACGGGTCAGACAGATTGGCGTTGGCGGTGGTGGTTTACGTATTATAATACCGTATAAACACTATTGTCAGTGATTCAGAGTTGATTTAAAACAAATACATATTTAATATATATAAAGACTTAAAGCCGAAAGTGACGTGGGTGCAATTTTATTATGTAATCGAACAAATATCACAGGTAAATAATAAAATATATAAATAAATACATACACTTCCAAATAAAAGAGAGAAAATAGGAAAACTGGCGAGAGTAAATGCAGATATAAACAGTGTTAGTGATGCGAAGTGGAACAGATAATGGAACGTGAGATTTGGTATGAAAAGAAAAGGATCTTTAAATTGATTTTAAAAGTAAAAACAGAACGTACCTATCAGGATTTTGCCCAAAAAATTGTATTTAAAGTAGTTTATAAGAAAACGGACCGACGATACTCGATCAATTTTAACAATCAATTGTAAAAATAAAAGTACTCAATTTTAACGAACAATTTTAAGAATAAAAGTAACATATATAAACAACTGAGATTTGGATAAACTGGCTGACAACCCATATACCGACATGGACAATTTATATATTAATTGTAATAGTTAAATAAATTTAATAATAATAATAATAAAACCTAATTTAATTTCTGTTTATAAATTCTGGAATATATCACGTAGAAAAATATACCTTTAATCTTCCGTTAAATATTAAATTAAAGCAAACACATAATACACGACATTATGTTATGAACGAAAACGTAATTACACATATAATTTGCAATTGTCTGTTTATGTTTTATATGTATACATTATCTCAATGTTGAAAATTACTAATTTGTAAAGTGCATTTATATACAATCATTTGCGCACATATTGGTCTTTATTTTTTTTTATAAAAATGCTACAAAGAAAGAACAAAATCAAAACGGAATCGAATGTTACACATATTACATTGAGCTACGATATTGTATTAGAAACATCGGTAAACCATTGCGAAAAATCAATATGAAAAATACTAAAAGCACTTTTTAAATATCCCTAGAGTAAATCTCATACAGATATAAGTTATTCAACGGAATATATTCTAGTATAAGAAATGTATTAAGAATTAATAAATTATCTCATTCTATTACGTACATAAGTTGTCGGTTAATTGTCCGGTTCCCATGAGAATAGCACTCATTTTTTCCCCGTTTCCAAAACAACTGATAGACGTATTTCAGATGATCATTCAAACTTAAAATTTCGATCGAATGTTTGCGCGAGATTTTTGAATAACTTTTCGAGATCAAAATGTCACGAGATAATAATATTATGGACAGCCTGCAAGAAGCAGCACGTTGGAATTAGAGTGGCGAACTTATCGTTTTACTTTCTCAAAATTGTATTCGTGTTTTATGCGATCGTCTCGTGAGATAACGGTTACATTAAATGTCACAAAACTTCCAAAATATTAATGTGATAAACAATGTTCATCCTAAATGATTATTATTGGATTTGCAAAAAGAAATAATAATAAATACATTATATACTATCTGAAAATCCGTACAAATCCGTGTAGTAGGCGTTTTATTATTTACGATAATTCCTTGTGTAGTAGTGCTTCGGTTCAATTTGTAATTGATGTAAACATTCGCTAAATACGGCCGTAAATGGGACACGATTACGTTGAATATGTGCAAATAAACTGAACGAGGGAAACATTTCAAAATATTTATTCCTTTAGCTTACATAATAGCGTTCTGTTCTACACAGTTGTAGTTTTCTTTATATACTCGCGTGTATGTAAAGTTAAAAACGCGATCGAATTCGGGGCGTTATTTAAATCTTTATTATTATTGTTGTTTATTAATCAAGGATTTTCGATGGAAATTTCGTATCTTTAGAGCTTTCATATAACACACACAAATTAAATTACGTTTTTAATCCATCAAGTGTATCAATAAACGTGTTACGTTATTTTAAACAGGATTTCCAAAATGGTTTTTGTTCAACGCGTTTAAATCTAAATTAAATTTCTGGAAAACTCTTTTTTTTCACTTTGATATTTTAAAGCTATTAATTCAATTAATTTATGAATTGAATTTTATGGAATTCATGTAGATTTCATTGCGACACTATTTTCGTCCATGGATTTTACTGATTTTCTCTTCTTAAGCATAATAATATTTCAGAAGATTTTGTTGTGTTGACGTCTATTTGATGTTTAACACATTTTACGTAATTTCGAATGAAAATTGCGCCGAAAAATATAATAATATATATATATTACTATATATATAGTAATATATATATTATCAATATAGTGTTTCAAATTTAAATATTATCGTTTGCGATAAATATAAAGCACAAAGTCTAACATATTAAAAATAAACCACTAATAAAATAATTACAGATAAATATATTTATAATTTTCTGTACACCGTGAGATGTGTCTATGAATTCGTAGGTTGCCTTTTTCTTTTTTTCAAAATTATTATTACATTTCGCGACTAATCGATTTCAGTTTTTTCATATAATAACGTAATTATTAGTTGTGAACCATAAATTAATTTTATATTTTATTTTTTTTTAAATTCATTTTCAAAAAATTAATTTAAATGGAACGGAATTAAAAACATGTTTGCATTTTGACAATTTACATGTAGTCAGACAGCTACAGGCTACAATATATGAGATCAATTGGCATTTAAAAAGTAAATGCAATGATACACAATAATATTATATACGTTTATGGTTTATAAAATAGATAATTTTAATAATTTTTGATTGATCAGAAGTGGATATTTAGTGTTGAAATACTTATTTTAATATAAACCAAGTTGGTTTAAAAACAATACGTAAAACAAAAGTATAGAAACAAAAATTATTGTGTAAATTTTATACTACGAATGTAAGTGTTACGAAACACGGAATATTATAATGGCTTCTTTTATATACGAGGGGGATTTTTAATATTCAAGTATTTGAACACGTAGTTAATCGTTAAATGTATAATATAATATGATGGTTACCAAATTGTATTTGAAGTTTTGCGCACTTGGGCGTGATAAATTTTCAAGTTTCTACGAGAATCACTAATAAACATATAATATGCGTAATCAAATAAAAAGTTGTTCTACTAACCCGGTAGAACATATTCGAATACCCAATACGTAAATACCCGTAAAATGTTTACATTAAATTTATCCTTTAAGAAATTAAAAATTTACGATTTGATTAAATGTAATTCAATTGATGGAATAACATTTGTTACCATGATGGATTTGCCATTTTCTGCTTATGAAAGGATGGGAGGAGTAAGACAGATATAAATTAGAGTATACTCAAATTCACTTTATAATGCCAATTGATTTTACATATAAATTTCTTTCACTGGCAATTTCCAAACCATAAATTATATTGTGTTTTTCCTAAACCTCAAGACCCAACTAATTCGCTTCTTTCATTCTAAAAATGAATGAACATTAACCATCAATCATATTTATCAAATATCGCTACTGTAAATTGATCAGTCGCGCGTAGACTATATCTCTCACTATATATCGTCTAAATAATAAATCTATTATTAAGAAGTATAATAAGCCAAAAAATTCTCCATATGTAACACACGGTCGTGTCGAAAATATTGTGTTATATTTTACGCAATATGAGAAATATATCGGCCAATCATACGATATTATTATGTAATTGTCATTATTGTGAAATAAAATATATTTTTTTATTTATTCGACACTGTCGATGGACATCGATTGCCCCAGAGATTAACGATTCGGATTCGGTGGTTAGTCGCCGTGATCTATACGTTCTCGTACGTTAAGTTGCGTCGGGAAGACGAAACGGTGTAGTCGAATAGACGATACACAGTATTTAATATATTAATGTATTTGATAAAGTATTAATATTGTTTTTTTTTTTTTTTTTGCAACAATAATTGTTGCAAAAAATATTTTATAATTATTATAAAATAAATTGTTTTAATACTCGGGCGAATATGTATAATTACCAGCGGACACCAACACCTGTAACTGTCTAAATTATATAATGTACTCCTGAATATTACACATTTCGTCCTCGTCTATAGAATCTACACGTCCATATATATATATATCATTACGACATATGATTTCAGAGTAAAACTAGGATTGTATTTTTATTGCAGTGGTATGTTTTTTTTTTTTGCAAATAAACTCTTTTTCGTTTGAGAAGAATTGCCGGACGATTCCGAAATAAGTTACATTTTGATAGTAAATTTTTTTTAGTTGGTATTTCTATTGACGCGTTTTTCGAATATTCCCCATAAGCAATTGCCTCGTAAGCGTAATGTTACAAGAAAACGACAGGTGAAGTTTTCGATATATTCGTTTTGTAAACGACCAATTGTTGTATTTTTTTGAAAGCTCCAAATGTAATACGAAATTAGACATACATAACTTTTTAATAATTTTTAGTTTTTTTGTACATTATAAACATTGTAAGTGTACTGGAGTCATAGAGAACCGTTTTTTCATTACGACCATTTATTACTTGCTTTCGAATTCAAAACAATAACGTACTAACAACTTGCTCTGAAACCCCTGTTCCATCGACTCATTTGAGCCGATGAGCTGTGCAATACACCCACACACCTTGCTACATTTTTTTTTTAAACAAAAAAAATTTACATCACTTGGATATTTGTTGGTTGAATGTTTAGACCGAATTATATAAACGGGGCTGCAATGTAAATCAATTCGTTTAATGCGAATGAAAATTTAAATCTAAAGAACAAAAAAATGTTATCATAATTTTTGCAATTTTTAAAATTTTCCAATTGTATTGCGATTTAATTGATAATACCAGTTCACGCATTTTTCATTTGATTTTTACTATTTTTCAATATTGTTTACATCGTTTTTAATACTCGTGTAAAACAATTCTATGAAAATTTAAAACCTAAACGAATGATAACTTGTAATATAATATTGAAAATAAAATAATCATATAGGACTGTGACGTAATCAATATTCATTTGCGTATTTTTAGTCGATATCTCACGTAACAGAAGCAGTTGCTGATTGTCTTTAATTTATTTACTGTGTAATTTTTGGGATGTTTCAGTGAAACACTGCATTCGATTCCAATACGTAATAACGATATTCCAGATCTCGGAATTACCTAATGTTTATAGTAAAAATAAGAAAATAAATAACGGCCAAAGGGGGATATAAACGGTGAAACTAAATTTTGAGTTCCACTTAGCCCGTGCGTTACTAAGTTATTAGCAAGAATCAGTTATTAGAAGACGGAAGAATTATTATCTGTGATTTTTGTCGGGAATAAAAAAAATTCAATCGTCCGTGTTGAGAAAAAAAAAGAAAATGTGTATTGTTTTACTGATAGGCTAGGGACAGCGACGAATAATAAAATAAACCTCATTAATATTATTAGAATCGTGTAATAATAATTGACACATTATTGTTTTGTCAACATCGTACGAATGCCTCTCATATGCGAATAAATCAAATTTCAAATTTAGGAATACAAAGGTTTACGTTATTTTTTTCATGTATATTGAGATTTGAAATAATGAGAAATGTCTAATGGTTTTTTTTTCGAACGTCTGAGCCTAAAAATGGGAATTATCGTGTTGTCATAATTGCGTTCGACGACCGAGGTGAATGAAGACGGACGTCTCTTGTTGTCGCGATGCGACGGCGGCAACGACAATAACGTCGCGTGGCGCGGGGCTTATGCTTACGCGGCAAAACGTTGCGCTCTTGGCGGCAGCGGCCTTTCAACTTTTATCGATCGGCAGCGCGCGCTGACCGCGGGGGCGAGGCGTCGTTGTTGATGGCGAAAAAAAGATGGAAAATAGTCGATGCGTCCGTTTACCGAAATTCGGGAACTCCGCGACTATACGAGCGAAACGCAGCAGTTGGCAAATCCACATGAGCCGTTGTCTTATTCTCTCCTGCAGCCTATTTATTTCTTTATCGAAAAAACAATTCTTTAGCGTCAACGCTCCTCAATACAGGAAAAAAAATTAAACCGTTCTCTTAACGTTGGTCAGCCTAACGTACGGCAGTCGAGGCTCACGCGGCGCAAATTGCTTATATCGCCCAAAAAAGGAGTCGTCTCTTTTGAAGGACTCCTCGTGGAGAAAAAAATCAGATTGAAAAGTGCACTGAAATCGGGAACGTAAAATAAGGCCTGTTTGGTTTTAGCAAAAGCGTAATTGTTCGGCTATTGATTTCAATCACCGGTAATTCATATATATATATTAAAAGTTGCCTTCCACTCGTGTAATTTCTCTTTTTTTTTTCTACCGGTTTTCAAATCGCGTTTCCGACTAGCGCATAGTCGACGCAGCACTAAGACTGCGAAAAAAAAATACGCATAATAACTTTTTAACAACTCTCGTTATTCGCCACGGTATAAAAATTATGCGACGCTCTTGAAATTAGTCGTATGCGCGGTCAGTGTAAACGGTGACTATTTATTGTTTTGGAAGAATACGCGGTTACGAAGGAATAGTTTGAGAGAATCAAAACGTTTGCGTGACACGTCTTTTCGAAGCTGTTAGTCCGTAGTAAATGCGCTAAATATTACCGTGCATGGAATGACGTTTCGCAAAATCGTGCCGTTTACTATTATTCATATTACGAGTATTATTATTATTTTCGCTAAAGATTTTCACTAAAAAAACGCGACGCGGTTTGACACTCGGTACAGTCTGTGCGGCGCGTACTATGATTTTCGTACATTTATAATTAAATTACGCAAACGCGTCAACGTGTCAATTAATAAATAAACGTAATGACGTGGCGGTATATTTAAAAATATTTTAATATAATATTGTACTTACTGTGTAGAAAAAAAAAGTCTTTGAAAACAAAATTGCAAGGGCGAAAACCGGAAGACTTCTGGCAATCCATACACGAATTCTGTTCCTATCGGGTTTGCTGTGTGCTTTTCGTTTTACAAAAAATCGATAAAAATGGATTTTCGGAAAAGTCGTTTTTAATATTCCGTTAATAGTAATTGGCCACAACATTTGGCTGTAACGGAATTGCTTATTCCGGGCTCCACGCAATCGTTAATTGAATTTTTAATTTTAAACACGATTGATTTTTACAAGAAGTGGGCAGGGGAATATTGACAGATGACAATTGATAATTTTCGCGAATAAAGTAGAATGTGGAATGTGTGATCTATTCGAATCGAATTAGATTCCATAGTGCGCACTCGCGTACATTTATCGTCTCACCGATTGTAAACAATTTTTCAATATCCACTACCGATGCGACTAACATTAAGTCTACCTGTTTTATGAATTCAAACATAAGAAATAATAATAATATTAATGACGGTTTTTACGCAAAATATACAATATTTAATATAATATATTATTCGCGTTCGTTCATAGTGTATAAAATAATACGTCAAAAGAAACGCAATGCCATTGTGAATTTCATGTGTACGGTAATGCGATAATAGGAGTATAGAATTTACGACGTAAGTATCGGATGATAAAATGAAAATCAATACTACACATTTTGAAATAAATATGGTTTAATAATGTATATGACCAAATGAGACGTCCAATAAAAATTGAAAATTTATTCTAAAGAAATCAATTTTTTCCTCGGTATTATAATATTTCAATTTTTCGAAGTGACTTATATACCTATTTGTCTTATATTCAAATATCTCGATTTAATATCGTGACACAGTTATGACAAAAAAAAACAAAAAAAAAAATGTTTCTTCCGTCCTCCCGAACCCCTTATCGACTATTATAAACAATGTTAAACAAATATTTGTTTGATATTTGATATTTATTGACGTATAATAAATTAAAAAATTACAAACAAAATTATTGTACGAAAAAATATGTAGGTAAAAATATTAGGGTATTATTTAAACAAATTTTTATCTTTCATTTATATATTTGGTGAAAATTTCAGACTTTTACGATCATTAGTTTTAAGTAATAACTATAATCAGTTTTGAAGAAATTACGTTTTTAATCGTTTTGATATAATTTTTCGGTAGTTTTTTCTGGCGCTTAAGAAAAATATTGACAAAATCAAAAAAGTACCTGTCTAAAGTACCGCGACTAGATGCAATTTTTTACTAGAAAATTGGGCTACATGTATAGATCGGAACACTCCTTCTGGTAGAATTTTTAGGTACAGGCATAAAAAAACATAGCTTTGTAGATCCAATGAATTCCTCCCGCCTTTCAGAATCTAATAATAATATGGTATCTGGAAAATAATAAGTTTTAATTTTTTTTTTATATAGTATTTATAACGTAAAATGTAGTATCAAGTGTGTGATCAATGGCACGTATGATTTCTTCAATAGATTCTGTTGATGAAGCAGTTCTGAAGCTTGGTGGATTTTTTTTTAAATTTATAATTAACAAAAAGCTTCAATGAAGAAAAATTTCTTTTTGAAAACATGTTAAAATATAATGTACAAAATTTTGTGTAGATATAAAAAAAAAAATCAATGAGAAGCATTTTATCTCGGTTATTGTGTAGTTACAATGACTTTGTTTGAGTCGTGGACATTAACTTATCAGAGATAGCACTAACGAAATGTGTATGCATCTAATTTTACAATGGCCATTCAAAATTAAAATAGTTTTATTATCACTATAGCTGTTAAAATAAAAAAATTTAATGAATTTGATACTTATTCGTTCGATTATAATTTTGTAATTAATTACAATTAAAATAATTAACACCTTTTATGCATTTTTTTTTTTTTAATTTAGAAGGCAGTAATGCTTGATTATGATTATTTATTACTACATGTTATAAAACATATTACGACACTCCGAGTTACGCGTTTACTCGCGAATTTTCACATTGATATTAATTATACATACAACTCTCGTTTAAATAAACATAATTCAAATTTCCGACCCTCTGATATATAGACTGAAACTTCTTTGAATGACTTCACTTTTACCAAAACGCCTTTTAAATTATTAAATTATTATTGATAAACTGAAAATTATTATTTTTGACAAATTTTCGATGAGGTTCCATTGGTGTTTTCATTCTATAATATTCATTAACTGTCGTGATTAACCTGTTTGGTTTTTTTTTTAATCAGTTCATCGAAGAACAATGTAAATACAGTTTTCAAATGTATGTCTTACAAATAATGTTCTGTATTTGTGTCTTAAGCATAAGAGCGAAGACAATTTTGCAATTGTTTATTAAAAACAAGTACTCGATCAATTAACGAAGTTCATACACGTACTCGTTTACCATAACCTCGGCGTTGATGAATTGTATGGTGTATGTCAAATCGCCGTATTTTTTTTGAAATTTTTTTCGAATTTTTCGTTTACAGCCAGCCGGGAAGCCGCGTACATGTACGCCGTGATCAGTGCCGGCGTTACTTACGCTCTGATGGACGCGTGCAGCCGAGGGAACATATCAATTTGCGGATGCGACGCGCATTATCCCAGTGTTCTCGATCCCGGACCGGCTGCCAATGCCTGGAAGTGGGGCGGATGCAGCGTTGATTTGGGCTTCGGCATGGGTTTCGCTCGGAAGTTTCTGGACGCTCAAGAATCGGACGCCGGTGATCCGAGGAGCTTGATGAATTTACATAACAACAAGGCAGGCAGAAAGGTACGCGAAACACTGTCCACGCGAGCTTATCGTGGACAACGGAGATGACGTTTATGAGGTGTATAATGCGTGAATAATGCGTTAAACGTTCGCAATAAACACGCATAGAAAAAAAAACATTCGAGAATTCGATGAGAATTTATTTGAACGACGGTAAAATAATATTAAAAATGTAGTCGGCCGCATGTCCGGTCCCGGTGAATTATCATTAGATTCTATTAATTTATTATTAATATTAAATTAATTTTATTATTCTTTTCGCTACATTGAATTTGCCATGTATGGTATAATGTACCATATATTATTTGCAAAAGGATTTTCAAATTTGTACTACGCCTATTCAATTTATTACGATTAAACGAATAAGATAATTTTCATTATTAAAATATTATACAAATCTAAACTTGTGTTAAACATTTTAAGATTTTAAAAATTATTCGTTTCAAAAAAAAAAAAAAAAGGATATATCGAATATTTTATAAGGGGGTTTTTATGTTAGAATTATTGTGCTGTACTTAATATTACGCTCAAGAAAACTCACGGGAAAATCATAAAAAAACGTGCGAAATAATGTACGAGTATATACCGAATAGATATAATTGGCTGTCAGAAACAAGTTCTAAACATAAAAATCGAAAGCTTGTTTTACAGTAAAAAAAAAAACCTTATCATTACGTTTATCGCTTTAGTCAGGATTTAAAATAATTTTTTTGTTTTTAATTTCCGTACAATTTATAATCGAATAAATTAATAAGAAAGGCTTAAATGAAAATATTATAGTTTTTTTAGATAGGAAACGGTTCTAATCACGTTTTGTAACGAATTTTTTACTTTAACGAAATGTGATCATTTTACATTAAGATTAGAACAAAATATTAAAACGTAATGTACATAAAAGATAATGAAATTAAAATCTGTTTATACTTGAACGAAGACACAAAACAATTTTTAAGGAATTATGCTTTTATTTCAAATATTTATTGTATATTTTATTAATTAACACGGGTTAATGATTTCGTTTCTCCAGAAATATATTATATCAGGAAGGAATTTTCTGTGTATGTATATATGTATATATATTTTATACAAATCTCGACATATTGAAGCGGCTAAGTCAAAGGATACCTCAGAGAAAAGAAACCATTTCGTAATGTAGAATTGTGTGAAAACCTTTACATCTATTGTTAGGAATAAAAATTAAAAGAATAATGTATACAAAAATTAAATTCCATTTGTTTTTATTTTTTTGTTTTATAATCATCTTATAATTCTTATAATATAAAAATAAATTGTTGTTTGCTCCAATATTCAGATTATCCAGATAACTCGACGATTTTTTCGCTTCTCGAGTTATATTTCATATATTTGGCTACTCAAAGACGAAAATCTCGATGATATTCCGTTTTTATAATATATTGTCTAGTGGAGCCAACGCAAGAAGAATTTTATCAAATTGATAATAATTAAATCAACTTAAGCTGATCATAATTAAATTACGGAAATTATGAATAGAATCTTTCCCCGTTATACGCTGTTTTCTTCTCCGCCATTTCAAATAGATCGGCCGTGACCCGAGTTGTATTAAAAAATAAGTTATTTTTTATCACTTTATTCTATCAAAACATTCATTGAAATGTAAATGTCCCCTACGTAGTTTTCGAAAATTTTTTTTTTTTTAATTCAATTTATCCATCACATAAGAATATAGTAAAAAATTATATAAGATTAACAGTAATCATTGTGAAAAGCAAAAAATTCTTTTAATTTTTCATATTTGGTTATAATGCCTATCCATGTTTACCAATTATTTAAAATTATTATTTATTTTTTTTTTTAAATGATAGATTTAATTGAAATAGTTATTTAACACTACTCATAATATTATACTATAAACAAAAGCGTACTTTGATTTTCAAGATATGTTTCGTTATCTAGTCTTATTTATACTAGTATCTAATGATCTCGCCTTCTTATATAAATACGTACATATATTTTTTATCCGTATGTTTTATTATATAATGTGTAGTCTGTCTCTCACTCTCTCCGTGTATGAATCAGACGTCTACAAAAACGTCAAGTTCATTGAAAAAACGATACTCAATAGAATATAAAATACGGATAGATGTCAAACAGTAACGTAACTGCTTAAACAAAATGTGTGAAGATATGCATAACAATAATCAGTTTTCTGGGAAATAAGAAACACAGAAAAATCTAGATAAGTTCGAAAAAAATTAGGAGAAACGAATAATGTCAAAAACGTTTTAAATAAGAACGAGTGATTTTGAGATAAAAGCCTTTCTAGTTTGTAGACAACGAGACTTGGCGTTTTAAATATTCGTAAATGTATTTTCTGTTGTATTCACGAAAAGAATAGTTTTAATTTTGTAACGTAACAGCTAAGTTGATGATTGCCTTCTCCTTTTAAATACGAGAATCGATATATTTCGAATTTATGCGCAATTGTATGTATATTCAAGGCGTGTTACAGTAATCGGAAGTTTTATTTAAAAACCTAAACTGATAGCATTTAGCAAGCAGGTTGAATGTATGCGAACATCTGGAAATAAAGGCATTCGATTATTCGGGTAATTACGCTATTTATAAAGCGAATATCATAAGTAACATTAACGCCATCGTCAGTAAGAATGTTACGTGATTACAAATAAGTTACGGTGAACGATTAACAAACGTAAAACTGTTTCAGCCACTCTAAGTGAATTGTTGCGTATTTAAAACAAGCGTGTTTACGAGAAAAATTTATGAGTATTTGTCATTGAAAATACGTAAAATATAGGAATGTAAGATTAATTACACAATGGGATTTCCAAAAAGAAAAAAAATACCATTTTTCAATTAAATTTTTCGACTAATGTTTGGCAAAATAATGGATTTGGAACTGACACTTGTCAGAATATTCATGAAAAGTTTAAATAATAAAACCGAAGTTGTGTAATTCTTGCCCCGAAGGATGATGATTCAGTAAACATTATCATTATTAGATATTTTCAATAATTTATCCTAAATGGAATCCAAATCTATAGACACAACGACGCGTGATTGAATGAACGTGTCGTTAATTACCCTGGAGAATTTCTTGACTCTTAAGAAGTTTTCTATCTACTTTATTATTATTTTAAAATGTTAAATTAAAGTCGAGGAGGAATATCGAAAATCGCTGTTACCGAATGCGATAGAAATGTAAAAAAAAAAAAACAAACACTGATTCCGAAAAAGTCGTTATTCGAATAATTTTAGGGACTCATAGTCGGACAAATATCGTTTTGAAAATTCGTCATTGAACGTCGGTGGAACACGTCTCCGGTGTTTTTCACACGATCCACTTCCTGTTGCGCGTTCAAGAGTATGAAAGAAAAAAAAAATACAAAAAATTAATTTATCCGCGCACTTATAGTAGAAATAATTTTAAATAATATTACGCGTACAAGTGTCTGTTACGTGAAAATAAATACAAGTGTACGTGCAACTAATACGCGCGAAATAATATTGCGGATGCCCAAAAATGTTATTCGATGAAATAATAAAACTTCCGTATAGATTCAAGTAATGAAATACGCTTGTACGCCGGTGTATTCAATTTATTCATATTTCAAATTTATAATTATTATGAAATAATACACGGACGTATGTATTAAATATATATATATATATATATCAAATCGTTATTTTTAAAATCTATCGATTCGTTCATTTTGTTTTTTTTTTTTTGATAATTCGCAATTGTAACGCACGACATATTTAATTAACACATTAATTGTCGCGGATAATAATTCAACGAACTCGCGCGTTATTCGCAGATCGTCAAGATGCTGTTGAACACCGACTGCAAGTGTCACGGGGTGTCCGGGAGTTGCACGATGAAAACGTGTTGGCACAGCCTGCCACATTTCCGGGAAGTCGGCAAGGCGCTGATGCGCAAGTACCGGAAGGCGCGCAACGTGGCCGCGGCGGCCGTGCCCGTGGCCGGTAACCAGAGGGCGTCGAGCAAGCGGTCGTCTAGACGGCCGAGGCTGAGGCTCAGGTTGGCCAGGTCGGCGGTGGAAGACGAACCGAAAATCACAGAACTCGTCTACTTGGAACAGTCGCCGAACTACTGCGACCGCGACTTCGGCACCGGGTCGCTGGGCACGTATGGTCGGTCGTGTAACCGGACGTCCGTAGGTGAGAGCTCACACAACGCCCGAACCGGAGAAATCGGTATAAATTCGATAAAGCGATAGACCGAGGCGAATGTTTTTTTTATATAATTTCCGTCTTAATGTTGTAAAATCGCATTTTCTCCGCCAAAACTAATATTATCATCCGTGAGATGTATCGTTTTCCAATATTATTTAAAACACGGGTCCCCTGCGTTTCTTCAAAACGGTTGATGTTTTAAAACATTACCACCGACACGGATAACAATTCGCGTGTCCGCTTTTTGCATCCGCTGCAACCCGCGCAATTCTCGCAATAATCCCTTGATTCGTGTGCGGTTTTCTCATAATGCGCATTCCTTCCCATAGGTACGGACGGCTGCGACCTGTTGTGCTGCGGACGCGGGTACAACACGCACCAATTCACCAGAACCAAACAGTGCCGTTGTACGTTCTACTGGTGTTGTTACGTCAAATGCGACACGTGCGTGGAACGAACCGAAGAGCACAGTTGTAAATGACGTGTGCATTCCAAAATCACATTGTCCGGTGTACAGATATTTCGCTTGTACTTATTTACATATATATATATATATATATCATACGTATCGAATCATGTTTATATTTTTGTTCTTTTATTTTTTTTTCCCGCGTCTTGACGATATTTTACCACACTGAAATCACCATCTCGCGTTTCCGTGTGAACACACGTATTCATGTGCCGAGGACGTCAACGTTTTCTTCGCTCCGTTGATTTTTCAATTCATTCAAAATTTTTCAATTCAATCCAAAGAATTTTTCTCCCGACGGTTACTCAAATGACGTACGCAATTATGAGTTATGGCCAAAACTCGAAACTGATAGTACGAATAAAGAGTGGCGAGCTGTAGGATGTAATGGACATCATTGGAGCGAGTTACTTGGATAAAGATTTTATAGTTATGTTATTACCATACGTTTCATAGCGATCGAATGAATCGTTTCTTTCTATAAAACTTTGATTCTGAGCGGAGCTCCAGTATAAATGTCAAAATCTGTAATCGCTGTAAATAGCCTAAAATTGAATGACATTTTTTTTCCTAACATAATATAAAGTCACATATTATCTGGACATTTTAAACTTCTATATGATCATTAGTTTCAAAATTACAAAGAATTAACGATTCTTGTCAATACAAATCTATTCTTCATCCGCCGTTCGTTCTTATTTAAAAATTTAAAATAAAATATCACTATAACGTATAATATTTAATGCGCATTAATAAATATATTTATAAACATATCTTTTTATTATTATTATTATTATGATTTTGACTTTAAATTTATTGTGTCGTACCCGGACGTTGCGATAATGGGATTTCATCTCACCCGTTATGATTTTAACATCTAGATCGTATCAGATAGTATATGTAAATTTCAAGTCTTCAGGTTTAATTCGCGTAAAACGGACAGTTGTGTAATGATATCGGGATAACGTCCCGTTCCGATGATCGAGTTTAAAATTCGTTTGAAATATGTAATTCAAAACGAAGGGTTTCAATTCGTGAACAAATACGTTTCGAAACAGGCACTAGAACTGATATAATCACATCAAGTGAATACAATATATTTTATGATAAATGGTTTTTTTTTCGCATATACAAAGTACCAAAATATTAAAAAGATTAATGATTTTACTCTACTATATCTTCTAGTGTAACTAGTATAGTATACTACTGAAATTACAAAATTATAAAAACATTTATTATATTTTAAAAAATGTATACAATATAATAACACGTAAATCGTTTCACATTTCTAGAATCAATATGTGTATTTTGAGTTTAAAACAGTTTTGTTTATCTTTAATACATGGTGGTATGATAAAATTACTACATGCATTGTTATTACTTTGTTAAATATTTTTTTGTCATCTCATCGCCAGTGATTATTGACGTAAATACTACAAATAAAATGATCGCAATATAATAATGTCGATTGAAACGAAAAAGCACAGGGATGAACTATTATACGATTCTCTGAGGGCGATTGAGAGGACGAAAAAAGTGTATTTTATTTACCGAATAAACTTACATGTTTAATGTGCTTTATGTTTTTTCATATTATGATATTTTCGTGTCACGCTACATCGTAATATGCCATCGATTTTGCTAACATTGTGAGTTATGGCTTTGTAAATTCGCAATTATTTCAAATATTTAGTTTTGTGAACGGGCTTAGGGGTTTTAAAGAAACCTACAAATTTCAGATGAAATAAAATTGGTCGTTTGTTAAATTGAGAACGATTAATAATCAAAGAGAACAATCAACAAACAATACGTTTCATTATTAATTCTGAATCTATTATATAAACGAGTATATTGATAACCGTTGAATATATTCGACAAGTTAGTTTTCTTATTAAGGTAACTAATTTAAGAAAAATAATCGATTCGTAATTGAGCGTATTGCAACGAAAACGTATTTGATCTAAATAAATTGAAATGTAATCTTTAATATTAATTGAACCAATATTCACTACGTAGCGTATAAGCCAAAATTAGTGTATCAAACGATGCAAATTATCAGTTCATAAAAATGAACAAAACGGTTTACATTGTCATTAATGATTTATTTATTGATTTATTACAAGACGCGTTTACTTTTTGTGTATAATGGGCATGTCAATTAATTTTTATTTATCCTTTTTATAATGCTCATCACTATTTATAAACCATACATTTGATGGACCCTTAACTATTTTCATATTTTTTTCTCCAATCTGACGTAGGATTACCTTTAACAACGCCCCCGAGAGTGCCTGACGTATTCATCTTAATTTTAATTTTTTATGAATCAGCTTAGACTTTTCAAATGATGTAGGATTACACGAAAACTCAATTATAAAACCTCGCCGCTGAAAAACACAGAAAAATCTAAATAATATAGTATGTCGTGTGTTGGTGGTCTTGGTCCTGTGTGCATTTATATACATTGTGATTAATTATTATTAGTTTTCCAAATATGGCATTTTTTTCGGTCGATTTAACACCAGTGGCAAATTTTGATCTCATATTATAAATTTTTAACAACGTGCATTGTTTTCGATCACTGACATCGTTAAAAAAAACATCCTTTTATTATTATTTTCTAGATGAAAAAAACTTTTTTCGTCGGTGGACACGATAAAATCGTTGAAAAAACACGTGTAAGACAAAAGAGTTCTCGATTAATGGAAACAAATTAAATATAGGCGACATTAAAAAAAAAAAGTTATCCCTTATATAATATTAAACAAAAGAAAAAAAGACGTCATGAACAAAAACATATAATGAAATTACAAACTTCTTTATGTATTCGTATTATAGTAATCCAAATTAAATAAGTTTATTAAAAAATAATATAATTCAGTTCTTTCATTATAATATATATATATATATTTGACTTTTTAACTTAAAGCTCAGACTCCATCATAGGCGTCACATATAATACAATATAATTAATCATATTATTGTATTTACTTGATTTGTGGTCGAATCGTAGGGTTGAATAGCATCATTTTCCTCAATTTTCATTATCAAAATATCTTTTCCAGCGTCACCTTCAATTTCATTAAGATTTAAATATATATGTTACATAGTGTTGTACTGCATTGCGACGTTAGTACAATTGGTTTAATATTATCAATCATAGTCAGACGTCATTTTATGCACATTATGTCGATCGTTTTATACGAAAACGTGTACGTGGCATCATTTAAAATCTAATTACTCTACAAAAAAATAAAAATCTACATGAACGATTACAATTAGAAATATAATTCAAACCGTCTGATCGATATAATTACACTACAATGACACGGGAGGAAATCAAACAGGCGGAATAGACAGTGAATAGTATCGAATTGAATTATTACATATAAAAAAAAAGTAGAAATCCCGAGTAATTCAGATAACCTAAATACTTAGGCGTATATCATATAGCGATTTATAAAATGTCGGAAAAAATGTAATATTAAACCGTAATTTTACAGAAAAACGAATTTTATTACATTCATTTATGATTGTATCGAAGTCAGAAATATGTTGGTTTTCTTTTTTAAAACACCGGCAGGTCGAAATATATTTTTAACGTATTAACATTTAATTAAAGGAAGAAAAAAATTAAATATTGTTTTACGTTATTGTCGGGTATTGAGGGAGAAAGGAAAATACAATGGAATAAAACATTGAAATTTTTATTCGAAAAAGAGAAAAACATGAATATTACGATACAATACGTAGCGTTTAGTACAAATAAATAGAAAATTTAAATTAAAAAACGAAAAAAATGGGTGTATAATGAATAAATTTGTTTAGAAAACAACTGTAGCACGTATACCATGTTATCAATATTATATTTAATATATATAAATTGATATATTTTTAAAAATAATTATTTCTCCCTCTCTCGATCTCTCTACATATCTATATCTAAATATATATATATATATATATATATATATAAAACCTTTCTAAAACAGAAGGTATATAAATATTATTTTGTATATTAAAATTATTGAAATCATCTACATTAAAAGAAATAATATGATTACTTTCTAAAAATGTTTAGAAAAATTTGAATTTGGTTTTGCTTTTTTTAATTTTGTTTAAGAGATGTTTAGTTTATTGTAAATTATATTGCGCACTGTCTAAATACATATAAGCATATATTTTACCATTAATTTGTTTTCGATATATTACATTTAATGACATACCCAACCAAACTTCAATATATACATTGCCGAAACATTATACTCCATCGCTGCACTCCACCATATACATAACTCATTCTACTAAAATAATTATATTTTTAACACATTCATTAATAATCAGTTCACGCTCACTTGCCATCATAATAATCATATTATTTGATTTATAATTATATTTTTTAATTATTTTTCAAACGAAAATAGTATCCTCGGGTATTTTGGATGTCGCTGAAGTGAATTACTTAGATAACGTTTTAGTGTTTGTTATAGTTACTATAAAATCAAAATGCAACAATAAATGATCGCATTAAATAATAAGATTGTAAGCCGAGCTTAAATATAATATACATTGTCGAAATATTTAGTAGTAGTAATAATAATAATAATAATAAAAATAGTGATTTTGGATTGTCGAATTGTTTTGAATACAGTTGTAGGACCTACATTGTATACAATTTTTAGCACTCAAAACCAAAAAGTTACTTCATCTGTTATTAAATTAGTCTATTGATTACTATAAATAGCGCCAAATTGAAAAAAAAAATTTACGTATACATATAAAATGCAAAGTTACATGTTTTCGGTGTAAATGTAAGACTCCATAGCTATTATTTTGGTAGTTAATTTTTGTCACTTATAAAACCTATTGAGAATTTTGGTTTTCTTCCGATTTTTCTACCGAGATTATAAAATAGTGAAAATCGATAAACGTTCCGAATAAAGTACCAACTACGTAGATACAGTTTGTTATCGGAACGCATCTCACGACAAAAGAATCCCCAAGCATTGGCTTCATTTTACACAGATAAATAAATAAAAATCATTGTAAAACGATCAATAGCTACCTCATTTTGTTCGTAATCCAAACAAAAATCCTCAATACAATTTTTAACGTAGTAGTTAACTACGGCATTTTATACAAATAAAAAGATATTTTATTATCATAACTCCATAGGTAATAATTTATTTTCTATTATTTTCCCGTGCAAATTCAATGCCTGTAGTCCACATATATACTATATATATATATTTGTCATTAAGTTTCATTTATTATTTCATTGTAGAGCAAAGGGAATTTTTTTCTTCTTTTTTATTTAAAAGAATCTCCGTCCCCCATACGTTACTTTCGACCAGATCAAAGTCACTGGTGTACGACGTCGGCGTTTTATGTTAATAATAATTATTTTGTGATCAATCTCGTTTTCCACGACACCATCGTTCGTTTTCTATGTTCACACGCGTTGTATTTTTTTCCACTCCGTATAAAAACTTTTTC
The DNA here is from genome assembly GCA_032441825.1 of Chaetogeoica ovagalla. Taxonomy (NCBI): domain Eukaryota; kingdom Metazoa; phylum Arthropoda; class Insecta; order Hemiptera; family Aphididae; genus Chaetogeoica; species Chaetogeoica ovagalla. The sequence continues at coordinate 6,344,498 of CM063733.1, read as the reverse complement.
CCGTCGCGGTCGCCTGTTGTGGTGCGTGCGTATAACGTTCACCGAGCAAACGTTTTGATCAATAATCCCGCAAGCGTTATTCATAGAACACATAAAGTATAAATACGTATACGTCGCATTGTGTGTCTTCGTGTATATATTAAAATTATTAATAACTGCGTGCGCGCACAAAAAGGAGATTTCAAGAAAAAAAAAAAGAAAAAAGAAACGAAATTAATAAAACCCATTTTGCGCCCGGTTATATAATCCGCATTCATGACCGGCATCGTCGTCGTCATTACGAAAACGAGAAAACGAATCGATTTTAAAGGTTTGCATTTATTTTTTCACGTAACGTTTCTAAACATTATTGTATAACCGGCGCATACAGTCTAACCGCGTTATTTCACTCACCAGCGAATTAATTACATTTTATACGAAAAATTTTGTTAGATAAAATGTACATGATTGTTGTTAGAGAGAAACTGTATTGTAACAGGGACAAAACTTTTCGATTCGCTCTAAATGTCTTAGTCAGACGCCGAACGCCAGTATGCACTACATATACGATTACTCTTTTATATAACGCGATATGTATATATTATTTGCTAAAAAGTTTTAAAGTAGTGTCAATATTAAAAAGTTAAATAAAATATTTTACGTAATATGATGACGATAATAATTCAACTACAATAATGTTAGCGCATTCTAAACTTTTTTAATAATTTTATATTGAATTCACCGTATTCTGATGACTAATAATCATTTTATAAAACATGTACTTTGTATTAGAGTTCAATATTCTAAAGGATGATAGACTTTAAATATACTACACATCCAAAGGTGAATCGGCATGTCCGAAAACAGAGGAATTTTCCGATTAATCGGTAATTCTCTAATGTGACATACATAATATTCCTAGTAATATGACTTTAAAATAGCCAAAAAAAGTATAAAAATTAATTCCTTAACATATATTTCATACATGTTACAAATAAATATAGTTACTGTTGTAATGGAATTTTTTGAACAATTTTAATCGAAGGTTTTTGTTTTTTTTTTACATTTTTTAGAAAAAGCGTTTCGTTCGGTGAAAACGGGAAGGTGTGAGGAAGTAGAATATGCAATGTGCATTGATATAAACTTTTTTATAACAATGTCTTTTCCACCACGCGAACGCGATTGGAATAAAATTCACTGAATATTCGTTTAACCGCAGTATTATTGACTGACAATCGTTTCGCGTGTGGATCCATAAATCGTTCAGGTCGCTCGTGTCGCATACGTCGCACGAATCGCGCTTCAATCACAATCGCGTGACACCGTGTGTACAGGGCCTTACACTACAAATAAAAAAACAAACCGTATAACGATTCAATAAGCGATTTCGCAAATTACTACGAATCGTAAAAACATCATTTTAATTTATATAAATATTATATAAAGTTTCCCAAGGTGTTCTGCCTCTATAATCCGTAATTGCATCAGTAAAATTAATTTGAGGAAATATCTGGCAAGTGAATTGAGACCCATGTATGTTATGAGGCCAACAAATAACAATCTAAAATAAAGCGATTGCTTTTAAGTGATGTTAAATAATTGAAATACACTTTACTTAGTCTCGGTATCAAAATAGCAAGACCGTACGACATAATGATATTTGTCCAACTTTCTTAAACTAAATTGATCCAATTTTTTATACACGTATTATATATAATCGAGTTGAATGTTAAAGACAATTAAAAATACAAACATATAGTTTATTATATAGTTTATTTATATTATAATTGTGACTATTGCTTTAACTTTGAATTTTTTTGTACAAAATTTTTTTTTACAAAAAAGAACAATTATCAACTTGTTACTATCAAGTCTATCGAAAATGTATACAGATTAGAAATAATACACTAATAATAAATTAATTTCAGCGTGGATTTATTATACAACAATACTTGTATATCGCTGCCGACTCCTATACGAGTATATGTTAACTGACAGATCCACAGCGCAGGACTATATCAGGTTTGCGTGCCCGGAACGCCGTGCGGAAAGTTGATCAAATATATCGTATTTAATATTATGTTTATCACAGTATTGAAACAGAAGGGCGTTTTCATTTAATCGATGTGGTAATTGTTCGGAATGCTAAATGAATATCTAATAGTTTTTAAGTAATAAAATAGAAAAAAATTAAAGAAATAAAAGAATAAAAATGATACGCGAAAGAGATAAAATAATACTGGTCAATAGTAAATCTGTATAAATACGACGATTGAGTATTAGATGAAATATAGGAGAAAAATATAACAAGAAAATAAAAATGTACCTTAGTAGACTACACGAAGAATATTACAATAAAAAAAAACGGCAGTGAAATTGTGCGCACGATAATATAAACGTTAAATAACAACCTTATTAACGTTGTTTTATGTTAAATCGATATAAAATATAATATTTTAATCCGTCGGCGCGTTTTAATTAAAATGCGTTTATAAACGTAACGCGTTTGATTTCTAAAACATGTAATCATCATTCCAAAACTAAGTTCATATAAATATTGTGTTGTGTATTTAAAGTCTCTAAACGTTATCTATTTTTTTGTTTATGCAAAATAAAAATATAACTCACCTTTTATTTCATGAAACAATAAAAATTGAAAATAAAATAAAATAAAAAAAATCATAGAAAAAATTAAAACCGACTATGTCGCGTGATAAACAATGCGTTAATGGACGGGCGAAAAAAATTTCAAATGTTTAGCCGCCTTCGTAAAGTCGCAATAAGAGACAGGTCACTACGGCATGTCGACGACGCGTTGTCACCGGTCAACACCGGCGTTTAACGTGTTCAAATTCGACTTTTTGAAATTGGAAGAAAACTCCGATGGTTTGATTATCGTGTCATTTATTCCACTGAGTGCGTCTGTACAAATGACCTCGTTAATTTCAGTGGTGTCCTCCCGACAACGTCGTCAGTATTTATCCATTGATTACAATAAACTAGCATCGCTCAGAATCGTTTTTCGAATTAATAATAATAATAATAATAATAAAACCCTATGTAATACCCGGTGTAAGTGACGCAATCGGACGCATTGCCGACAACCACAAACAGACACGCGGCTCGCTGCTTTTTATTATTTATTGTTTTTTTTTTTTTTGTAATCGTAGTTCTAAAATCACTATGATCAAATTTTTATTCTATCATGACGTCACCTTTACGTAATTACAAATATTTTACGAAGACCTATTCGTAATCCGAATGAATACTAACGAAATGTGCTGTAATAGTTTTCGCGTTTTTCACGTAAATCAAAAAAAAAAAACATTTTTATTGTAAACCGACGAAATGTACGGAATTCCGTTTTCACATATACGTATCGTAGACAAAACGCGGGCATCGGGAGAAACGCGATATTATAATATCGTTGTATTATGTATTATAGTTTTTGGTATTTATATTAACCGAGTGAATTACGTCGTAATCATAGTTTTTATCCCCAATTATCGACCGGCACACGAATTACCGTTATTCCGTCTCAGAGCGAACAACGTATTATTGGACTTCTATTACCGGAGTGTAGAAGAATCCACACTAAACAATTTCGAACGCGCGTAAAACTGTGCTCGCTGATCAGGAGTTTACGCGGAATCCCCCCCAATACAATGTAATATTTCACTGGCCTCGTCTTGTTATCGCGATTTTTATGAAAACATGTCGCGGACATAGTTATCCGTCCGTCATAAAACCCGGAATTACATTTATTTACACAATACTCAATGCGGTACGTGCGTTATTGGACGGCTCCAAGACGCCAATGTTTTACATTCGACTACACGACACTGAGTTCACAGAAATATAAATCTATTCGTTTTCGATACGAGTGTCGAACGTCGATTTTGTTCGTTAATAACACGGACATTTAATCAACAAGATTCATCGTCGCGTTATGAATGCTCGAAAATCGTTACATCATTACACTTCTAATATTTCGATACGCATTATAAACCATTTGTTTATCTGGAATTTCAAATCATACGACGAGTATTTTTAATACTTATAACGCGCACGATTCTGAGATCTACTCGTCATAAAAAATGTACATTCACGTCATCATATATGCTCGTGGAAAACGATCGTTTTTTTTTTTTTTTGTTACAACTTTTCATGAATTATAATACGCAATGTAACACAATGTACATTTGTTCGTACACGCTTTTTTAACGTGTATTATTATTTTTTTATTATTATTTGACTTGTAAATTTCCACGAGGACATTTCACACTTCAATCTTCCTTCGTTCATTGTAGCGTTGCACCTCGGTATTTGAAATCGAGCAACATTCGTCCATTGTGATCTATGGTACACAAATATAAAATCGTGTAATATTAGTAATATGTGATATTTACAATAAAACCCAAATTCTAAAAAAACATTTGTTTTTTTTTTTTTTTTTTTTAGAAATTCTGGTTGATTACCTCCCAGTGGAGGAGGATCAAAAATTATACATATATACATTTTAACGAATACTGCAATATATAAATGCAGCCTATGTGTCGTAACCTATAATATCATTCCGCAATTTATCACCAATATGATTATGTCTGGGAAATGGTTAGAATTTCGAACAATTCGATAATACTCGGTCGTTGTATACATCGAACATTTATTTAACCCGATACATATGATATAAAAATTAATTCTATAATAATATGCAGAGGGAAAATAGTTGATAATGAAAAATAACAATGTCTTTAGGCACAACCGAGCTGAGCGCATTATTTACATATACTGTATAATCCTGGGTGGAATTCAATTGAAATTTGGAAGACGATAGATAAGAAGATTTTCTTGTTCCATACAGTCGGAGAAAACAAAAAAAAAAAAAGTACGTAATGTCTTAAAACGATTGTAAATGAAATGAAATCCAGAACCATTATATCCCTTTGTTATTATTGTTTGAACGAGTTTCCCTTCTCAAATAATAGAAAATTATAATATACAAAACGGTTATAATTTAAAAGCTAAGTAAAGCCGAAAGAATTATTTATACTCCAATTGTATATTTAAAAGAGTCGAATTGATTTCGTTCCCTTAAACCATCCATTGACCTAAATCCATCTCCAGAACGACCAACAACATTTCACTTTATATTATAAGTTATATCTTGCATTACTAAACGACTCTAACGACAACAGTTCGCGTTATTTATAAAAAAAATGTATATACACGTTAACATAATATATATATATAACTCTCTTGATATTAAAATGTGCATACTGTTAATGGCGTGTCGATATTATACGAATTATATTTACGTCGTTTAGTCCGTTAATTAATAAATTTACTGGCCATTCAAATGTATTCAACACCGCAGAAAAACGCTATTATATTATTTTATAGGTTATTTCTAACAGAAAATATTAGAAAAATTATATATACTCGTATGTACTATTAAAATCGATAGATTATTATTAAAAAAATAAATAAAAGTTAATAATAATTTTAGTCATAATTCAATATACGAGCCGTTGTGGATTATAATTTATATAATTTTATTTTTATTAATATTGCGATTGAAAACACTCTGTAACCAGCGAGGCCAATAACCGCTTAATCGCTTCACTATATTTACCGCATTACAGGGAAAGTAAATAGAGCCGTTAAGCTGCAGAAGATGTTTTTGGATCAATAATCGCGTTTCGTCTCATTACTTTGCCAAGTTTTGGTGAAAAACTCATAGCACAGGCGCAATTTATCTTTTAAATATAATATGTATATGCTATGATAATTCTCTTTACACAGACCTTATGAAAAATAAAAAAACGTATAATATATTTCATAATTAAATTAAAATAGATATAATAATTTATATTTTAATTACTAATATTATGTCATTTCTTCAGTGTAGATATATTAACTGTACGGTTTTTATTAACAATTATATGTATGCCTTATTATATAAGTAATATAATATTATAATATTGATTTTTATAAAATAGGGATTCCCAACGTATTTGTTTCATACAGAATTTATTAATTAAAAAGTTACTGCCAATGTGTGAAAGAAAATATGCAACATATAATCAATGATCGTTTTTCAATATATTTCATTTTAAGCTTTTATTTCCCTGTAAAACATTATTATGAATTCATTTTAAAAGATTTTTTTTTTTTTTAGCTTATTTATTATTATTAATATTTGTAACTTTGGAGTGATTACGGTTAAATTTGTGATAGCGTTATTCCCTCTAAATTCTAATTTCGTCATACTTGCTTATATTGTGATAAAATATAAGAGAGAAAAATAATAAACAAAATCATATTTTATATTTGACTTACTTTTTTATTTAACTCGTCAATAAAATTATTATTGATATTTTAGTTTGAATTGTATAAACAAACTCATATAGCGTATATTTATATATTTATATTTATTTATTAATTTTACCTGCCTATATGGGAAGTTTGCAGTTGAGATATAAAAACTGTTATTAAAAATTAATATGTTGCGTAATAAAATATTTTAACGATAAAAGATTTTATGTTTGATATTTTATTATATATTTAAAATTTATTCCTTATTTATGTGTTGTGATAAAATATATTAACGCTTAATTTTATTTTATTTTTAATTTAAATTCTTAAATACATTTTTACTTTTTTTCTACTCTATAAAAAAAAATCAAAATATGCCGATGGCATGAATGATATTATTTCCAAAAACTAAGTATTAACAATAAATCAACAGAAATAACAACACAAATGTTGCTTTATACACGACATCTTAGTTTTTTATATATTATAATTATAAATAACAAAAATTTAAGATTACAAGTTAAAATTCTCAACGAATACATAATTTAAACACAATTATTATAAAGATTAACCTAACCAAAGTGAATTACGTCGAACTAATCATAATCTACATAAATACGTATAAGATGATAAAAGTTAATACGTAAATTAATCAAAAGTAGAAGCTGAAGGACCACAAAATAATATCTTTTTATTGAGTTTAATATTTTTGATAGAAATGATAAATCCAACTAAAAAAAGTAATATATACGAGTATATTTTTATTTTGTACTATTTATTTCTGTTAATTATACGATTCAATTGCTATACGAGTATAATTTTTATTTTTATTTAATATCATATTAAACATTTTTCGTTCATTGTTATATCTGTTTTTATTACGTTTACGAATTTCAATAGTTTCAAATTTATTATAACGCTTACGAGCTCAGCGTATATGACGATTCAATACATATGCATAGTATGTACAAAATATTACCATATGTTCGTTAAAAATGAAAAGAGTACACAATTTGAATATAATTTTTAACTACAATTATCAGGTAATTTAACATAAAAATAATATCTATATGATCGCAATGACCACATGTATACCACTGAACGCCGCCACACGGATACAGCATGATGATAATAATAAATGTATACGGTGATTTTATTTCATCATTTCTCTTTTACCGCTGCGAAAAATTTTTTGTTCGACGTTACATAAAATATGATAGATGAAATGTTCGAGCTCAATTTTAATGTGAATTATTCGAGTGGGCATGGAAAAAAAGAATCGACATCTTTTACGTAAAAATCACCTAACATTTAACGTCGTTCAATTATTATTATTATTATTATTATTAAACACTATAAATCGTTATATTGAATTCTGAAATGAATAAACGAAATAAAATGCGGTCAAATAACATTTTAAAATGTGTATTTGACTTAATTGACATTTTTTTACGATCGCTCATCTATTTGCCCCTTGAATAAAACCGCTCGACAAACGAAGTCATAAGAGGCACACAAGTCCGCCATACACGTAATATGTTTAATCTGTTTGCTCCGACCGACTGAATTCTAAACGAATACTGTCGGCAAACACTGGAAAAATCAATTGCGTAGTAACACAATGTTTAAGGAGAAATATTTCTCGAGTGTATGTGTGTGTGTGTGTGACGTTGTCCTTTTTTTTTTTTGTCAAGTGTATAACCCCTGATAAAAGTACTTATGTGTGTGCATATTATATATACTATGTTGATGTGCTGTCAAAAAAAAAAAATGTATATATATATACAAATATTCGCCCTGACATTTAGACTTTAAATGTATTGCATCAGTCATTTAATCGACTGTTTCTCATCGTAAAACGAGATCTTCGACAACGTAATAGTCATAAATTAATGTGAAAAAAAGTTTAAAAGGAATAATAAATAATAAATGGACTGATTTTGATAGAACAAAATCATAAATGATATCAATAAACTTTTTAAATATTCTGCAATTATCTCTTAATGTGTTCTGCCGCGAAATGTATACAACGCAAAATGTCGTAGGTAAAAACAATAAACCGAGAAATAAATACAAATTATGGAAGTACCGATTAATAAAGAAACGATGATAATAAGTATTATGACGAATATTTTTGACGGTAAAAAAACAACTAAAATAATTAGAGATTTTTCTCTACAAATAGTATCATCGCTTCGAAATGTTTTTTGTGCGAACAACTTCTGTCGGATTTGGCTTATCTTCTTTAAAAATCCACACCGTTAACTGCTGTTTGCTATAGAGCTTATATGCAAAGATTCAACATTCGTACCGTGCGTAGACGTCCTAAATGGCATTTGACGTACCACCATTGAATTTTGGAACATTTTTTTTTTCACCAAACGAAACGTTCATTTTTTTTTTTTGATCGATTGCCAAATTATGCACCATAAGATACGAACAAATTATTTTTTCTTGACTAAATGCTCAATGTTTATTCAACATTTTATACGTTTGCTTGTGATGCTAATCCACACGAACGCATAAATCTCACGATATATCTATGACGATCTTCCATTATAGGTTCGTGCACAGCATCGATGTTTTCTGGTACTACGATGGATTTTTAACGATCTTTTTTACATGCGTCCGTGAACGTATAACGACTATGAGCGAATTCGCTGAACTAATAATTTACAATGATTTTCGATGGTTCTTCATCACAAAAAACTGAATCAATCGATGCACTGTTGTTCAGATAATCCACGTCTAAATTCGAAGTAAACCATTATACGAGAATATTCACAAGTTAATTAAATTTTTACACTAAAATTAAATTTTTGAAGCTACTATAATAATTATAACAAAAACTTATAAAATCTACAAAATATAGATATGTTTTTATCACACTTATAGTATTGCGATTTCCGGATATATATGTTGCAATCCTCCTATAAATAATTAGAATGTAAATCGAAAAGCAAAAACAGTTATGTATATGACAAAAAAACTACAAAAAATAATATATATATATATTATTAAAAAAATAATAAACATTGTTCCACCGTCTCCGAAGCCTATACGTTAATAAAAATAGGAAAAACTATATAAATCAAAACGATATAAATAAAATGAAGTATTATTGCTTGAAGAGTAATTTATTAATATATGATTTATATATATATATATATTTCTATGTTTTGTTTTACAGACATCCCCAGAGAGAAATTAAAAGTATGCCACAGTGTACATTTAAACGAATACTTAATCACAACCAGCTACGTCGGTTATGAATATACTGTATATTATATAAATAAACTTACCCGGGAATAAGCGCCTTTATAAACGATTCATTTTATCACTATCCTTTTGTTTAAAAATATATATATAATATATATATATATATTTATTTATATTACACATACACATCCTATCACGTTATTCTTTTAATACACTCGGCTATATTCTACAAACTTCACTCCCCCCCCTCCCCATCCCACGGATTTATAACTAGTGAAGCAGTCATGGTGTTATGTTAAATATATAGATAATTCAATAAGGTGTTAATCTCAGCTGAAACAATATAATAAATTACAAATTTTGAACGTTTTGTTATTAATAGTAGTTAAAATAAATTGCAGAAAACGTGTAAACAATTATGATGTACAAACTGTACTTACTTACTAGTACTTACTTGGATATAATTCTCGTTAGCATAGGCCAAACTAAGAATTTTTATTTAAAAAAAAATTAATCGAAAAATGTCATCAAAATAATCACAAAAAATATATATATATCAAAATAAAATTCCTACCAAAAAAAATTATATCAGTGACATTAAGATAATTAAATTTTTTTATCATAATGGAACGTTTTGAATTTACGCAATTCAATATTCGAGGCTTCCTTTTCATTTCTACTGATATTTTTTGCCCAGCTTTTACAGTTCACTGCCTCAAGCACTTCTCTACACATTTATCTCTATCTTCACTATCTTTGATTCTTGTTCCTTGTGATATTCCAGTAATGATTATATTTTTCTTTTGAAATGGACAGTAAAAAGTTGATTGGAGCATTTTTTGAGAATCTTAAACTTTTTTTTATATTAGATACACGTAAAATGTCATAAATAATTTATATGATCTACACTGCAAAATTAATAAATTATATTGAAATATTATTATGAAATTTCACATTCATAGTTTATTTATTTGATATAAGGAATCAAATTTGCTAAAAATGCAAGTAGAAAGCCTTTATTAAGATTTTAAAAAGAGCTAATGTACATAATTATTTAAAAGTCTACAAAATCATAAAAATGCGCGAAAACAGGATTATAGCGCCGTTTTAATAAAGGCTATTTGAAAAAATAATATTTTAATGAGAGACAAGGTGAATTATTATTGTGTATAATCTTTAAGGCGGCAAAAAACATCAGAAATAGAAACTTCGCTTCTTATACCATTTCACAGTGGTGCGCAAAATAAAAACGTTTGTGTTTTAAACGGAATAAAGAAAGAAATATTATTTAGAATATATATTTGCAATTATATCCGTTTTATCATTATGTAACGTGTTATATTATTTACATTTTTTCATCGCTAAATGAGGTGTACACATTTTTAGACATTTTAAAATGAAATATTCCGTAGAAAATTTAAATTGCTCGAAACGATATTATATTATTCTCTCCCGGTAAGATTTCGTTTAATCGGTTAATCTCTAATGTTCTATACGATTTAAGCTTATATAATAAATATTGTATCATAATAAAATAAACCGCGACATTTCTAGTTGTTTTATGTAATTAGAAAACTATTCGATTCAATAAAATCAGTTTAACGAGATGTTAAAAATATTTTTAATTTATAAATTCGATTTTTTTCAATTGGAAAGTTTTACCGGAATTAACACGTTTAATCCACTAAACATACCCAAAACGCCGTAAAAAATAGGGTTACATAATTCTCTCGCATTCCCTCTCAATTTCGTTATTATATGATATATATATATATATAAATCGATATTGGTACACAGTAATATTGTTGTAGAGAGCATACGGTTTGTTTCACTTGTAGTGCATGTTAATTGAATTACACTAATATTGCATGCTGGAATCGAGTCGAAAACATAGTACACGAGCTATTATTATACTCGCTAAAAGAGAATTAGCGATACACACTGGTCATCAGTGACCGAATGAAGGAGGTATGAGGAAACGGAATATTCTATACGAAATCTTAACATTAAATACCATTATATACGTATATATATACATCATTATTCGATGATATTAAACAATAAACGTGTTTAACAAGTAAAATTTGTATTAATATTTTCGCATTTTATATCAAATACGTATATATATATATATTATATTTTTCTATTCGCTTGCTTTCGATTTGTTAAACGGGCAATCAAATTAAAACCTATACCGTATTGTTTTTGCGCATACGTACTTATAAGGAAATCGGATTTGCAATTCACTGATAGGTTTTATAAATGAAACGTAAAGACTTATTTATTTGTATAGGTACTCGTAATTGTATACGTCATTATTAAATACGAATATATCGTTTAATATATTTTATTATTATTGAAATTAAAAAAAACACGTTTGAAAGTATATTGAAACGGCCATATATATATATGGTCTTTATCGAAAATATTCACGATTTTTGTACAACCGATTAAATAATTATAACCAATTATTACACGTGTATACAAATGTGTAGAGTTTAATTTCCTTTGAAATCACTTCTACTGTTAATCCAATATCTCGTCAAACTGGATGATCGTGTATGGCTTTAGACGTTCGAGAGTCGTCCGACGTCTGCCGAATCGTCAAGTAAATGAATCCCCTATCGTTGGATTGACGTGTCGCGTTCCGGTCTTCTCCCGTGTTTTCGGACGAAATTTCTGATTCCATCCCAAACTCTAGGAACCATCGTAATATTATCACGACAACGGCCGATTTAAAATGAAAAAACGAAACGTCACATATCGTCAAAAGTGCACGCGAACGCGTCAGCGCTGCCGGTCAAAAAAATTATTTCTTTAATACTATAGGCGTTACGAAGGAAAACAAAACAACAGTGATGGCAATTTTTACTCGAGGGCCCTCCTCCAACCATACGCCGGACCGACACTGTCGCCGTGAGGCTGAAACTGAAATTCGTTCGCGCGCGCGCGCGTAATTTCTTAACAACAACAACAAAAATTCTTTTCCCTCTCAAACGAAATATAATCGTCGTTACGTCTGCGGGAAAACGAAATGAAATTTTCTCGATTCCCCCCCGTCCACCGTAACGACCGCAATAATAAATATTATTTAATGAAACGCGTACGAGTCAACGCAGAAAATTCACACATTACGACGTGCGGCGTACGTACACGCGGCGCGTAAAACGCTCGTCGTGGTGTATTGATTTGCGACCGGCGCGCGCTACCGCTTTGGCCGCCCGTTGGCGACCCGGAGAAAACAGCCGCGCGGCGCACGTGGAGTACGACGAAACGATGGAAACTGAAAAACGACCGAAATTCCGCGGTCGGTGTGGACAAAAACGGGTTTTCAAAGTGAAATCCACCGCGGCCGGACGCGCGTTTTCCGCAAACGAAAATAATAATAATAAAAAAAATGAAAAAAATGCGTGTCCCGAATATTTTATAATGACAATCTATTAGTGTTCCCAAAGCGCGTACCTATGTTCAATACTCTACCGAAAATTATTCCGAATAATTTTTGAATATATATAATTTTTTTTTTTTTTTGTTACTACTCGATTTCAAATATGCGAAAAATATGATAATAATTATTATTCACTGGGCGTTATATTAATATTCATCGGAATATATTGCAGACGTCGGTGTTTTGTTTAGTTCAGTCGTTATGTGTTAAACGTTCGATTTCCCCCGTCGATTAAAAAGACGTTGGTGTAGAGATCAATTAATTTCCTGAGCTTTTAATTTTTCTTTCGAGGGTTCTATCACTGGACAGTCTCCCTCCTCGTATTATTCGAGATATGTTTAAAAATTTAAAAAAAAAAAAAATCACATTTGCTTATTGTACACATGATACAGATTGTAAATACTCTATTTTTAATAATAATAATAATAAAAAACACGTTCGATTCGGGGGAAAAAAAACATAGTATGATTGAGCTATAGACAATACCCATTCACAATACGTTTAAAAAGTTATTTAAAATTGTCAGCAATACGGTATTTTAAATTTTGCATTTGAAATATGAGACAGTTCTGAGTACAGACCGAATAATTTTTTTTTTTTTTTTTTAATTCAACGAATTACTAAACCAGCAGCAACAATTTGTAAATTTTCGAATTTTATTTTTTCGATACCGAAATATTTAAAATTTAATTACACAATCTTTTTTTGTTTCAACGCATATTGACGGAATGTGTCAGAAACAAGTGATAACACGGCTGACACGTTAATTTAAATTGTTAATTTCTATTTAACACGTGGAAATCATATTATATAAGTGTTCTTTTTTTACTAATAATAATAATATAATATTAAATTTTCTTCTTCTATTAATTTTCATAATATATTTTTATACCTCGTACCTATATTTTTATTTAAATACGCGTTTACGTTTGTTTTGTCCTCTTGCAAATCGTACGCTTATAATTTTCACACGGAACTAAATAATTGCTTCGGGATAACGATAATTGCTTTGGCAACGAGGCAGCCAATATTCTTATTCCAATTTAATACACATTGGTCATCGTCTTTTTTCACTCACGATTTCAAATTAAATCATTGACACATTAGATTGTTCTCGTATACTCTTCGATTGTCTCACTTTACCGTCTAAACGTTGCACTCGTAATTATTCCGACACTCTTAATTCTTTAATTATTCCTTTTAATCTCTCCGCTATTCTGCATTCCAACCTGCTCACGTAATTCGTATTGATAACATTATTTTCGAGGCTGGCTTCGTTATTTAATTTTATTTATTCATATTCATTTTTATTTGTTTATTTAATTGTCGAGTTCAATAGTTTACTGAAAGAATATAAAAAAAAAAACAAAAATTGTAATTACTCGGTCAATTTGTTTTTAATCAAAAAAAAAATGTTCGAAATTGCTGTGCATGCATTATATACATTTACGTAAATAACACAGCTCAAGAATAACACGCAGCGAAAACCCGGTTTAATTAATTAATTTTTTCATAGATAAAATATATTTCGTAAACGATAATTCGAATTTTGAATTTTCTCTTATTTTATATATAAATTATTAATAACCTGTAATTATTGTTTTTATATTGTAACATATTATTACGTATGTACCTATTATGAATAAAATAATAACAACCTGATATTATTTGTAAATAAAATTTAAAAATGTAATATATTTTCAAATTTTGTTCATAATACATTGTATACGATACTGCACAGTACGGTGAAAATTAATTAAAAATTCATTTTAAAATTAAGTTGTAAAAATCCAGAGTTTTTCCCACGCGAAAATGTTGAATCGTGTAAGAGCACACATTTCGATTTAATAAAATTATAAAGCCTTCACTATCACACTGGTAAAAATGTTCCTCGTGCGTCAAATAATTTACGTGGAAAATTAAACATTTCAAAAGCATAAAAGCGACTAATTTTAGAAGAAAATTTGCTCGGTACGTGCGTGACTTATAAAACGACCTTTTTTTTTTTCATTTTATATTTATATTTTGTTTATCGAAAAAGAAAAAAAGAGGACAGTGACGTCAACTGCTTTCCCCTTATGGGTGTCCATGACTGGAGCCAGGGGCGTATACAAGGGGGGGGGCGATGGGGCGATCGCCCCCCCTAGATACTTGTGTATGTACCTATATCTATTGACAACTAAAATTAATCGAACTAAAACTAAAATGTCATAAAACATTTTTTTATTTAAAACTTATTATTTTTATATAATTTTTCGATAATTCTAAGTTGGCAACAGATTCGACGGGCCCTTTTTTCTATTCGCCCTCCCCCCCTAAGGGATGAAGTAAATACGCCCCTGGCTGGAGCCCTTTAAGCCTCCATTCAAAAATATATCATTGGCCGCTTTGCTATAAACAAAAATAAAAAAAATGTTAGCGAGCCGCGGGTTTCGTGAACTCAGGTCCCCGTTAGTGTGAACAATAATGCATTTTGACAAAACCTCGTGTTTGTATTTGTATAGCAGACATATATTTTTTGCATTATATAGAAAATAAGCAAATCTGTAGTTATATTTAAGAATTCAGTCGGATATTGTGGAATCCTAATCAAAACGTATTTAATTAACGAATTACTTTTTTTATACTACGCCTGTGAAACCAATACGTCAATTACAAACGCGAACGAGATCGCAAATTTATTTGGCTCAAAGTCGTTAAAATCTAGTTTACGCTTGTTTACCAACTCTCGAATAGAAATATCGTCTGTCCTGAGTTATCACAAAAAATTTCTCCCAATGTACCCATATCTTCAATTCTGGACATAATCACTTTCTTGCCGTACGTCAGACAAAAAAGAAAAAAATATTTTACTAGTAGACCGGCCGTATTGCGTACCGACGATGTGCAATCAAATAAATAATTTCGATTTTTTTAAAGTCACGTACGTTTACGATATAAAATCTCTAAATTTTTTCACACTATATGTTAATTTTAAAATATTATCACGATAAATTACTTAAGGCTACTGCGGTTGTTTGTGGGACCACAAAAAAAAAAAAAAATAAAATAAATATTGTACCAGCCTACGCCCAATAGTTCCGTCGACCTTGATGTTATTATAAGCGAATAAGCAAAAAACGAAGTCAAATAATTTTTTTTTAAAACTTTTTTTGTCCTCCCTTTAAAAAAAAAACGAAACGTTAAACGCTAGAGCCGCCATTGATTAATAAATTATATATCGATGGGATGAGCGACCCTTATTGCAATTCGTGTACAATTTTTCGAAAATCCCTTCCGTCAAACCATGTGTAAACGAATACGGGCAACGTGCGCGCGCGTACCTATTTACCCCCGTGACACCGGTGCCAAAGGCGTTTAGCGAGCGGATTGCCGCGTCCCGGACTGCCGTGTCGCGTATCGCGCGGAACTGTGTGTAAAAGCGCGAGCGCGTGCGCCACAATCGCCGAATTTCGCTTCCACCCAGCGGCCGCCGAGCTGGCGCGTATTACGCGAACGCGGACGGCGGTAACGCGCAGCTGCGACGCAAACGACGGGCCGTTTGGCGGGGGGGGGGGAGGGGTCGCGGCGACGGCTCTAAGGGGTCTTCATTGATCAGGGAGCAGCAGCAGCAGCAGCTGGCCTCGTACGCTTAGCGCCGCGGTTCAGTGTGTCGTCGTCCGTTGCCGCGCCGCCGTGTGCTGTCGATCGTGTGTTCGCCGGCCGTCGTCTCGTCCGTGTGCGCGTGTGTATTATTGTGTGCGTGCGTGTACGTTCCGGGGTACTGCGGGTGCGCGTGCGTGCGTACTACGAATATTATTGTTGCGGTGCGTGCGTCACGCCCCTCACGACGTCAGCGTGCACCACACCTCACCGCGGCCGAGCCCGTTAAGCCCCCCAACCACCGCCCCTCGTACAACGATTTCGTATCGCCGCGTTCGTAGTGTACTAGTAGGCCGCTATAGTTTGTCGCGCGTACTTGCGACCCGCGGTGTGTGCGACGGAGACGACGCCGCGACGCGATGACCCGACGCGCCTCGTAACGACGCGCGTCGACACCCCGAGTGCAGTTTGCCGTCGCTCCCTTTTCCTCCACATCCCCCCCCGCCCTCACACACACACGCACACACCGAATCCCGTCGCCTTCCACAATACGAGTGCGCAGCAGACGAGTGAGACTAGACACGAAGACGACGACGACGACGACGACTCTCCGGTGCGAACATGTCGGCCAGGGAACCGTACGGACCTGGTTCGTCGTTAGGCGCCACGGGCACCCGGTCGCCTCGCGGCACCCGGCGCATAGTCACCGAACTGCCGACGGTCGACCGGTCGCCGTCTAGGACGTATCCGTCCGGCGCGGGAGGTGGCGGCGGTGGCGGAGGCGGCGGCGGCGGTGGCGGCGGCGGTGGTCAACGGAACAGTCCGGTCGGCCGGCGGACTGTTAGACCGGGTGCCGGGTCGCCCGACCATCACGGCGGCTCGTACCAAACCGGAATCGGCGGCGGAGGAATGGGTATCGGCGGCGGCGGAATCTCGTCGTCGTCGTACTACCGAGATGACGATCTCAACAGCCCGGTAATGTTGGACGACCGGGGACGGGCCATCGGTTCGGCGGGCGGCGCGTCCCATAGGTCCCGGAGCGCCAGTCGTCCCACCGACCGTATGGGCATCATGCCGCAATCGCGGTACCAGTCGCTGGACCGAAACACCGGCGGCGGCGGCATACTGTCCGACCCAGGCGGACAGTACGGCCACGACCGTGACTACAGGTCGTTCGACCGGGACCGCGGTTACGGTACCGGGTTCTCCAGCCTGGACGACGACCCGTACGGCGTTGTGTCTTCCCGGTCGAGGCAATCGCCAGGCGGCGGTATCGGTATCGGCGGCAGTGGTGTAGGTGGCGGCGGCGGTCACTTCATGTCCAACGCCCGCGACACCGGACACTTCCTGGGCGAGCTCCAGCACCAGAACACCGACCTGCACCGCGAACTGTCCAACCTGAAGAAAGAACTAGAACTGACCAATCAGAAACTCGGGTCGAGCATGCACAGCATCAAAACGTTCTGGAGCCCGGAGCTGAAGAAGGAACGCGCCCTGCGCAAAGAGGAATCGGCCAAATACTCGCTGATCAACGACCAACTGAAATTGCTCCACTCCGAGAACCAGGTAAATATTTAACGAAATCACAAAACAATTTTTCTATTGAAATTACTCCCGGGTCTTAAAATCTAATGATTTTAGAAATCATGCGTGTATTTAAATTGAATAAAATTGAAGATACGCCTTAGATCGACGATGACAAATAAGCGATTGGAAAATCGTATCACAATATCATGTGAAAATGTTATGTAACATTTAAATGGATACCCTGACAACACGGTATTGGTTATAACTTTATAGTCGTGAAAAACCAGGGCGATGGTCATTTTTTCTTTACTAATCCCAGCCTTATTTTACTTGTAATGACAGTGGTGTATTAACGACAGGGGTAAGAATCTCTTTTTAATTCCCTTCCCAGAATCGAAAAAAAAAATTACGTCTCGTCGAACTCACTAATACGCTCAAATATGTATATAAAAATTAGTTCCACTTTTAAAAAGTTTAAACCCCTTCAAAAAAACAAAAAATTGAAAATATGCTACTGGTAGTGGAGTTGGTGGGCGTTAAAAAATATAACTGCACTGACTTTTGGAAAACTTATGGGCGCCACATCTCATTTTATATTGTATAATATTGTACAATTTAATAAATCGTCCGTAACGGTTATTTTTATTAAACACGACACAACGGAACGTTTAGAATGGAAATTCGGACATTTTTTTCTTCTTAACGTTGACTTTTGGTTCAATTCGTTTTCCAAAATGAACGTTGTCGCTCGCGCAATAATTTCTTCTAATTCCAATATTCCTCATTGATTATTATTATTTATATCTCGTAAACGTTCATGTGCGTACACTCGGTTGGCATTTTGTAATAGTCGAGGAGATTCTGAACTTTGCGTAACTATAACAATATTGAAATAACGCGCACTGACTTTCGCAACACTTCGACAATATGAAATAGCAAGTGCGCGATATTTTGTTTGCGGGATTCAAATGGGTTTTGCACCCTCCGCTTATATGTACGCCGTTGATTCGGAACAATTGGAATAGTTCACGTGCGAACGTAATGATTACGATTCACACCTCAGAATTATTTTTATCAAACAGTTTCGAGTTCTCGTTGCTAAACGATTGTCGGAGACTCGGGATAAAGCCGACACGACGTCGGGGTAAGGCGATCGAGATAAACGATCGAGTGGATTGAGTAGAAAACGTACGCGGGCAGATCGACACAACTCTTCTTATAGAAAGTGAGTTTGAAATGGCCCGGGGTCAAGTGTGCTGCGTTCGTCTCCGCTCCGCAACGCGCCACCACACCCGTCACATCGCAGAATCGCTACAAATTTTTCCGCCGTCTCCGTCCCATCGGGGACACAACAGAGTTCAATTACCTACACGGCTGAGTTTATAATTTAAAAATTGATGCCATAGTGCAAAAACGATATGCGATAAAAAAAAAAAATGTCTCCGCCCGACGAATACGCGGTTTCGCGACAATTCGTAACGGTATAAGTCATGTTATGACGAATATTTTTTGTTCTTAATGAAATAATAAAACGTTTTCGACCATTTTGAATAACGCAATTCGTTTCGGTTATGTAACGTACGAAAAAGCGTCATGTGTTTCGTAATTCGTTAGCGACGATAAATCACTATGCCAAACGATAAATCGAACGGTTGATCGACGATAAAAACAAAAACGATTCTGTACAGAGCTCCGCGGTTTATTATGAATCGTAATATTACGAACGATGAGAACGACGACACTGTTTTAGAGTCAACATTTCAAGTGAATATTCCTCGCGGGAAGGGGCACACTTTGGCCGTTTCGTCCCAGTGCACTGTGATAGACGAGGAGGACACGATCTCGGCGTGCTGTGACTCGTTGTCGCATGTCGCGAAAACCGGTCAGACCGACCGCGTACCGGTCTCATAATATGCAGCCCAGCGTAGTGCGTGTACCGACAGTTGCTGCGAGTAAACATATTTTATTCAACAAATATTTTACGGCGTAGAACTATCATTATTATGAGTAGAGCCAGGTTAGGTCGGCCGATGACTTTAGCATTTTTTTTATTATTATTATTATTCACGCGTCTTAGACCAATAATTTCCCAGCTAAAAATGTAACATACAAATCTATAAACAATTATTTCTTGTTTTACAATTTCTAACATTATACGGCTTCGTTTATTTGTTTTCTGCGCGTTTCTTAACTATTTTAATGCGTAATTTACAATTCGCGCATAGATTTCGATTTTACCGTAAAAAGTTGAGAAAAACTGCAAATAGCAAAAATACAAACGACGTCGTAATACACATTGTATATGTAATACAATCGTAATAGTCTGTTAATACGGAAGCGTTATTAATCGTAATTAATTAAATAATAACTAAAAAAAAAAATAATAATAATAATTTAGGTAATTTCAACAATATTCTAATGATTTTTTTTTTTTTTTTATATATATTTTTAGATTGTAAATTTTATTTTTTCTCTAAATTATTTTTATAGGGTTTTTAGTGCAATTAACATCCGAGCATCATTGCTTATAAGACTATCGATCTCCAATCCGTGCAGATAAAAGCGAAAGACGCAAAAAATAATGCTTTTTTTTTGTCACGTCGTTGTTATTTTTACGCGCTGTGTATATTATTAATATTATAGTCGCGTGCTATATACAACAATAAAACCTAATAATATGGTGGTGAATTTGACAAAACGCGTAACGACGATTATACTTCACGTATTATAAATAAGTACCTACACCCCTCCGATTTGATTCGAATCGAACACACGACGACACGATATATTACTATTATTATTATTATTATTATTATTATCATTATTATTATTATTATTATTATTATTATTATTATTATTATTATTATTATTATTATTATTATTATTATTATTATTATTATTATTATTATTATTATTATTATTATTATTATTTAAATAGATTTAAATTCGTAATAAGCCTGTTATGTAGAGGAGGAATAAAAACGCTAATAGTTATAATACGTTTGTACTGTGTACAGTAACTCCTCTGTTTGATAAGCATTAGATTACACCGTGTAATAATGTATATATATTATACATATTGTGTGTCCGTGTTGTTCAAAAACAACAAAAAAAAAAAAAATTAAATCCAACGAGTTGGGTTAAATTATAACAGTTAACGAACGACGGTATCGACTATTTGAGTTTAAAGATAGAATGGCAAAAAATACCGATTCGGTTCAAAAAAAAAAAACGGAAAATTTTAATTTTTATTACGAAAATAACAATTAAAGAGCTGTTTAATAAAAAAAGTAGCGAGCGACATTGTATTTTAGATGCATCGCGCTTGAATGAATTACTTGGATAAGAATTTTAGAGTTTTGTTTATTGCTTATAAATTTGAAAGCAATTGCATAAATGGCTATTGCATTTGATAAAACGATTCTGACCGGAGCTTCGGTGTAATATTATTTATTATAATATTCATTTATTTCTCCTCTGATAAAATATAAAGTTACACACTCGGTGAATATTTCGAGTTTCTATTACCATTGGTTTCAAAATAACAAAGAAATAACGATAACCGAATTACGTTTGTTCGCCGTTTTTATGTAATTTTTCGTTAGTTTTTGAATTTTTTTTTTTTTTTTTACGCGCTTTCGAGAAAACCGAAAAATCATCTCTCTTAAGTACCAAATAGATGCCATTAGAACTACCGGAAACCTGGTTTATGAATGTAAAGATCGGATCACTTCTTCTGGTCGAATTTTCGGGTTGCAATCAAAAAAAAAAAAAACACATCATTGTAAAACCAATACATTCGCTCAGAATCCAACAATAAAAATAAATAATTTTTTAATATCGCATAAGTCATGATGTATGAAGACGGTAACATTGAGTCTGTCTATAACTAGTCGTATAGTAAAATAGGTATAGTCGTTGGCTATTTTAACATATCACATTTCGAACTTTAGTAATAATTTTCGTCTCCGCGATAGTCAAATAATCGAACAGAACTACGTAATATATTATGTATTATGTGTCTGAATCCGTCTTCGGCTTCGACAATCGTCATGAACGCATAATTCATTCGAATAAAGCTTTAAGTATTAAAAAATAATGAATGACGCTTATAAGATATTTTTAGCAAGTAAAATATATAATATATATTTCAAATATAAACACATCTAGTCTTAGCTACAACCAATTTTATTTGTAAATAAAAAAAATTGGATTCGTCAACTGAACAATCGAAAATTTTATATTTTATGTGGTACAATAATTAATAAGAATTACACATTACGACATGTGCTGACGGTCAAGGATGTTTAAAATAGAATCGAAAAGCCAATGATAGTCAATAGTTAGTTAAAATATACAAAATTGTAGATGGTTAGAAAGTATAGGTAAAGATAGTGTAAAGTATATGAAAGTATAGAAAAAGAAAATATTTCTCATCTATTATTGGGTATTCATGAGTATAATAACATTCGTAGAAATAACACACAACTAAAAAATATATTACCCTATTAAACGGACATATAAAGCAGTTTTTTTCCGTAAATGTCATTAGAAATCAATATAATATAAATTATAACGATTAAAAATTTCGAGTGTACGTATATATATTTCTATGAATATATATATATTTTTTGTTTTTCGAGCACACGTTATTATTAAGGGCGACGACGTACGATTTTTAGAGGAAAACCGACGAACAATAAAGTACAATCGTGAGCATTTAAATTATTATCGATCGAACTGTCGTGACTCGTAACGAATATAGAAAAAAAAAAAACAATTACCTTTATAAAAATATTTCGATATTGTAAAACACGAGAGAGAGAGACTTTTTTTAACATTGTAAAAAGTCAATATAATACGTAATGAATTTATTATATATATATATATATTTTTTTTTTTTATTTTTGTTACAGAACAATATTTGGTATTAAATTAAAGTGTAGCTTATATTGAATACTGTCGGCTCTTATACGATTACGAGTCCTAGATTTATTTATTATATTTATATATATATTTTTTCTCCTATTTAAACGTAAAGTCATTTGGGGGGCAATATAGTTGGAAAAGGTGCACACGGCGTATTCTGGATCCCGTATTTCACAATGAATCGGATAATATTTTTTTTTCTCCCCCGGCAGATTTACGAAGTGTACGCATCGGGAAAAAAAACCAATTCGATCCAATAATAATATGCGCTTAATATGTGCGGACGACGAAGGGACGGTAATATTATTATTATTATGTTCGAATATATATCGAGGAAAAATATAAAATACCACGGAGACGGCAGGTGGTTTCGGAAAACGACGGTCGTTATTACATGTCGAAACGCATGTGGCGGCGGTATACAGCGTTCGCGTATAATATTACAATATTTTATACGGGACGCGTATGCGCACGTATTGTATTATTCGTCGTAGCACGTTGAAAGCGTAATAGGTTTTGGTGATGCGCACACGTCCAAAGTAGTGCAAGTAAAATGTTAAAATCCTGCGGGATTAAAACGCGCCGGTATGATCGTCGCGTTAGAAAATACAAAATTCCTGCAACAGCACTCGTATACATAATGTAATAACTTTTTCTCGTCCTCGTATACGGTATAATTTATAATACCCGTTCGTTTGATTCCAATCAATCAACGCGATTATACGAATGCGTGCGGATTACGGAATTTATAAATGACTCGCGGTTATTGAAATTTCAAAACGGATTTCAAGTCTTTCGTTTCCATGCAAAACCAACCGTCAATATGACACGATAATACAAGTTATTATAATCACAACGAGTTACTGTAATTTTTCGAAAATAATTATATATTTAATTAATGATCGTGACGATTTTACGAGGTGAATCCCGACGATTTCAACAAATCTCCTACGCCACAAAAAGAATTACCTACCTATGTCTGTTGATAAATACGATTTTATTTATCCGTTTTCCAGATAAAAAAAAAAGAAAAAAGAAAAAAAAACCAAGAATTATTTCCCAGATAAGTTCAATGTGGTTTTTTTCGCACGACACCGCATATAATATCCGTCGATACGTCGACGAGAGCCAATTGAAATAACGCGTTTTTTTTTTTTTTTTTTTTCTAATCGAATAAATAATATGCGGTGTGGCGGAGCAAAAACGACCACATTTGAGAGAAGCGTGACTTCGAGAGGGGACATCGCACAGTATTGCCGAACGTCGTCTCGATCGCGGCTACACAACGCGCAGTCCGCACTCGTTCCCAACCGCCGATCGATTTTGAAATGGGTTAGGGATTTTCGGGAACATGGCCCCAAAGGGTCCCAGACGCGTTCCCCGTATACCGGAAAATATAGCACGTGTTCGAGTTTCTGTTGAAGAAAGCCCGCGACTTCTTCCTGTGGGGGGGGGGTATTTGAAGTCGAAATTCCCGTGTATAAATAAGCCGCGTGCGAACATTAGCCGATTTACGAGATTCGATTAGAAGTGAAATTGCATCGATTACGGTGGAAATGTCGGAGAAAGTGATGAGAAATTTTGGCTCGCGACTCCGGGAACGCATCGCCGTGCGCGGACGTCATTCGTCCGTTTCACGCACACGACTTTTGTTCGTATTCAATGAAAACTTCCCGAAATTCGCTGAAACCGTTTTTTTTTTTTTTTTCACCTCGGTATAACTCCGAAAATGAAAAGTGCGGCGTTGATTTCAAATGTGGTCGTTTTCGCTCCGCCGCCGCCCTGTATTTGTTGTATTGGGCAATCGGAATATTTAACAAAGTACAAATTCGTTAAACACGCGCTTCGGCGGGACATTCGATCGAAAAACGAAAGAAAAGGAGCGGCGAACGATCGCGTTCGCGTGCGGTGTCGTTTACGACAAAATACGTGCGCGGCGTGTCGTCGTTATTTCCCGAACCGTCAGCGCGCGCGCAGGTTAATAATATATATTTATTTTTTTTTCCCCCGCCGCCGACAAACGTCTCGTTTCGATGATCGACCAACTCACACACACACACACACCGCCGAACACCACCGTCCCGCGTAAAGTATTGATTAAAAATACAACAACAACAACAGCAGAAAAAAAAAAGAAGAAAATACGCCGACACAAAAAATATGATAACGGAGTAGTATTCGGCGCGGCCGATAACACTCGCCGCCGCCGCGCCACTTGCAGTCTACAGCCGTTTCTCACCCTCCCCACCCATCCCCATACACATGCGGCGGTGTCGCAAAAGTCCGTGCCGGAACGGCTGCGACGGTGGGTGAACGGAACGGAAGAAAAAAAATCAAAAAAAAAAAAAAAAACAACCGCCGCCGAATGATTAATGGTCGACGACAACCGCCACACACGTACGAACTATTCCCCGATCACACGTCACCGCCGAGTCGATAATAATAATAAAAAAGAAAATGAAGAAAACAAACGACGCATACACGCGTAAGCGGAGATTAGTATTAAAAAACAAAAAAAATACACGAAACTTTCGATAGATTTGAGTCGGAATGACGAGAGAGAGAGAAAAATAGAAGAAATTACATTTAAAAAATGACAACGGTAGCCATACTTTAACAGGCACAACGAAACCGGGCAAGGAAATAAAAACCGTCGAGATTTTTGTTTTATTCTACTTTATTATTATTAAACCGCATTACGGATTTTTATACGACGAAGAAACCGACGGGTGCTGGACTCTCGGATAAGTACGTTTTCGGTGTAACGAGCAATGTCCCTTACATAAATACATGAGTCTTGATTTTCGAACAGAATTTTCGTCAATTCTCCACGGTTCTCGAGAAGCTGACGAGACCGAGTATTGATTTAAATGTTATACGTTCGTTACAGTCGGATTGTCTGCGTGTTGTGTTGGTGGTTCGTGAAAACGTAATGTACGTTTCCAGGATACGCGTTCAACGAAATTATTTTCCGATGCCGAGCATAATAATTTGTTCTGAAATACGATCTTTAATTTTTTTATTATTTTCAAATGGAATAAATTATAAAATCAATAATAATAATAATAATGTTATGTTGTCATGATAAAACACTGATCTCTACAACGATCCAGTCATAATCGCGCTACTCGGAGGAGAGTTAAGAGACGATTTCGTCGAAAACTTAAAATACGCTATTGGACAACGTCGCGATATCAAAAAGTGCCCGAAATTTGACAAATATGTATTTATTTATTTCACACAAAACACTAAACAAAAAAAGGAAACGCTTGTGTTCGTCAATCTATTGCTGTACAAAAAGATATATTGAATCAAAAGTCCCGCTTAACATTATTATTACACAAACATTTTGAATTTTTTTTCCCCTGTGCGCTGCACGCACGACACGTTTCAATTTTGATTTTTAGAATTTAAATTTGTCCTAATATATATATATAATTTTTCAATTCGTTCGTTGATCAACTGTTAACGTATAGATTACAATAGAGTAATAACCATTTTTTTTTTTTTTATGGCCAATAAATCGTTTTTGATTTATTTCAAAATAGAAATTCGAGATCTACGAATAATAATAATAATAATAAATACATAAAAATTTCGTGTTTATTACGCGTACGTGGTAATAATTTTTTATACTCGGGATGTTTTTACACGGGTAAAACGACGTGTTTCTCATCCGATGGCCCGAAGTGATGCTTTCTCGCGTTCCGGACACGTAAAAATAATAACTTCCGTTTTTCTTTTTCACCGGCACACGTTTTACGATAACCGGCCGTCCATCAGTTATTTTATTTTTACGCCCGCGCGATGATACACGAGGACGCGTTAAGGGCTCGGAGACACGTCGCAGCGAACAGGAAATTGCGTTTCACGCCGAACGGGGTTACGATTTTCAAGTTATTTTCATACATTTCCTCTCTTCGCGCAACGCCTCGCCGAGATCTAATCTAATCGTGAGACGATTTTACACTTGTTCTAGGCTCGAATCGAATGAATAATATTATAGAAAAAAAAAAAAAACGTTGCGAGCCACAGGATTTCGTGAATTTAAATCACAGGTGCCCAAAGTGGAGTTTATCGACTACCACCCAGCTGTTTTGCAATATCAGCGAAAAAATAGAAAGTCCACGAGAATTATTATATCAAAAACAGAAGAAAAAAACAGATTGGAAATCAGTGGTAGGAAAAGTTTAAGGTTAAATCCGTATTATTTTAAGCCGTATATTGAAAATTTACTATCATCAGACATTTATCCGTCCCATTGGAATACAATAATTCGTATTTTTTTTGTTTTTTATGTAAGAATGCTATTGGATTCCATTTGCATTTTCTCTCGTTTTAATAAACTGAACAAAATTAAATAAATAATTAATATTGGTACGAATAAAAACGGATCTTACACTTTTTTGTTTTAAAGTTTTCCATTATCAGCAAACCCTTTTCAAGCGAGTCGAAAACACGTTGACGAATTTGCAAAAAGTCGATATTATGTGGTTTACGAAAAAACAGAAAAAATTTGCAAAAAAAATGTCTATCTCTACAGTCAGTTCCTACTCCTTCTGACATATAGAATAATTCTTTACATGGTACCTTATCAAAAGACTTTTCCAATAGATTTGGACGCTATAAACGCTATAAATGTGTCTTTACTAAATTCTATTTGCTTTTCTACTAGATTCTTAAGCTTAAGATTGCCTCTCTTGTACCTTCCTTCCTTCCTTCTGAACCCGAATTGTTCAATTCTTTTTCTACTATGTTCTCAAATCGATTGCATATTATCTTTACTAGGACTTTAGCTGCTTACGTCCTTAAACTTATCGTTCTGTATTCAGTACATTTATTCGAACTATCTATTTGCATATTTAAAACATTATTAAATTCGCTATTTATACATTAATACATTCCACGTATTAAATGTATACAAATATTATTTCTCAGTAATAATTTAAGTTAAATGTAAATAGTACGATTATTTTCTAAAATATATTAACAAAATTTGAATTCGGAATAGTTTTTTTTTTTTTTTTGTAAATTTTATTGTAGAAATGTTGTGTTATTTACATTTTTCATTTTTTTAAATTTCTATTTATTTCATCCCAATAATATCAATACATAACGTGATAATAAGATAAACTAAGAAAAAAAATGACATTGTACAATATTATTCTATTCTTATTCGGAGGTTTTTATCGCTCGAACACCACGGGCTTTTAATATAATATTAATTAACGACGGGCATTATGCAGATTTTTCCGTTTTCTGAAACGAGAAAGTGATTTAGCCGTGTCCGGATATTTGGAATGCTCGCATTTAAACTGGTCAATTAACTTCAAATCGATTTCTGCGATTTAATATATACATATAAATTATATATTATATTCGCGGAAATCGATTATATAATTACGATCGAGTATTTATCATAATAATTATTATTATTATTATTATTATTATTATTATTATTATTATTGTAATTATTTATTATTAGCACAACTTTTTACAACGTGTTTTTTGCATATCGTGCAATGGCATTTAAATCGGGTCATACTACGATATATAAATATATATACATGGCCTTATTGTAGACTATAATTTGTAGCCTCGTGTTGGATTCTATCCAATCGTTGTGCCACAGACAATTCGCTCGACCGGCAGACGCGTCGCACCGGCATTGCAGAATTGCAGTAGTTATTGTGTACTATTATCGCACTCGGCCGAAACGGTTGTTGGAAAAAGCGTGTGTCGATAATATTATTTCTATCGTTTATACAAGACGAGCAAATAAAAGAAATTAAATTACTGGGGAGTCGGTCGAGTTAGAATAACACACCAGTGCCAAAAGTAAATATAATTAAACAAACTATATATATATATATATATATCTCGTTAAGTTTTAAAGTTAAAATATAAAACAAATATATTAATTTGACTTTGTCAAAACAATTTTTTTTTTGAGGATCCCATGGAATAATAGAATAATTTTTACTCATATGAGATTTATATTTTGTTTTAAAACATTATTTGACGGTTTTAAATTTTACTGGCTTTCGTTGTCGAATGCATACATTAGAGAAAAAATCGTAAATCGGATAGAAATTTTTTTTCATACATAAAAGTATCTTATCCATTATTGTACCATACAATAATAGGTATGTCATATTTTAGATCGATATTAGATAATTAGAAAAAGAAGTGTGGCGAGTCGTAAGTGTTGTGGATGTTTATGTGAAAAAATTTTAGAATTTTGTTATAACTATACATTTGAAAGCAATGATGTTCAATGGATATTTTTAAGTGGTACTTTTTTGAGCATTGCATTTTAAATAAAACGTTTCTGGACAGAGTTTCGATTTAACACAATTCATTTTTTTTTAATATACAATAATAAAATTTGATAAATTCCACAAAAACAAAGCTTTTACCGTTTTTAATACAATTTTCGATAGTGTTTTTAAATCACGTGTTTTAAAAACTATTGAGAAAAGTCGATAAATGACCACCCCAGCAAAATTGGCTACCGGAAAATAAGTACGAATATAATGATCAGAGCTCTCTTACTAGTCGAAAATTTGTACAACGATTAGTAAAACCAATAGTTTCCTCGCTTCACTCAGAATCCAAAACGAAACAGCATTGCCATAAACTGTTGTGTCACTCCTCTGATAAACTGGCTCATTTACTACACACATCTATGTACATTCGATAACGGTGTATTTATTATTTAATAATATATATATATATATTAAGTAATTTTACTGAAAAGCCATAGTTGGTTTTTAAACCATATTTAATTCATTATGTACACCGTGTCTTTTTATTGTAATATTCATAATTTTCTTTATATAATTCGTTCATTTTTCTTTCCTAGCCATATTTCTTTAAACGTTTTATTAAATAATACAATAATATTTTTCCCTGGATCGATGTTATGCGTGTAGGAAGAAATATCATACGAAAATATTTATAAATATATTCATATGGCAGACGGCAAACAGGGACGTATTAGTTAAATTTGAAAATATAATATTTTAGGTTTAGAAAACGTTAAACTCCATGTTTAACTCCAAAACGGCTACTGCCTTGCCCTTCCGCAAGCGTTGTCAGATCTTTTCATTGTTACGCTTCATATATCATTACAAACAATGCCGTTTTTATGACTGTTCACCGCGCGACATTCGGAGAGAGTGTTTTAATTAATAACATGATCACAATGAACGTTTTAGGGGCGAGATGACTTTGTGAAGTCCACATCATCGCGGTACTATATTACAATTATTGAATAACCGTTTAATGTCACGCGTGTATTCTTATTAAGATGATAATATCGTACGTGCCGTCGTTGACTGTCGGTTTTTTTTATATCATTGACAAATACAATACAATTGCGCTCGTCGTGAACCAAGTTGATATTTCAGTCGTTCGTGTCCGGGACGAGATACAAATGATAATATTGTTTTAACGTTTCCTGCACAATGATAAACGAATGACGCGTGTGTTCAATATAAACGCGGTATTCGAACGTAGAGAATCCGGAGCGACGAGAAAAGTCTCGAAAACCGTTGGAAACTTAGTTTTTATATTAATTTCAGGAAAATTAATATCAAATCTACATTTTAACGCTGCTTTACTAAGTGATTGAACGTACGTCTTTTTATACAAAAATACGTTTTATTTATTTTTTTTTTTTTTTTTTGTCCGCGCACACGTTTTCGTTTATCTCCGGTTGGTCCAGTCATTCGACAAGTTTTTTTTTTATTTCCCTACTGCAATATATAGTATCTTTAAGGGTAAAAAGAGAGAAAGAGAAACAGAAAAGAGCAGAATTATCGGAGTATTCGTTTTGGACGTGAACTTCTTCACGTCGTCAATCGTTTGATTGGTTTGCTGCAGTT
Source organism: Chaetogeoica ovagalla (assembly GCA_032441825.1). Classification (NCBI taxonomy): domain Eukaryota; kingdom Metazoa; phylum Arthropoda; class Insecta; order Hemiptera; family Aphididae; genus Chaetogeoica; species Chaetogeoica ovagalla. Next base: position 6,313,607 of record CM063733.1, on the reverse strand, counting down.
TTTCACGCTATCGTTACTCAGTTCCTTTAATTCCTTATAACTATTCACTCCTAAATAGTGCTCACATCAAAAAAAAAAAACATTTATTCTATAGGTACAGAAAAAGTCATGCGACAATTGCGAGTTTAATTTCGAGGAAGGAGTACACACGTTACTCTTCCCCCCGGTACGTGACTGTCGCGGTCGGAGGCGGAAGCCGTCGTAAATTGACTGGGTCTGCAACAGCGGCGTATTAATAATAATTGGCAATTACTGGTACGCTATGCTTAACGGCGAACACGTTTATGACGTGACGGCTGGCTTAGTTTACCCTCGCGAAAGTCCGTTCGACCGTTCGCACGAGTTTCACAATCGATCGTCGCGTCACTTTACATTTTATTTCATAATCGTTCCGCGGTTTTTCGAAACGTAACGAACGTCGAAATTCTAACAAAAAGAATAAAAAGAACCGTCGCTCGGTAGATTCATCTGTGGAATTTTCAAATCGCATATGATCCAACGAAATATACTACATTAATGTTGAACAAGAAGATAAATATTGTGGATCCAGTAGGCCAGTCTGTAGAAGAAGAAAAAGGTCCTAGAGACGGGTGGTTGACATCCAAATCGCCCGTAGTCGCGTGAAACTGGGTTTTATGAAGTCAAAACATTGCGTTATACGTAAATTTGATCGCCACACCGTGATTTGTCTGAATTATCATTTCACGTTTCTATACTCACACGCGAAATCGAAAAGAATTCGCAAATATTCCGTACGTTATATGATAGTTCTGTAGTCTTTGCCTTGAAATTTCGCATATTACATTGTACTTTTACTTTTTCTTCGTTTTTTTATATTATAATTATACTTAATTATGATATTGAGTACGTTATAATATACGATTATAACGAATACGTCTTCTGTTCCACTCGAAACGAAATTCAAAACACCTGCAATAACCCCCACAGCTATTTCCATCATTCATTCTGCACACAGGTCACGCACTTGTAATAACATTACTTTTGCGTTGGACGTTTTTACTTTTTTCCGAAAATATGTTTCATCAATTACATGTACTACGATTGAAGTCAATGGGAGACTATTTAGCCACCATGCATTCATCAGGTCAATACGATGTTTTTCTATTAAAATAAAAATAAGAACAAATGATAAAAAAATCAATAAATAAATCTATCGGAAATCGTAAATCATTTTCATCCGCCTTCGTCTCGATAACTCCAATCGCATTTCAAAACATGTGCAGGGATTAGGAATATTTTCCACCGGGGTTTTTCTTTTTTGCACGCGAATTCGGATGATTTACGGGAAAACGGTTCATGGAATTTTAGTTTCTAAACGGAGCTAAGAAACTATTGGTTTTACAATGATTTTTTAGTTTTTATTTGATTTTTTTCTGTATACAAGTATTAAAAGTGCTCGGATCATTAAACTCGTACCCATCTTCTGATAGCAGTTCTGTGGTGGTGGTACTTAATAGAAACGATTTTAAATTTTCACAATAGCGTATGCAAACGCGGCGCACTACAATATCGTTGTCCGAGTGGTCGACATACGAATAAGAACAGACGGGCACGCCCGACGATTTTAAGGACGGTCCATATTAATTAAGCAATGACTTTTTTGTACTGCGAACGAGTACATATATATGTATAATATAATATTATATATATATATATATTATACATATATATGTACAATGAAACATACTCACATGTGCGTATATATTACACACACACACACACACACATTGGTGGGGAAACGTCCGTTGCAATGTTCGTTGTTTAGTTATTATATATTGTGGTAATCGTCTTAAACCGAACGATAAATACACATTATTATTATAATTATTATTATTATTATTATGTAACTATAATATCTTCTGGAAGCCCAATGTTCATTGCAGAGGAAATTTTTAATTGAAATTCAAAAAATAACCTATTAAACCGTACTGTATATTTTATATATATATATATATAAAAAATAAATAAAATTACAATCGTGGCTGTTGATCGATGGACGTTGTAAAAGAATTCCAGATATAATACATTTTCCGGAATAAAAATCGGTATAAACGTCGATTATTGGAATACACGTGTGGCGTGAGTGATATTTGACTAAAAAAAAAAAAAAACATCCGATGATGTCTTAATATTATTATTTCGGTATACAGGAAACTCGTCAATAATTATAATACGTCTCCTTGAACTTTTCTTCGGTCAAACGCGAACGACGCGAAATAATATAAAAATATAAAATACACACACGCGTACAATTGAGAGTTTTTTTTTTTTTTACACTCGCATACAATACTTGGCGGTGTATTGTGTCGTAATAATAAATTAGCAAAATACGTTCGCCAGAAATTAGTTCTCACACGAATACGCGTGCGAATCATCTCTCCGCATGATAAACATCGTTACTATTTGTTATTTATTATTTCTCGTGCATGCGGCGTACACCGAATTTCCATTTGTTGTTTTCTTCGGCGAAATGAAAAAAGACGTTATTTCAAAAATCAAAACCCGTCCGCTTTTTTACTGTTACACACGTTTTGTAGCGGAAAAATCTGTGTACTGGTGATGACCATACGCTCGTAGGCGCAATTTGAGGGGTGCTTGGGAGTGCTTAACACCACCAAATTTTTAATTGCATCATCGAATTGTTATTTGTTGTAACTTACGATATATTGATATAATGTCATAGGCATTAGGATGCGTAAATACGTTTATTTCTAAGATATTTCATTTTCATAATAATATAGATAATTGTTTATATTATGAAGTTTATTGGTTCACATTGGTTGACATACATCTAGCACCCCCATAAATTTAATCCAAATTGCGCCTATGCATACGCCCAGTGTTTGAAGCCGGACTAATATTATTATTTTTTTTGTCTGAATAAACAAAAATTATAGAATTAAAATGTATCTATAGAAGATGAATTTACCGAAGATCTGTCTGGATAAAAGGTATAAAATAAACTACTTTTATCTAGGTCACAAATAGATGTTTTTTTCAAAAAAAATTTTTTCTAACGACGGGTTTGAGTTTTTGGTCAACCTAGTGCTGAAAATGTCAAAAGTTTTCTAGAATAAACAAAAAAAAAAACGGCCAATGTAATGACAACGGAGAATAAACGATAAAAAATTGAAAAGTGAGATGAATATTGCGAATTTCCAAAATAACGTATTACGAATTAAACAATTTTTAGAATATAGTGTCATTTCTTTCGCCGTTTATTCAGTATTATACATCTACAGGATATATATATTTCATAATAATAATAATTGTTTGACATTACGTAAATTAATACGAATGACGTTTTGCTCGTACTACAGACCGATTAGAAAATTTTTATATTTTGTAAAATCCATTCCATTATAATTCGAATATATTATTTCAAAATGATTTACACGTACTTTGTTTTGTTTATTTTTTTTTGCACTCGCAGTATTATTGAGCGGCGTATATTCTTTAAAGTGGTATAAAAACAAAAACCGAGTAACGCAGACTAAAGTCGAGAATAATTATTGTGGAAATTTAAATATTTATCGATCGAATTGTCGTAACTCCCAGTGTCTAAAAAAAAATTTCCAATCGTTAAATAACGATTGTAAAACACGAGGACATTTTCATAACATTATAAAATATAACAATAATACGTATTTATTGCAATTTTTTTTTCTTTTTACTATAGAGGATTCTGGTTGAAATAAAAGTCCCGTTTTTTTTAAATTTAAAATTCATAAGAAAAATTTTAAATTTCACGTATTTCCTTTTGTTCTTCTCTACGGACCGCGTTAAAACGCGTTACGTCGTTAATTAGCTTAATAGAGTAATATTTGCGCCCGCGTTCGTCTGAATTGAAAAGCGACTGAATATCTTATGAACACCAGTTATGAACCAACGTTATCTGTTTGATGGTCACCACGATATAGATTTGTACACTGCAGATGATCAAATAAATCTGATTCGTAATGTGTGAAAAACGTTTTATCGAAAAGACAAATTAAAAACTATCCCATTCTCCACCACTTTTTTATAATACGACAATAACCATATATTATTATAAAAAAAAACTACCGGACGTGTCATATAAAATCCGCAGACATATTAATTTTACGCGCGCGGTTTTATTGGGTTTCAGAAACAATCGATGTTGGTTCGTCAGCTGGAAGAGGAACTGAGGATGCGAATGCGTGGGCCCAACATGGAATTACAGCAGCAAGTAGAGTTATTGTTAAATGAAAACGACCACTTGACCCGAGAAGTGGCCATTCTCAGAGAGACAATAAAGGTAAAAAACTTATTTATGTAAAAAAAAAATAAGAAAAGACACGCATTTTGTTCGCACTACGGCCAGCAGACGGTGATATCCGCGTGTAACGGTCAACATAATCTAATGTTTCGATTTACAGGAATTAGAACTGAGGATAGAGACCCAGAAACAAACGTTACAGTCCAGAGACGAGAGCATCAAAAAGCTTCTGGACATGCTCCAGAACAAAGGCGTCGGTGAGCATTAATATTATTATTATTATATAATTTTATCGCATATAAATTTATATAAAATATTTTTTATCATAAAAAAAATGCTCAAAGCCATTTACAAAAAAAAAAAAAAAAAAACTGTAATAATAATAACTACACAACAGTAATGATACTCGAATATTTTATTATTAATTATTTTTTCTAAAAAAAAAAAAAAAAAAAAATGTAGTAATTATAACATCGAATTAAAACGTTTAACGGCAAAATGTAAGATGCGTTTGTTTTAGCAGGCAAAGAGGAGGAGAGACAGTTATTTCAGCAAATGCAGTTGATGGCACAAAAGCAGGTCGTTTCAAACGTTCACAATCAGAACTTTCAGTTAACAGCCAATTCAGTGTGTTTTGCCTTGTTGTATCTTCTCATAAAAAAAAAAAAAATTATATATTCTCTCTGTTTCTCTCTTAAGCACACTAAACACATATTATACACACACGCACTATACTTCCAAGTACACTATATAATATTAGTAATTTTTCCCATTATAACTACGCCTATACATCAATAATAATTATTTTAATTGACCAAGCTTGCTGCAATTGTGTTTTATAGACTTTTTTTTTTTTTAATTGTATGTTGTAATGTTCGCTATACGTTGATTTGTTCGGATCGGTTGGCAACTCTAATAATATATAATTTTCAATAAAGTATAATATAAGTACTTAGTTTATGCTGCATATAGTTATTTTATTCACACGATGAGACTAAGACGGGACAACTTAGGCCTCCAAGGTCTAACGCACTGAATCGGTTTAATAATATTAATCTACGATAATATAATGATAATAATATGTAAAAAAAAAAAAACACGTTTACGTTTTTTTCCGAAACAACTGCGCCTCGGCGTTTTGCGTCTTAATGTCTCGTCTCTCCTGCTTCATTTACCTCGAATCACCATCATCAAAAAAAAATCAAAAATAACTTATTGTCTTAACGTTTAGAGTTACCAGCCATGAACTCGTAGTAGATTCGCACTATAAACGCATTTTATAATTATTTTTAGTTTTTATTTTTCATCTATGATGAATAAACCGACTGAAAGTAGTACTTTATTATTATTCCTTTTTTTTTTTTTTCATTTATCTATTTTTGTTTTGTTTTGTTTTAGCGTTAAATTCGATGGCTTTATATTATGTAATTGCTTTGGATGTTTGTAGGTGGTAAAGTGGTAGAAGCGATTGAATTAGAGGCCCGTCAAGTTGATTTAGAGGCACGACTGTTAGAAAATGAAAATCTTGTCCACCACTTCCAGTCTGTTATCAGGAATCGGGATCAGGAACTCAACAATACGAAGCGCGTGAGTACACACATACAGAACCACACACTCACTGTGCAAAAAATTAAAAAAAAAAAAAAAAAAAAAAGATAAACCGAAAAACAGATAAGAAAACACCAAGAAAGACTATACGAATACTCTTGTAAAGGTTTTAAAAAAATGTCTCAAAAATTATCGTATAGTTTTTGCTTTTGTTTCCCCCCGCCCTCCACCGAGACAATTGAACGATTCTTGCATGCTGGACCGTGTTTCGTAATGGGCTCCTGTTCTCGATACCAGTCACCTACCACGACGAAATACGCGTGTATAAACATTCCTTCGTTACAGATGGTTTCTTCTGTCGTCCAATGATTCGGGGACTTGCATGCGAGGACACTTTGATTTCATTGGTTTTTATTTTTTAACTTTTATAAACATATTTCTGAGGGGAGTGAATCAAATGTGGTGGCATACCAATTGTGACTTGGATGTGTACATAAGTCAAATACGCGTATATCTGTTTCAAGAGACAAAGCCCGATTTTGTGAAAACACCTGTTTTTTTTTTTTTTTTTTTTGTGATTCAAACCACACAGGACTTAAAGGCCACCAATGACAATCTAAAAGCACTGCAAATGGAATTAGAGAAAGCGTACCAGACACAAAACGTGGGGGTGTCGTCCAGCGGTACGCTAACGGCCATCCTTGAGACCAAGGACGCTCGCATAGCGACACTGGAAAAGGAAGTCGGTCTCCTGGAACAGGAGCTGGACAGGATGCGATTGTACGCCGGGTCATCGGGTCACGCGTTAGACAGGAGCGTTCAGTTCGCCGCGGCGCCGGCGTTTAAGCACCAAGTGAGTGTATACACGGTAAAGCCACCCGAGGACAAACTGCGCATGCAACATCGGCGAACGTCTCTTGCGACCCCTCTCGCTTTTTCACTTAAACATTTTTATTTGTTTGTGTCATGCACTTTTCTACCGTAATCCGTTCATTCGTTTTTATTAAAAACATGCGTTTGGCTCGAATTCATTACTATTATTATTATTATTTTCTTTTTTCAAACCACCCCTGGAATGCTATTTTTTTTTTTACATTGGACTCTCTTAAACACGATACCCTCGACGTTGATCGACGACATAACCATAATCCCCCATCATGACCATCGGACAAAATTGTGTGTTCGGTGCGTACATTATATTGGCCGTAATGGAACGACGGGAGGGAGAATCCTAGGGATAGGTGACTTGAATATTACAAACAGACTGGATTACGACCACCGTTGACATAATATTATTATTATTATTATTACGATTGTACAATATAATAAGCACAACGAGTAGATTTAGAACGTCGCTTGTTCGTTATTAACGCGCTACATTTTTACACTCTTCTTCGTTCGAAAGGTAAGAACACGATCTGTATATATATATATATTTTTTTTTTTTTTGTTTGTATATATCGTGTATATAATCATCGTAAAAATTTTCATAAAAATTACAGCAGAATATACGAGTATAAAATGAAATTTATGAATGTTAAACGTATACGTTTTCTCTCATACCTCATCGCACTGACGAATTCATAACCATATATATATATTTTATAGTAAATATTCGACTAGGAGAGTAGTAATAATGTGTTAATTATTTTCTCGAGATTAATGTAATGTGTTACGAATGTAAATCGTTTACATATTCATTTAATGTTCGATCGATTTTGCAGTAGTATTTAGGAATATTCTATTCTGAATACTTTTTAAAGATCAGTAATATATTAAACGATGCCTACGTAAAAATAATAATTTATTACTCAATTAAATGTAAAAAGGGATTATTTCAACAAAAAAAAAAAAATAAAAATATGAGTAGCAGCTTAAGAACAGTAGATATTTAAAACGACATAAATTATTTTATCAATAATTTCGTGCTGTACTTGGTATTTAAACTTAGTTTTGTTCAAATAATCAAGTATATTTGAATACACTATGTTATTATTATAATTGTCTTACTTACATACGTACTATAACTAAATGGTATATTTTTAATTTATTTACAAACGTAGAATTTTAAAAAGACAAATATTATACCATTCAAATATACATATATTGATGAAGTAATATAAGTTTATATTCGATTAAATAATAATAGAATTACTATATTCGTATATTACTGAATACTAGTAAATAATAAATAAATACTTTAAATGTATTTGAAATACTTTTTGTGAACTATTTAAAATAATCAGACAACACTGTTTTCATGAAGTATTCGAATAGAGGCATTGTTAAAATATACCTATTTAATACTTTTTTCAAAGTATTCGGTATATAGATTCCAAATAATTTGAAAAAGTATTTTCTCCAAGTTTGTATTAATAAAATCGGTAAATTTTAAATCGATTCGTTTTTGAACAAATATATATGTATATATTATTCATGACGTTTTAATAATAATAATAATAAAATATTTCATCAAATTTACCAACATTGCACGTACATATTATATAATATGACCTATCATAACATAACGTAATATTATTCATAGTCCGTAGACCATTCCGTTTAACATCCACGCATGATTTTCATAAAAATCAAATCTTAAATCATTGTCTTTAGTAATATAGCGATAGCGTATGACGGTGTGTGTGCAAACAAAATAAATAAATAAATAATTATTGTACATTACACTGCATAATGTAATGCGTTAACTTGAGTGACATTGAGAGGATATGACAGCCACCGCGCAGTTGTATAATATGATATTGGTATCGTGTACAGTTAGAAGAGTTCCGGTCGGAAATCCAAAGACGTGATCAAGAGATCGTGGCCATGAGCGCCAAAATGAAAACACTGGAAGAGCAACACACCGATTACCAGAGACACATCGGAGTGCTGAAAGAATCGTTGAGCGCCAAAGAAGAACATTACACGATGTTACAGGCGGACGTAAGTTATAAAAACAAATCACTTTCTCGTTTGGGTTATGCACGAAATGGAGGCATTTTAAGAAAACGCGATGACACGACAAAAAGAAGAATATAAATTAACAAAAAAAAAAAAAAAAAAATCAATATTATTGTCGTAATAATTTGAAAACGGTAAACCACCGGGTTAGGCATCCAAAACTACACACAGCATCACGTTTTACATAACATGCAAGCGATACGTTTTATATATAAATTTTTTTTTTTTAATATTCGTTAATCATTAAAAATCACCGAATTTTAACAATTGATTTTCAAATTATAAAATAATTAAAAATTATTAAATTATTTTCCAAAAATAAATCTTACGTTTAAATAATTCATCTCAGACGTAAAAAAAATAATTACTCATTGATAAAAAAAAAAACATTTGAAAAAAAAATTATATCTTCATCTATGTATATGTAAGTAAAATGCATGGTCGATTATTAAACAAAATTTAAAAATTATTTAATTATATTCATTCATGTGAGTCCAAAGACGACGTTTGAAAAAAAAAAGTATAGATCATTTTTTCATGGATAAACGGCGTAAGAAATATGTCATAATTTACTGAATAAAAGAAAAGTAAAATTTTGATTTTATTTTTTTTTTTTATTGTATATTTAAACACTCCTCACGATTTATCGTTTTTTTCTTCTGTTTGATATAAATTTGTAACGATTTTATTCTTGTGTGCATGTCTTATATCTTTCTACCTTCTATCTCTACTTCCCATATTCAAATTAAAATGCACTGTGAAATAATATATATATATATTTTATTTTTAATCATAATACAACGAAATATAACGACAAACGATACTACGATATGAAGTCGTTTTTAGAGTTTTGATAAATTTGGAAATTATGCATATCATATATATTACATAGATATACGAATGTCCATAAACGATGTTTTTGTGGGTTCCATTGTTCTAAAAAGTTGTAAAAAATTGCTTTTTTCCATCAGATTTTGACTGTACACTAACGTTATTTAAATGTTTATAGGTTGAGGAATTGCGCTCACGCTTAGAAGAAAAAAATCGTGTAATCGAGAAAAAAACCCAAACTGCCTTGCAAGCTACCCAAGAAAAAAATAGAGTGACAAGTGAAATAAATGAGCTCAAGGATCATGTTGATATTAAAGATCGAAAAATTAACGTTTTGCAAAGAAAAGTATGTAAATCTTTACGCTTTATTACCATATTATGCATTTTTTTCCCCCGCTCAGTAATAATAATATTTATTCCGTAGTATTATAATTATTGTTTAGTATTCGGCAAAAGGAAAACAAAATATTTATTTTTATTATTATTATTTATGTTTTATTTTTGTCGGTGATTTATGTAGTTTTGTGTTTACGGTTTCTTTAATTTACACGTATTATTTATGTATTATTTGTGTATAATATTTTAAAATATTACTGTGTTGTTAATATTTATATTTACTTATTTTTTCTACCACATAGTAAAGTGCAAATGCAATGATTTATTTTGTTTGGCTTATTAGTTCTCCACGTTATATATATATACATACTGTAAGTAGATTTGTCGAAACGCTTGTGAATATTGTTTTAAATAACGTGTTTACGTGTTGGAATTTTAAAATTGCAGATCGAAAATCTTGAAGACTTATTGAAAGAGAAAGACAACCAAGTGGAGATGGCTAGAACGAGACTAGCGTCACTTCAAGCGCATCAATGCTCATCTGAAGGGGCCGTTACAAGTTTGGAAGAGGCGATAGGCGACAAAGAGAAACAAATGAACCAATTGCGTGAACAGAGGGACAGAGCTGAACAGGACAGGCAGGAAGAGAGGGATTTGCATGAAAGGGACATTGCCGATTTTAAATTGAAACTCCACTCACTCGAAAGCGAAGTAGAAAAACTACACACGCGGTTAAACAGAGCCAATAGTGAGAAAAACCGCCTAGAAGAACGGTTGGAACAGTCACAGAGTGATCTTGGAAAGTCCAAAGCAGAATTAGAGAAGGCGTCTAGCGAAGTGAATAGGAGTGGGGCGGACTGGGAGTACACGCGACAAAAGTTCGCTCGGCTAGAACTAGAAAACGCGCAGCTGCGACAAGACTTGGAACTATCACAGACAACATTTGGCAGGAGCACGCTCACTAAGTCGCAAGAAATGGACAGGGTGCAGGACAGGGCGGACAAGGCACTGACCGACTTGAGGACAGCGCAAGCGGATCTCCGCATCACACGGGCTGACAATGATAAGTTAATGGGCGAGCTAAAGGCGTTACAAGAGAAACACGAAATGTCCCAAGGCGAAATATATCGGTTGGTGACGAAGCTGGAAAAGTCCCAGGGAGAGATTAATAACGTCAAGGAAGAATACGAAAGGAATCAATCAAGTGTGACTAGAATACTCGCCGAGAGAGAGAAGGCATTGGTCGAGTTGGAAAAGACCAAAGAAGATTTGGAACGGTCGCAAAGCACTTTGGGCAAAGCGCAGCTTCAGCAAGAAAAGTTACAAATGACATTAGACGACGCGCAAAGAGAAACCGACAGAGTGCAGGATGCATTAAATAAGGCTACAAGTGAACTCAGAAAGGTAAATATTGTTTGTGTTTTGAAAAGAAAAAGAAGTAATCTCTGTATGCATAATGTAAAAATGTAAATGTATTCTATCTATAGTGGCATATCGAAAAGGAACAAAATACATTTGAACTCACCAACGTACAGACGCAATTGGACAAAGCACTCGGACAAGCTGCACGTTTACAAAAAGACAAAGAAACTATTCAAACAGAGTACGAGAACTTAAAAGCCAAATACGAAATAAGTCAGGTAAACAAGTTTTTGGTATTTAAATAATAATTGTATTCCCTAAATATAATTTTTCTTTTTATTTCGTATTTTAGTCAATGGTGGCCAGATTACAAAAAGAGAAAAATCAATTGCTGGACGATAGCGAAAAAAACAAAAACGACGCTGATCTCTTCCATTCACAAATAATGAAATACCAAAGAGAAAAAGAAAAAATTCAAGCGGAACTTGATCTTACCGAAGAAAGGTTTGAAAAGACACAGTCCATATTAAAAAAAACTCAGGTAAATACTTGTAATATTTATCACTACGTTACACCCCATACGAATCATATTTTCTATTAAATATATTTATTTTATTAATCGATTAATTTTTAAACCATCAAAAATAAATATAATTTATTTAAAATAAGTTATAATTTTTAATGATATCGAATGAAAAATTCCTTGTAAAATATGCTTTACACTTATTTTCTATACTTGTGTCGAGAAATTTGCTTTTCTATTTTAATAAAATTATATATCTCAAATCCAAATTAAATTTATTATAAATTTAATTTCTAAAAAATGTATGTAAAAAAATACAAAAAGAATAAGTAATTATTATGTATGTGTACAATGAATAAATCTATATTGATAGAACTCGAAATAATTATGTTACGTAACATTTATGATTATATTTTCACAGTTTTTAAATAAATTTATAACATTTTTAGCTCGAAAAGGAAGATTTTATGAACGAAGTTGATTTACAAAAAGAAAAATTGGAGAAATGTCAGAAAGCAATGTATGAAGCCATACAAGATAAAAACAGTGCCAAGGACGAGCTGGATAGAGTTATAGAAAAATATGAACGGTAATTTATATACAAAATTACATATTGCGAATAGTTAAACATAATGTAATCGACATTTTATTTTAGGTTACAAAATGAATTGTATCAAGTGAAAAAATCATTAGAAATTGTTGAGAATGAAAGAGATGATGTGAAGTTACAAATGGAAAAACTACAACTTCATGTCATGAAAGCTAAAGATGATCAGAGAAAATCTAAATCCGAAATACAAGAACTACAAGAATCATACGATAGACTTATAATTCAATTAGAAAGAACTAAAGATGTAGAAGACAAGTATAAAGACGAAAAAGATCACCTAATCGACAGCTTGGACATAATGAAAGAAAGATGCGACAAATTGCAAATGGACGTAAGGAGGTTGTCGGCAGAAAGAGATAAATTGCAAACTGAAGCCATGAATAACGCGTATGAAATGGAAAGAGCTCATTCCCAAGTTTCAAAAACTCAAGTATTGCTTGAAGACCAACAAAAAGACGTAAATAGGCTCTCAACGGAATTAGAAAAAATAGCAGAAAAATATAACAAACTAATGGTCGAATATAAAAAGTCACAATCGGAAATCGATTCATACAAGTCGCAGGCTTCGACCTTTAGAGAAGAAGCTGAACGATATTCAGTAAGACAACAAGAAAGAATCAAAGAGGAATTGGAAATGCTTAGAACTAAGTATACTCATGAAATAGAAAAATCAGAAAAATTACAATCAACTTGTAAAAAATTAGAAGATAAAATGCATGATATTAATATGGAATTAGAAAAAAGTAAAGCAGACTATACTAAATTTAAAAAAGAAAACGAAAAACTTATAATAGACCATGAAAAATTACAGATGAAATGTGATAAATTAGTAACAGATAATGACAAACTGAGAATGGAAATAGCCACGATTGGGGAACAAAACAGTTTCGACTTAGAAAGAACCAAAGATCGTTACGCAAAAACTAAACAGTCGCATGAAAAAACAGAAATGGAGCTTTACAGAACGCAAATGGACGTAGAAAAATTAAAAAAAGAAAATGATAAGCTAAAAACAGATTTGGTTCGTGTAGAAGCTGAACTGATACAATTTAAACCGGAAAGAGATTACGATAGATTCATGAGAGACAAACCCGTGTTGGGAAGGTCACAAAGTACGTGTAAGGACTTTGGTGATTTTGACCGCATGTCTGAAGATCGATTGCGAGACCGTCTTGAACAGAGCCAAGCAAAATGTAACAGAATATCTGAGGAGAAACTAAAATTAGAAACTGAACTGCATCAAGTTAAACGAGCATTAGAACAACACCAAATGTCTCATTCAAATTCTGAACATCTCGTAAAAGAAAATATCGTTAAAGTACAACAAGATTTAAACCAAGTATTGAGAGAAAAAGAAATTCTCAAGGAAAAACTCGAAGTAAAAGAAAAACAATTACAGGAATGGAAATCACGATTGGACAGTTCTAGTATCATACTAACAGAAAGAGAAGAATTGTTAAAACAGATGAAAAACAGTGAACGGCGTTTGGAGGAATCACAAAGACAAATGTCTAAACTTGATGCCGATTTGAAAAAAGTTACTTCAGAAAGAGACGAGTTGATTAACATGTTAAAAAAATCACAGTCGGTGTTGTTGCAATGCCAAGATAAGTTACAAATGTCTGAAAAGAATTTGGAACTAGAAAAGGACGAAGTCAAACGGTTAAAGGCCGAACTCAGAAACCAAGACATGAACGCCAAACAAAACACTGAGCAAGACTCTTCCCGTCTAAGAGATCTGATTAGAACGAAAGACAAAGAATTGGATACATGTAGGCAGAATTTGGCTGTCAAAGAACAAGAAGCAAAAACGCTTCAGCAAGCCATACAACAGATGCAGATAGCGTTAAGAGAAAAAGACCAAGGAGTAGATAGCGAAAGAAATAACTTGCAAAAATCAATGGACGCACAACGCATAATGACCGAAGAGTTACAAAAGAAATTGCAGTCTTCACAACAACAAATCAGTAGCAAAGAAGCCACCATGGCTGAACTTAAGAAACAACTGCAAGCCCAACAGATAGAGAGCAAACGGAAAACGGATGAGTTGATATCTAAAATCTCTACGCTGGAAAAACAACTTCAAGTGTCAGCGACATCAAACGATAACGCTTTGAAAGAAGACGTGAGAAAGCTTTTAGATGAATTAGATCATACCCAATGTGAACTCAAAAATCTCGCATTGGAAAAAGACAAAGTCTCATATCAAAATCAACAGATTCGAAGTGAACTTGAAAAAAAGCAGGTTGGCCTTCTGATGTATTCGAATCTTATATTTGTATTACCAAGTATAGTCTAGTTTTATGATATTATTATTATTATTATTATTCAAACGCGAATAGATATAATTATATATATTTTTTTTTTGTCTTAATAAACATTTAATTCTGTTTTGTTTTGTTTTATTTTCGTTATTTTTGTTATTCTTTCTTTTTCCAAACAATAATTTCGTTTTTGAATAAGTTTCATTTTTTTTTCAATAGCTTGAATTACAAGAAGCCCAAAAGAAAGCACAATTAACCTCGTCAAAATCAAACGAAGAAACAACATCGTTAAAAGCACAACTCGAAGAGCAGAAAAGACAATTGGAGGCTCAACGGCGACAACTCGAAGAACTGAGAAAGAGTGTTGATGGCCGATCTAGACAATTGGAGGAAAAGGAAAAACATGTAGCGGAATTGGACATGAAGTTGAAAAAGCGAAAAGAAAATTTGGATCTACTAGAATCCCAAATAAACAAAGTAGGTCGTGATAGCCAAGAAAATGGTTGAAGTTTTTTACAGTTTATACGTTTATTTTTCGCAGAGTAAGTCGCAAGCTGGTGACAGTGACGTAGTGAAAAGACTGCAAAGTCAGATCGAAAATTTACAAAAAGAATTGGAGAAAGCCAAGGAAGAAGCGAGCCGGTCACAAACGGATATGGAACGTCTATTACAGGTCGTGCAAATGGGCCAAGAAGAACAGAACGCAAAAGAAAAACAAATAAGAGAATTGCAAGAGTGAGTCCAGGAATTTTATTTGTATTTCTTATCAATATAGTTTGTAATTTATTGAAACGTTTTCAGGGCGTTGAAAAATCTGCAGACCAAGGCGAGAGGTCAGCATCCGTCGTCGCAACAGCATCACCAACAGCAACAACAATCACATCCGTCGAGACAACCGAAAAAAGACGACGAGGTAAACACCTGTTGAACTACTTTGAAAACGACGCCATTTATGAATATTAAACAATCATTCGCTAACAACATAATAACCGGCCCGAATAAGTTATAATCGAGATTATATTATTGTCTCTGTGATATGTTTTATGTTTTACATATTTTCTTCGTAGTTAAAAAAATAATGATTTTCATGCAATATTTTTCTAACCCAGCGTATTATACAGAAAATATTAAACTGATAGTTAATTATTAATTTTATTAACATTTTAAGTTTGGACGATTGGTGTAGAAGTGGAATTTTGAAATCCCTTTCTCTCTCTTTCTCTCTCAATTTTAAATGCTCAAAAATTATATAGATATTGTTCGTTAAATTTTCGATATTTATTAATCCAAATTTTCATTTTCTTATTCGCCGCATATTAATATTTTCAATTTTAACACTTATTAAATGTAAATAATTTTAATCAAACTATATAGAACAAAACAAAATTGTTTTTCACGAATAAAACTTAACAAGAACAATATTGTTCTTACGGCAATTACCTTGAGAAAAAGGAATACTTTAAATACATACAAATAAATTCATTATGTTATAATACAATTTATTATATTACGTAGAAGACATATTTTTTGTAATTTTAAAGTAGAAAAAATTTTCTTTTTTTTTTCTAAAAGAAAATTGAAGGAAATCACGGTCTTTAATTCTAATCGCATTCTTTCATTCTTTTTTTCTAGAAAAATTTCTTTTAAATATTATCCGTATTTTAATATTTTACTCATAATAAAAATTAGTAATGTGAAGTTTGTTAAACCACTGTAGCATTTCGTCACGTTTTAGTATTGTAAATAATGTTATTTACAGCGAGATCACGTTATAAATATTTTTATTTTATATCGCATTATTATTGTCAAAAAAAAAAAACAGTGCGAACAAACTAAAATTAAATTTAACATATTTTTAATTGCTTAAAATGTACATTTGTTATGTAAAAATGTAATCGCAATGGCGTCGTTTTCCAATCTCGTTTAAATTATTTAAAAAGAACATGAGGTGTAAAAGTGTATTAACCTGAAACTGTTTTCTTTAATTTTCCTTGGTCTTTCCACTTGTTTTATTTCATTTTTTCTTATTTTTTTTTTTTGATTTATATTTTTCTATACATAACAGCCTGGCCCGGCAACTTTTTTAAAAGGACTATTTCAATAAACAACCAAAAACGAATCGTTATATTTTTAAGTTGTTTTTATTTTTTACTTAAATCATATCTCATTATAAGACTTATTCCAATTACACGAAGAAAATCATTTGTGCTGTCACAAATTAGTTAAGTTTGAAAACACTGGTTTACTTCTATTTACTAATATCAATGATTGATTATTTATTATTTCGTTAATTTTTTTTTTTTTTTGTTAATCACAAAGATTGTACATACATAAATTACCTCGTTGAATTCGCTTTACTGCGACTTATAATAAGCTAATTTCATACTTAATTATTATTATTATATTGTAAATATTTATATATCAAATCCCAGGGAAATGAAGTGTTATATAATTCGGGCAAATTGTTTTTAGGAAAAGAGCCAGCTGTTAAATTTTTATTTTTGTAGTTACCATTATTTTGTTTTTGTTTTTTTTTTATATATTATTTATTTGTTGTTATTACTTCGATTCCTGTACACCCATCCCTGTAGAATACAGACCAAACACAAGACGTCGGAGAAGTGGAAAGCAAACTAGAAGCGCAATTTGCCGAAGAACTCGAAGAATTGCTAGAAGTAATTCAGATGAAAAACGATCACATTGAAGAATTACAAGAGGCGCTCAAAGAAAGCGTGACAATGATATCGGAACGTGAGGATGAATTGTTCGGAGAGCAGATGAAACGAAAAGACATTCAAGACCAGGTATTTTATAATATAAAAATTACTTAAATATTACTTACTTGTGCCAATTATACATATTTCTTTAAATATACGAAAACAGTGGCGGCTGTGATAAAAATATTTTCATTCGCTCGACCAATAGTAAGGCCTTCAAAAAATAATATTACAAAAGAGTTAATAAATTTGATTTAAAAAAAAAATGACAACTACAATCTTTAAATATTTAATAAGTAAACTTACGTACTCTGTTCAGAAATAAAAGTTACAATATTACGTTATATTTGATTGTATTACGTTCGCTAATATTTACTTATTATTATAAAATATTCTTATCTGTTTTCAGCCATTGTTCTGAGACTTGTTTTGATGAATTTTTAGTTTGGAAAAAGACTTTTCCGTCGCAGAATTTGTCACGAGTAAATTTAATGACAATCGTAAAAATGCTGCCAAATCACATGTTAATTAACCGCGTTAAAAATTGTTTTTAAATTTTCCAATTTTGTAAAATTTACGTACTTATGTTTTGGAAGTTTCGCTGAATTTCTTTTAGATTTTATTAAAGAACTGAAAGAAGAATCTTCAAATTATTTCATAATCCTCTGGTTTCCCTAGTAATATACCTATATCAAACAGAAACGAATAAGTACATTCATAAATATTCTGGTCAGTACACTTTTTATATGTATTAAACAAAATTAAACGAATTAGCAATGCACTGGGATTGATTTGTATTATTTTCCTTGAAAATAGATCACAGTCTTTATAAAGCCATGAATTGCTTCTCAATTGAAATATTTACCTACATTAACTAATTAGTTAAAACTCAATAAGTAGAAACTAAGACTTTCACTAAAGCTGGACATAGCAGCCAACATTGTACGCATATTATTATTATACATCACGTCACTGTTCTTGGTCATCAAATATTAAAAAGACAATAGATTATTTCGAAATTCAAATTCTTAGCTCAGTTGAAAATAACAATACATTTGAGAATAAAATGATTATAAACAATAATTTCATGTTCAATATCACGTAATACGTATGAAATGAAAACGAACTGGCATTGTTTTGTGTGAAAAATTAAGCAAATTGAATTCTATTTTTCATTCAATTTATTGAGCGGATATTTAGGAGAGAACTGTTTCTATAAATAAGGAGTGTACCACAAAGAGGTTATGTGGATGTATTGGGCGTGAGAAAATAAAATAAAATCATTTCGTTTCGAAAATGGTCGTTATTTTTCAACTCTATAATAATAGCGTATAAACAATAATCACATTCACATTAGCACACGTGTATATTTGGTTACCAATCGGTAGCCGTAACTCGTAACATATGATAACGAATTTGATTTCCTAATACGTTTTGTAATATTTATTATTGCATATTCTTATTGGTTGATCGTTTTATATATTATTGTGTTGGGCAAGCCTAAATTACGTTTCATAATGTTTGCGAATACAAAGTACGCATTTCATTGTTATTAGTATCTTCGATCGTTTTAACACTTTTAAGATTTTAAAGATTATTTTAGAATTTTAAAATCACACGTTATTATCAGTATTGTAATTTCGACATACCGTAATGATGTTCTGGTACAATAAGAATTAATGTATTTCAATAAATAAACATTTATACTTCATAAATGCTGAAATAAAAATAATAACATGATAGAATTGACGTACATTTTTTATAAAAAAAAAATTATTAGCTTCACAATTGATAGTAATTTAAACTATGTGAATAGAAAAATTACTGTTTTCTATTTAAAAAAATCTATTATAGAAAATATATGGTTTGTATAAAAAAAGAATTTATTAATTAAAAATACGTGAATCCATAAATTGTATATTAAAATATTTGTAGAGCATAAATACACTTTTTTTAACAGTATTTTTTTGTATCTCATAGTTTTGTAATAATATGCCCGTATTATCTCTTATATTTATTAATTCATAATATATTAAATATTCTCCGGTTATTATTAATTTCTATTTTTTTTCTTGTTATCATTATAATTCGAATATATTATGAATAAATCTACGAAGTAAAAATAATTTAAAGTGGGCGTGCCCGCTGACGTGTAAAATAAACACTCGTGTCTTAACCAGGTCTGCAAACTAGAAGAACGATTGTCTTTGGCTGAAAATCAATGCGAAAATTGTCACGGGTTATGCAAGAGTCTGGAGGCGTTAAAAAAACAGCTATTCAATCTTCAGTCCGAAAGGCGAACGAAACTACAAGAATTGTCCACATTGAGGTAATCAGTTGAAACGAATAAAAAATAATATATTATGATACGAAGTCACAAAATATAACATTACGGTAATTTGACGAAAATAGTACGAATTTTTAAAAAAAAAAAATTTATAAACGAGTTTTCTTTTCGAGTAAATTTAGCAATCGTTTGTCGAAAGATAACTGAAAATTGAGAATTTCGTTTTGTTTTCGTCATCTTGTGTAACATCCAAACGAACAGTAATGTAGTGTGTAAAAAAAATTCACTTACAAAACAGTGAAACAATACTACAGAGTATATTTATCAAAAAATATAGTACAATTTTTCAATTTCAAAAAAAAAAAAAAAAAACGATACACCGCGTAGAATATAATTTTTAATCTGTCATGATAATTGTATAAAAACGTCGCTATAATTGTCCCTTATTGAGTATCGAATCCATCCATCAATAGGCTATTAAATTTCCAAAAATTGTGGTTTTAAAATACTTTGAAAAACAAAAACCACGGGAATTCTTGTGCAAATATATATATAAACGGACTGTTCGTTCTGTTTGTTGTATGCAGGGGCGAGCTGGGCAACGGCTCAGAGAGACAATTTTTGTCCAAAAGTCCATGGGCGGTATTTCAAACGTTTATGTAGCCAAAATCTAGATATATTTTTTCATATTTCAAATTTACAATTTCTTACAATTATCCATCTTTAATAATAAATTCATGTGAAAATTTATTTTTAGAAAAACACTGGTCAGAATAGACGCCGAAAATTGTTATATATTTTTATATTAAACTAAAAGTAACAAACTATATAGTCTTGTGTGTTTCAACTTTCAGTACATATTATTAAAACATACCGGAATTGTGCTGCTAGTATAATTATAGAGAAAATAGTGGAACATTTATTTTTTTTTGTATGTACCTAAGAAATACGAAGAAGTTAAACTTCTTAAATTTCGAACCCCATGGACTGTGTGTTTTTAATTAATTTTTTTATCGATTTCTTCTGTTTCTTTTTTTTTTTTTGTAATAAATATTAAATTTTTGTATGTACATTTCTGGATAATAATCGAAGATTATTAGATTGTCATTAATCCGCAATTATTAACTCAACGTAATTAAATTAATAGATTGTTTTACGTAAGATAATCGTTTAGGAAAATTTAGATAATTATTTGAATCAGATCAACAGCTGTTTGATCATTTGAAACATTTTCAACTAACTAGACCGGACCAAATTCCCTATTATAATAATTATTATTATTATATATTACCCAAAATTATAAAAAAAAATTATTTCATACTTGTATTTTGTCGACTTATAAATAATAATCTTGTGAAATTCCCATTTCGAATGATACACTTGTTCGAACGATTATTAAAAATTATTTGGATTATTAAAAATTATAATGTTTGGGATTTTTTTGTGAAGCCCGGACCGAAATGGATTAGTATGAATTTGTACTGGGATTGGACCGGGGATTGTTTTTTCGAAATCTATCTAGTTGGACTATACCTTTACATTTGATTCAATTTTAGTCCTATGGAGCGGACCATACGGTCTGATTCGGTCCGTGCCGTGTAGATCACTACCGGTTACCAATCGATCCGGTTGATTGAATATAGAAGAAGGTTTTCTCTCCTCTTTTCGCGAGAAAACTAAACGCGTATTTACGAGACATTATATAGGTCGAACAATGAGGTAATATTATATTATTCTCAACTGCACGATGAGATGATAAAACGCGATGTTCTGAGTATTCGATCTTGACTGTTAAAGCCGCGAACGCGACAAACGGTTGAGAAAATATACGTGAACAAGACCCATCATAATGCCCACGAGCGTGATAACGTGTATATATAGTAGGCAACGGGTCCAATAACCCAAAGACGGCTACGCTAGCAGAAGGGTCACGCCCGAGGGTTTGGGTCCCTCGAATCCGATACGTCGTCGTGTCATGATAAACCGCGTTTCGGAATTTACCCCTCCGTCCCTTCACGTCCCGCAAACACGTTTGTCCGCCAACCAGTTCTCGACATTTCGTCTCGACGCCGTTGTCGTGCAACGTTAAAATATATTATACGAATTCAGAGGTTCCCAAATTACGGGTCGCGAAAAACGTACACGCGAATTAGGGGATTTTCTGAAATTGATCAGTTCGAATGCGATAAATTAAAAATATTTATTTATTTTTTTTTTTATGATTATTTGATTTTCGATCGCTGTCCGCAATAAGAAATTTTAAAACAAATGATTCTGTTGAACTATCCTCGAAAGTCTCGAATCCACACACACACACACACATCGACGTGGAATTCGGAACGTTAATCCTGCAATTATCAAGAATAATTTTTACATTCCATTAATAATAATAGCAATTATAATAATAAATCATCTTTTTGTTTTTTTTTTTCATAACATTTTTATACCAAATAAATCATACACTATACAACGTAGTTATTATTATTATCGGATTTGAGTAAAATAATTTTTATAAATATTTAGAATATATATTCCGAATATTTCGAAAAAAAGAGTTCAAGACATACGAGTATAGGTTTTTCTTTTACCAGTTTTTAGCAATACGAATATCGAGTATAGTAATTGTATTATTATTATTATTATTATTTAATCAAATTAATACGCAGTCATCGATATATATATAGATGGGGGATTTAATAATTTTTTTTTCCATTCTGTTTTTATAAATTATTAATAAAATAACTACAATAAGTAAATTGACAATACCAATTAGTTATAAAATATGACACGATTATAATAATAACGCAATTTAATCAAATACACCCGATTATTTGAATACGACCGAGTTCAAACATCAAATATGGTAATAGATTATTGATAAAATAATTGGTGTTGTTTTAAATACCTTACGTTGCTAATTGTTGCTATGCGTTTTCTTTTTTCTGATAAATAATTCCTTTAAACATTTAAGTAATAAGTTATTATTATTATTATAATTGCGTAGATAATTTTGAAAATCGCATGACTTCGAAAAATTTTCGAAATTCTTTTAAAAAAAGTATTTCTAAAATATCAAATTAAATTTAGTTTCGTTAAGAGTATACGGAATACAATATTTTTTATACTGGATTTGGGAACATTGCCCGAAATCTGATTATAATTACTACACGCGTTTTGTACCTCTACAGTGATATTCCGTTTATTCGTTCACTGCGCTTGAATGAACGAAAAAAAAATAATATATGTAAATGGACCACCGAAATTTGAAAATTTTAAATAAAACGGTTTGGGAACCTCCGCGTTGCGTTGTTGCGCCAAGACGTTTGCCTCGGCGGAATTTCTCGAAAATACGTTCTGCGGATTACCGGTTTGAGACGCGCATGGGATACAATATAATGTTTGTGTAGCGACACGAAAATAGTCTCGCGACGGGTTTCTAACTACACGGAGAAAATAATAATTTTTTTTTTGTATTTTTACGCGCACGCGAAACGTTATGTGAGGACACCGAAAAGAACGAATTTCTATTATTGATTTTTTTTTTTTTGCCCCGCAAAATAAATTCAGGCCATCGCTGTTGTTGCGAACGGCCCACGCGATGATATCAGATCTCATTAACACTGCGATATTATATTTTCAACTCGCACAAAAGTATACGAGAGACCACAATAGTTTTCAAGTTATTTTCCGTATACACTACGTCGAGTGGTGTCTGCAAATAAAACGTTCATCTCTGAAGCCTACGGCCAGTACTTACTATTTTGTAAGGTGACGAGATCCGTGTGTATGCGAAAAAATATACTTGCCTTGTATTATACTGCGCGCAATATTATCGTCGTAAATGAATCAATGCGTAGAGAGAGCAACCGCGTTTCTAAAATGGGAGTACACGCGCAATGCACTCAGGGGTACGCGAAAAAAGTAACATTTGATTTGTCCGTTGTGCGTAAAATATTCGTTATTAAAAACGAACGGATTTCGTCACATAAATTACAAGTGTACAACTTCAATTTCCGCTCGCTGACCTAGAACTCCTATTAAGTTATTAAATTATATCCTAACTTTCCATCGTTAAACATTATTTCTCGTCTGTTCGCGGGCGAAAACCGATTGTTTTGGAATTTATTGGTGAGGCGCGAGGTGCGTGAAAGAGTGGCGAAAGGCCCAGGGCAGGTTGTCGAAAAAAAATTTTACACAAATATTGAGCGAGAAGCTATGAAAATTCTAATTCGACTCTGCGCACAACTCATTTATGAAAATTAAAAAAAAAAACATTCACCGCATATTTATTTATTTATTTTTTTTTTTTACATTAAAAACGAGTTTTGAAACCGCGTGGAAAATCGGTGTCGTGTTAACTGCTTTCGAGTGTCGAGCTCGATGTTCAAAAACGGAAGTGGTCTAAAATGCTACAATTGCACTCTGCGCTCGCATTGAATAAATAGAATTGAAGTCTACGAAACGAATTTAAAATAAAATACAAATAAAACATAATAATTTTTACGCGTAAAATCGAGTATATAGTAAAAAAAGTAATTAGTTAAACGTGTACGTTTAATAATAATAATAATAATAATAAAACAATTATGAGTCGCGTGCATACTGATGCGGCGTTAAATATTTAAAAAATCGGTAAAAAGTAAAGTTATTCGAAAGAAAATCGGTAAAGAGTGTGTGGGGGGTCCGGGTACTACGAAAATTATGAGAACCGCTTGTCCAGACGATTACACGCGAACGGAGAAAAGTCGCGAAACGCTGGCGTAGAGAATTATAAGTTCTAATTTTTTTCTTTTTTTCTCAACCGTCTTTTCTGCCGATTACCGAATAATCCCTGTGGTAATTTTCAACAACGAACAAAAGCATTCTGTTCGCATCGAAGTCACCAGCTAATAAATATTTTACTGCGCGAGAAGAAGTGTCCGCCGGCCGCTATTGACGAGACGAGCAGACGCGTTTATCATCAACCGATACCGAATATCGCGTGCCACAAATGCGTCGTGATCGGACACCTAGTTTTTTTCACAACGTAATCAATCGTTATAATAGCTGGTTACAGTAAGAGTCCGTAAAAGGGCTTTTTCGGAAAGACATAAAATTCTTCACGAGAGAGTTGTGAGAAGTTTCACGATTCTTAAAATATATTTCATTGCACACAATAATTGACAAAAATATTATCATGAAAAAAATTTAAAAAGCGTTTTCTTTTCCACACAAACCGTTTCGCGGCTAATAAATCATTTCCCGACACACACACACACACACAAACCGTACACCGGCGAATGTATTCCCCAAGCACTATTCGAATGCAACGAAAAATATATTTAACTGCTTTTATTCGAATATTTTACGCGCCCGATGAATCAGTAAATTCACGTGTTGGATTCTGTCGTTTAAAACGCGTTATTTTCGTATATTTTTTAAAATCCGTCGACGTTCGGACACTCGGAATGAATAATGTTCTTTTTCAGACAAGAAGCCTTGGAATCTGCGATCAGCGAGAAAGACGCACATTTGGCGCTATTGGAATTCAATGGCGTACGGTCGGCGAGACAAACGGCCGTTGTGGACGGGTTAAAAGCCGACAGGGCCCGTCTAATAAAACGTTTACACGAAGAAGTATAAGAGTTTTTATTAATATATGAAATATATTCGGTGAACAGAATTTTACAATTTTTTTTTCCAGACCGAAACTGCTATTGAACTCCTCCAGGAGGCAGCGAACGCGAAAAACAATAATTGTTGAAATATATTAAACTGTACCCGTGGGTAAAATTGTTGTCAATCGAACGCTTATTTCTACTCTTTCGCAATTATAGGTCGACGAAATAACCGAAAATAATCTGTTTCGGCGACTTAACATATATATATAAAACTGTCCCGTATTAGTTCCTAAGTATAAATATATATTATATTAAACAAACTATCATTTTTTATTATTATTATTTTTATTATTATTAAAATGTATATATATAAATATATACATATATATTTATTTAATATAATACTTCTTAGAATTTAAAGATTTTATCAAGTACACTACTCTATTTAATAATATATATTATAACAATGTATGGTTTTTTTTTTATATTTATGTTTTTGTTTTTTTTTTTACTAAACATCGTTTTAGGAAAGAAATTATAATTACGCGTATAAATTGTAATGATATTATAAGAACGCGCATTTTGATTTTCAACCACAACGAAATAAAACGTATATTAATGTATATTAATAATAAAAATAATAATAATAGCCAATAAGTGAAAAATAATTTATAATCCATCACGACGACTTTTTAAAATAATCTTTTTATTATTATTATCATCATTATTATTGATTATATATAAATAATATATGTCGGAAAACAGTTATAATAATAATAATAATAATAATATTAATAATTTTCAATATTTTTACGACGATTAAGACGCGCGAAAATATTATATAACATACTCGTATGTATATATATATATGCAATATTATACATATTTGTGTATATCCACGAGTTAAAATAAAATAAACGTGCAGTCATTCGGAGACGAATTGTTTTTTTTTTTTTTTTTGTTTCTTGAAGGGAATAACGTTCACGAATTATTTTTAAACATTTCCTACGTATTATTAATATTTTTTTTCTTTCTTTAATCATAAATTATAAATATATATATATATGAAGAAGCAATCGAGTTTTTTTGTAATACTAATTGCATATATATTCTAACGATGCGCTGGTCGTCTAAAAATGTTATATAATAATATTATATATATAGAAAAAAAAGAAACTGTTTTTCGCTAAGCAAAATTAAAAATACAAATTTGAAAAATAAAAAATTTACGATAATACGTGCACAAAAAAAAAAAAAAAAAATCGATCCTGATTCGTACACACGATAAATCACAATGTTTAACGTAACTCTCGTACACAAATTATTTAAAAAAAAAAAAAAACGCTATTTCTATAATAAATCTATAATGGCATCGTAGTATACTTAACTAAGTGATTATAGGCTAATGATAATAAGAATAACATACGCTAAATAATATATATTTATGGCATAAAAAAAAGGAGAAAAAAAATAATACAATCCCGTCGACATTTCCTATGAGTTATATCTTCTATTTACTTATGGTACGCAACGCACATCGAAAATTCTTTCCGTCGCTCAGAATTTTCCTTATATATTTCGCCTTTACACTCGTTTGTTCTAAAAAAAAATAATAATAATAAAAGCCAACGATAATAGCGTATTATATTCGGCATTTTATTTTTTTATACTTTCTTTCTACAACCCAAAAATCGTCGTTCGTCAATTTAATATAAGATATATTATATATATATATATATAATATCGTTTTATCGTATCGATATGAATAATAATAAGTAATTGAATTAAAACTTATATAGTTATTATAAAATATATATATAATATAGTGTCGTCGTATATTAGGCTTTTTTTTGTTCTTTCTTTTCGGTTGTTATGCGAACGCGGTGCGATAATTAATTATTATGTATCAAAACGCGCATACATAAACTACATAACTCTCAAACACGCCATAATACAACATGAACACGTGTCGATTATTTTTATTTTTTTTTTTTTTACGAGATTAAATTTTTATTCAATTTTTCCTCCCATATAAAAATGCTGCTTACGCTGTTAGTGCGCGTGCAGTAGATGTCACCAGAGGGAGACGCGCGCGTTTCCGGAGACTTAAACGAGAATATAAACCCCCCTTCCCCCCCCCCCGTATAGTTACAAACAAAAAATAAAATATATATATATATTACAGAATTGATAATATTGTATTAGGATAATATGTATTTTGTAGCATTAGGGAAGATTTTACGTGTATGTGCGCGATATTATGTTAAATATGTTAATACGGTTAAATTTTATGAATCGTTGTTATATCGTAAATTAAAAAAAAAAAAAAAAAAATTAATATATATATGGAATTGTGTTCATACATATATAATTATATATTATAATATGCGAATAAAGTTTAAAAAAAAAAAAAAAAAAATTTTAAACGGAATTTTTTGTATTTTTTTTTTTTATTTTTCTTCTCGCAGTTTCCCACGGCACCGATAACACCACGTGTATCGGCACGCCGTATTGTGCGCTACAACACGCGGCCGTCCCCGCCACCCGTTTGTGCACGCGTCTTTTCTTTTCTCGACCATTTTCTGTTTTCTTTTTGCCGTCGTCCGTTAACGGGGGTGTACGGTAGAATAAACGCGGAACGACCGACGCGTACCAGCAACCGGCGTTTTCGCGCGAAATTTTACGCACAAAAACGTCCACCGGAGGGTGGGGTGACGTCTTTTAAATAACGCCGTAATAATTTATCGCGGTCGTTCTACTCAATACGTCGCAGCACCGCACGTTTCCATTGATTCTGTTGCGAGTACACCTCTCACACACTCTCTCTCTCTCTCTCTTTCGCTCACTTATAATAATAATAATAATATATTACGAGAATGTCGTCATCGTCGTACATATATTATGGTGCTCGGACGACAAACGGCGTACACGCTACACACAATGTTGTTGTTGTTATTATAAAGTAAAGGAAACGGCCCCACCGCGGTGGTGGTGGTGGTGGTGTCAGAATCGAAAAATATTTTATCGCCGTATTGTGCGTGCCGTCTGCGTACGCGCGCGGAGAAGGAAAATAAAGAAGAAGAAAAAAAAGAGTAAAAACTACCGTCTCTCTCCGTGTGTGTGTGTGTATCGTCGTCTCCCCCACGAGTAGCGGGTACGAAACGAAACGAAAAAATCATTAAACACACCGCGCCGTCGCGGCCGCCGACACACGCACACACACTCCTCGCGTACGTTTCATTTTCCGATCCAACGGTTTCGTATTGTTTTTTTTTCTCCGTACGTCGTCTCACTGCGAACTAGGCCGTCTTCTTTGTACACCGCCACTAGACGATAAATTTCGCCCGCCCGCCCGCCCGCCCGCCTTCTCGATCGGTTTTGTATTCGGAAAACGAGAATTCGAGACGCGGATTTTGCCTCCGAAACCAACGCAGAGGTCGCGTGGCAACAAAAACGCGCGAGGCGACTAACCCTAATTTTCCACCAGAGCACACTGGGCCACTGTGCTACTATGCTACGGAACAGTGGGCGCCACGATAACATATTTCGGCTCACTGTTTGCCGATATTCCCCTATATGGGCGTATTTCATTATTTGGGTTTAATTAATATATAAAAATATATTACGTCGCACGTCGTACAAAGCGAATCGTATTTATTTTCAAATGTCGGTATTCAGCGGTTTGACGCCATTATCGCAGGACGTTAATTTGTTATTCGTCCAACGATAATATCACGATCCCGACATTTTTCCTAATGGATACAGTCAAATTTTTTTTTTCTTATTCGAACGAATAAAAACGTGCGAACCCGTGTATTTTGACCCACGGAATAAGTGGGAATGGTGGTGGGCTTGGACGGGGACCCTTCCCAGCCCGCCGCTTCTGTGGCTAACGTTACAATGCGCGCGACTCGCGACGATCGGGGGAACTGTCCGGTGACGACCGTATAGACAGACCGGGGGCCGTATTTAGGAGAATTTGTCGTCGAAAAAAACCCTATTTCAATACAATACAAATATAGAAACGATTTTGTTTTTTAATTTACCTATTAACTTTTTTCTTTTTGAATTACGACTCCGCCGCGAATTCTTTAATTATATATTATCATAATTGATGCTGGAAGTTAGTTCGCTATTTTACGGTTAAAAGTGATAAAAAAAAAAAAAAAACGCAGAATATTGTCACATTCGTATACGTACCGGTCCACCGATAAATAGTTAAATTTTTTCAATTATATTCTGCCATCTATCGGTTTGAAAGTAAATCGCGTAACACGTAATCGTACTTGGTTGTGATTTAAGCTGATATACACACAGTCGATAAATATCTGATTATAACCGTTTTTATCGGTTGTTGCCGAGAAACAACACCGTAGGATTAAATTAAAAAATCGAAGACGATTTTACAGAATTCATATCGTGTATTTTATTAACTATAAAACGCGTTTGCTATATATTCAAAAGAATAATAAAATCAAACGTAAAGTATTGCATTAAATTACTATTATTTACCTTTTCGTATTAAAAATAATAATACATTCGTTTAAAACTTAATAAATAAAAAAAAAACCTGACGTTTAATATTATAATAAAATACCCATCATATTATTGTTTATTTCATTTAAAAAATTATAAATGTTCATCCGAATCGTATGAAAACAATATATATATATAAATGCATACATACAAACGTACAATGTAAAAAATAAGAAAAATATTGATATTCAAGATGAATATAGTAATCTTGTTTTCATTTTACGTGAGATATAAAAATACATCGATGTTTTTAAGATCCTTGGAGGCCGTATGAAACGTTCTCTTCTATGGACGATATGGATAAATATACAAATATAACGTTATATTCAAATTTAAATTCGAAATTCACATTTAGACTCTTCTGACTTAACGTAGTACTAAAAGTGAACGAGGCGACTTTAATGGTTCTTCACGGGCTGATGTGAAAAAGAGCGTCTTGGTGGAATAATAAACTCTCGGCACATATACATATATATGAAACGAGGGGAGAAAATCATATTTGATAGCGTAAAAGCAAAACAGCCTACGCGTTATTATAACGTGTATATGTATAAAAGGAACACATTTCACAGTAACATAAAAAAAAAAGTAATAATAACAATAATTAATACAATTTAAATATGTATATAAACATAAAAAAAAATATATATATTAATATATGTATATGTGAACATACATAATAAAGCCAAATAGCATAATGAAAAATAAAAAAATATATAGGGGTTTTTGTATTTAAATTCGTTTATTTACTACCGGGATTCGACGGAAAGTCCATGGTCTGTAGGTAACAATCGAAAAAGAGAAATACACAATAAACAGTTCAGATTTTTGAGAAAATCAATCTCAAAATATAAAAGAAAAATCGTCGTACAATTGTAAATTTTATAACTGATTGAATATATAATTTACATATGTAATAATATTTCTGCATATCTAATCTGTATAAAGTTATTTTGACTTATAAAATCAAAGACTGGTTTGTAGTTTGCAAAATTTCAATATCTGTAACCAAAAGTTCTACCAAAAGCTTTGGTCTTTACAATCATAGCTGGTTTTCAGTAGCAAATTGAATTTAGTTGATGAAAGGTAATTTTTCGTTTTTTTTTTTTCAAAGGCGCCTGAAAAAAAAACTTAAAAAATTACATAAAAACCGTGAAAACTATATTTCGTCGAAATCGATTATTATCATTATTTCTTAGTAGTTCTCCTTAATAAATATTTCAAATTTTTATACGAAAAATTACGTTTGTTTCTAACTAATGATTTAAACTAAACGATGTTAGGTTAACCGTAAATGATGTATTCTATACACATTATGTTATTAATAATAAATAATAAAACACCGAAGCTCCGCTCAGAATCGTTTGCGACCGAATGCAATGATTTATCACATTGCTTTCAAATTTTTAATAATAAGAAAACTCTAAAATATTTTTTCCCAAGTAATTCACTAAAGCGCCCATCCACAACATCTCGCGTGGCTCGCTAACTCTTACTTTTTAATTATATTGATTTCGCGTATTTTTTTTTTTTTTATTCTTTTATTTAAATTATTATTTTTTACTATTTTGTTAATACGATTTTTTTTTATAGCTCATTGTATAGCAGCAACACAATGCGTATACTTACCGATTACGCAGTCCAAAATTTAATCAGATTTTTCTTTAGCAATGAGTGAAACGTCAAATTCTATATTTGACTTATTTTCATTGTATACCTACGCATAAATAAATATGCATATTTTAATAATGTAAGAGAGATAGAAGAACGTTGAAAAAAAAACCTAAATAGAAATACGCGCGATGCAATTGTGTAACATTCGCATATTTCTCAACAAAACGGATGAAGTAAAAATAAAATGTTGTATTGTCGCCGGGTTTACAATATTACCAGGCAATATAATATATTATTGTGTGTATACGATTTCAATACGTATATTGGAAAACCTCCAAATACGCGTAGACACAGAGACTACTTCTCCTCGTGACTCACTAAAATATTCATAACGCGCGTCTTGACAATCAACAGCAGTTCGTTCTTTTTCATTTCGTACCCTCGGTTGGTTCGACTCGTAATAATACATTATGATGATACAAAAAATGACGATAACCATACGTCTGCAAGTGTTCTGAAGCGGTGTTCCAGTTAGTTTTCTTCTTTTTTCTTTTTTTTTTTGAGATTGTACCAAGTCGTCCAGTGCCACACATAGGGTATTTGATATCCTTATGAGGAATAGATACCGCGATAGTTTTAGAAATTAAACTCATCTTTAATTTTTTTTTCTCCATTAAACTGTTTTCTTTTAACGTAACGCAGCGCTTATATCAGCGCTACTCATAAATTTTATAATACGTGAGCCCGCCGACGAAAAAATTTTTTTATACCACCGGATCTTTTACCGATCGCCATCCGAATAACCTTATTTTTATTTTTTACAAATGTTACTATAACCAATATTTTTATTTTTCAAATTATAGGCCATATAAGTTCATTATATTATAGTTCATCATAAATAAAATGTAGTTATTACAAAAGAAAACCTTTAATTTTTAATTTCATATTCACGTACTATGCATTAGGTTTGTGTTTAAAAAATGATTTTTTTTCTCTATACTTTTTTTCCATGTGTTATATAATATGGTGCTTCAAATTTTCAAAAACCAACGGATTTTCTACCGCGCACAGTCGACCTAAAATAAATAGTAAACGTTCTCGTTAAATAAATAACGATTTTACGTTCGTTATTTTTCCTCTAATAAATTCTCAAAAACTCATAAATTTATGCAAAAAAAAAAAAATTGTTTTATTCAATCGGTGATGAATCTGCGTAGACCGTGGAAACGACTAACTCGGATTAAAAAAAAAAAACCACATAAAACGCATAAAAATTCTAACCTTAATAATAATAATAATAATAATAATAATAATAATAATAACAACAATAATAATAATAACAACAATAATAATAATAATAATAATATATCAAAACGAATTTGTTTTCTTGAAATAAAAAAAAAAAAATGAAGTTTTTGAGAAATCGCGCATTATTTAATTTTTCAACAAGCGTGTATACGGTGTCTATACTTTTTTCGGGAATACAACTGCCTTTTGCTCACACAAATCCAAGAGCCATATGACATATACAAAATGCATAATAATATATAAATATAGACTGACGTTTAATGATTATTAAAACGATTCAATCGCCTGATTTAAGTAATAATGTACCCACACAATACGCACGAGTACAAAAATATAATATATATATATTATATTACCATAAAAAAAATTAATGTATATTTCGGTTCTATTTTTCAAAAATTATACGAATCATAATATTATTGCAATGTAATTTTTAAAGAAGTAATTTTGTTATTTCTCCCCTTCCGGGCTGAGGAGAAATCGAACCTATTAGATATAATGTGCGTTCGACACGTACATGTAATATAAATCAATATTTATAATCCGTTATTATTGGACATTGTAATAAATGAAATACAAGTCCGCAGATTTAAAAGAAAATGATCATAATTTTCATAGTATGCCGGTACTAATGATGTAATATTGTCAAAGAAAAATAGCAAAATAATAATGCAACGGAATTAGTATACGCGAAACTGTTATAAACTAGAGGTCGGTGAAATGGAATTTAATAGATTTCGAAATATTTAAGTTAACAGACAATTTGATTCTAATCCGTAGAATTAGTTTTAAAATTTTCGTAAAAACATTTAAGGCGTCTGCCTAATATACGAGATGAGAAATGTATTAAATCATACGCGTTGGTTTCGATTTTGGCGAATACGTCGGTACGCGTCATTGAACGTGTTTCACATAATAATATTTTAATATAGACGTATAGACGTATAGCGTATGGCGTTCACAAATTGCATTAAAACACTCTACGAAAATTATTTATTACTATTACTGTCTGACCGAATGTATTATGTAACAATTTGTTAACAAACAAAACATTGCGGTTAACGCGAGGAAAAGTTGAATCGTATTTTTCTTCAGATAATTAATAAGTTGTCAAACTACGTGCAAGAACGCGATAAAAAAAAAAAAAAAACTACTTATCGATTTTCCATTTAATTTTTAACGTTTACGTTAAGTTTAAAAGAATTTAAATTTTCATCGAATTTCGGTCGTACACTGGAGCTATTAATTGGATTTCTGAAATAATTACCTTATTATTTTGCAACTGCAAAAAATAAATTATAAAATCAAACGATATTGCATAATAAAACTACGCTTAGCTATAGTGCTTATATCTATATTATTTTATTAAAACGCAAAGTTTCAAACTTGTTTCGTAATCTCCAGTAAAAAGTAGAAATATATATATATACATAGATTGTAGGTTAAAGGTTTTAGTTTTGTTTTTAGAGTTACACGTATATACGCGTGAGTTATATTATGACATAACGAACAGCGGGAAAAATTACACGGCATAAATAAATTATTAAAATCATTTGCTTTGTTATGTTTGGTTTTTTTTTTTATGTCGGCATCGACGTCCATTACTGTCTTATTAAAATTGATGTTTGTATTAATAATATATTAGTACGAAGAACGAAAACAAAAAAATCGAACTCTTAAACCGTACAAAACAAAAAAATAAAAAATAATTTCATTATTTGAAAAAAGACGGCCGTTGTCGGGGATAATATTTACACTGAAACCCGCACTTTTCGCGTAGCTCATCAAATCGGATAAAAAGTGTTTTTCCCCCCCTCGTGTGGTTCTACAAAAGTCAAACGGAAAATAATGATCTAAAACATACTCGCACAGTGACACGTATATCATCTATAGGACATACGTCTCGCACCGCAATTTTTGCGTACGATTATATATTTTTTAAACGATTTCTTTTCGCGGATTTTTAATGCAAAATACCAATAGAATAATTACAATTTTGTGGCGCGATAAATTATATTAGAGGCACTCATACATTCAATGTTTTACTGAGACGTGTGTGTGTGTTTTTTTTTTTTTTTTTTACAGGAAATAACTTCAAATTATGTACGTTCGAATTTTATCTTTTGACGCGTGTAAGAACGGTCACTGTATTAAAATATTAAAGTACCCCGAGAATACATAGTATAAATAGTATGCGTAATAAATTATATTTTCTATAATATAAAAAAAAAAAACAAAAAAACGCGGCAGAAAATTTTACTCCACTTGCGAAGCAACCAAAGCACTGAAATACTAATAATTTAAACGATTCACTCAGTAATAGCACTCAAAAAACGTCTGAAAAAGAAAAATAACAATTTAATCCCTCTAAATACTCAAAACTAAATTAACAGCCACTCTTATTGAAATATCCAATTATTCTTGTGGGAAATGTGTACCGTACGAGTATAAAGATCAACGGAACTACCGATAAGAAAACTATTCATCATTTTTATTAATAACGTAATATCATCAACATGATTTTTGTTACACGTTAACGAAAACAAAAAAAAAAAAAACATAAACAACCGATTGTCCGTTTAAAATTCAATTTTATATTCAGATTGTTTCGTTGTATTTCGTGAAAATTATTGAAGTTTTAAATTCAATTCGAAATCAGTGGGAAAACAGTTAACTACTGTTACACGATAATATTTCAAAAAAAAAAAACTAATTAAATACGTTGAAAATATGACGGGTAAACGAACTACGACGACAAATTCTCATTCGTTTATGTTAAAATATTCAGAATAAGAGAACGCGAACTCCACTCATTTTCCGTAATTATTTTTATTAGTAGTTTTTTTTTTTTTACTCGATTAATTGTCACAGTTAATAACACATCGTATCGAAAACAAGTATCTGTTTTGTTGTGAACAAAACGTACCTGGACGACACACGTGTTTGCGGGATGTGTATTATTTATTTCAAATGTCAATGCGCCGTACCGAATTCTAACTAATTATTGTTCGTTATATTTCTGACGTTTACGATTCAACAAAAGCAAAAAAAATTCCTAACACTCCCCTTTAAATGTGTCGCCGGGTGATAGATTTCCGTATACCGTTGAATGTTCATTAAAAATAAGTTGAGTTTTTTTTTTTTTTGAGTTATGATCAACTCACTCTTTGGCCGACCGACCTCGTGCGCGCATATATATATATGTGTGTGTGCGTTTGCGCATCCCCAGAGCATTTGAGCCTATTGTTGACGATTTCAGAATCGGACCAGAACGATTTTGTGCCCGGCGAAATCCGCCGTCGTTTCAACTCGCCTCTCGTATCGCCCTCGGTTACACTTCTCGCGCACCGCGTGTAGTCACGTTGAGAGGGTGTGCCGGTGTTAGGTCGTGGCGGCAGCGACGTCGTCGGTACACCTGTACCTACACAACGTGTACGCGATGCACAGTGCGTCCCAAAACGTATCCAACACAACACCATTATGATAATTGTAAAAAATACTTCGTTACTTTGCACTCGGAATAGGTGGCGCACTCGAATATTTTCGAAAAGTATTCCATTCGTTATTAATTTTTTCCTCTTCTATTGACAGTTATTATTACTAGTTTATTCGTTTTTCGAGTGCCGTCTGAATTTCACATTGTTTCGACATTTAAGGAGAGAGAAAAAAAACACGTCAGGCTCGAGTAAAACACTTTTTTAAATTATTCGAAATACATGTTTCGAATATACTTCGTGACAATAGTGTTCTCTGAGTATTTCGAATACGTCCCGAAGAGTATTCCAAATACTTTTAGAATTTTTTTTTTTTTTTTTTTTTTTTTTTTTTCACTAGTTTATAGTAATACGAATAACAAATATAGTTATTATTTAATCGAACACAAACATTCATAAATTAGCGTATTTAAGGTATTTAATAATAATACTTTTTTTTTTTTTAATTCTATATTTATAAATCAATAATAACAATTAGTTACAAAATATAACACAATTATTGTAACACGGCGTAATGAAATACACTTGATTATTTGAATAAGACTGGGTTCCAAATATATCAAGATTATTATTGATAAAATAATTGATTTTCAACTAAATAATTCCATCTGCTGGTCCATAGTCTTTCTTCGAAACAATTACTTTTTACATTTAAGTAATAAGTTATTGTTTTTATGCGAGTACTATTAAAAATACAATTGATCGTTAAGTGGTATTCTAAGTAACACTCATTCAGAATACTTTTAAAAAGTATTTAAAATATTTTATTGAGAATACTTTCAAAAATGTATTTAAAAATTATTCGGGAATACTAATCGAATCATTATGACATATGCGTTGCGAGCGATTATTATTATTATTATCAGATATCATGTGAATACGGGGGACATGACAATATTGTAATTCATTATGTATCGAACGCAATAATTTACCAAAATATTATAAAAACTTAAATCGTATTTTTTCCCCCTCATAAATCGATCATTTTTATTCGTAATTGATGGAAAAAAAATTATTTTTTGACGGATACAAATACACCAATAAAAGTGTTACTAAAACCACTAATTCGAATAGAAAAAAAAAATTATTTATTATTCGAATACTTTACAAGTCTTTAATCTACACGCCGGCCGTGTCGCTCAATTACAGCTAATTGAAACGATTAGATTTCTTAGAGGTAACAAACGGCATATCGCGCACAAGCTTGAGAGTCTCACAGTTAAATTTTAGTGCACAGTTTTTATCATAAACATTCTATCGTTCAACAAATAGGAAACGTAATTTGTGAGCGAACGTTACTGCTATTATTCAACTATGGATAATAGCAAATGCATGATTTCGTGTTCGTAAAACTATAATTAAAAGTAAAAAAGAACCAAGTCATTTTTTCTACATAAATAAAGCATGAATCTGCCCCTAAGGTGCATCGATATCAATAAAATTATAATGTACTCCTCTCATTTTCCAATACATCCCTTTTTTCTTCTTATTTTTACCTTTAGCTTCTGTACCCGCCATTTTTATTATTAAATACTTAGCCTACCGTAATTTTTAAAATTATATCCCTTAACATTTCAGAACAAACAAAAAAAAAAATTATATTGATGAGAGATTTTCCGTTGAACCCAATCATTAATATTATTATATACGTAAATTTAAATTGAAATTAGTCTACGGTGATCTTGTATGAAATTTAAACCAACTGAATACTCGCAGTTAATTCAATACTACACGCTTTCCAGTTTCGTAGTACACGCACAATGTACAGGTGCTAATTGTTTTGATGAATTAACTCACCGACAAATACATGAAAATCGCCCCAAGACGAAAAAATAATATACGGATTCGTTCGTCATGGTATATAATTATTATTAGTATTATTATTATTATTATATAGGCACTATTATTAGGTACTGACC
This sequence comes from Chaetogeoica ovagalla, assembly GCA_032441825.1. NCBI lineage: Eukaryota > Metazoa > Arthropoda > Insecta > Hemiptera > Aphididae > Chaetogeoica > Chaetogeoica ovagalla. The sequence continues at coordinate 6,275,433 of CM063733.1, read as the reverse complement.
AATATTATACGCTCGCGTATTATACGAAAAAATGAAATATAAAAAGTCGGAGCTACAGCTGTCGATACATTGAAGTTGACGTCGGCGTATTCATTTCGTAAGCACACGTTTTGGTTAACGACAAACTGTATCAATATCTGTAACAGAGATCTTCAAGGGGAGGCGTATGTGAAATTTAACTCGATCAAAAGCAATTTCAAGATGAAATTAGAAGCGTTCGGCTACATAATATACCGGTCAAATAAATCCAAATGATTTATGCAATGGATAATACCGTTAGTTAGAAAACATTACGGCCTTAATAGTGAAGAGCTTATATTTAGCTGATAATTATATTTACAAACACAAGTATAAGCGCACCCTAGTATTGCTCCCTTCGTGATTTCAGTTTTTTCTTCGAATTCTTCCAATCGAGTCTGAAGTTTCCGTTTCTGTTTCAGGTTGATATTTCAAGCATATTCTAATTATTTATTTACGAAAACGTGTATATTCGTTGCCCGTCCATCTATTTTCTTTCCTATTCGGTTTCGTGTGACTATAAATGTTAAAGTTTTTTTTTTTTTTTAGTTTTTTTTTCGTACACGACCATTAGGTTAAAGTTTTTAAGGAGGACATTAATTTATAGCCTATGCCACTCCCCGTCTCCCAACGAATCTATTGATGCGGCTTTTATTCAAATTAAGTACAGTCGTTTGTTCGCCTCTAAGGAACATTGATGTATAGATACATTTTGATGTATTACTAAAAAAAAAAAAGATAAAAAGATTTGCGGAAAATTATTAATGCTGAATATTATTTTTCAGTTAAATAATATATTATATTATATTTGTATTTTACGTATAGAGTATATAACATTTTTAATATATGTTTGAATAGACAAAAAAATCAAACAATTTTACATACCAATATGTTTTACTCACACGGAACACATAACGACGCAGACAATAAAAATTTTCGCGTTAACCGTGTGGTATAGAAAGAATCGAAATTTAACGTATTTTTATCTTGTAGTTTTTATACATTTTTTTCTTCCGTTTTACCCACAATTCTATTGAACCTATTGATGAAAAAACGGATTTGAATTTGTCTTTTACCATCGTATTTCTACTATTTGAATTGTCGCAAATATAATATACTCTTTAGTATCATTACAATTTATAATAAATCCATGAAAACATAGTGTATACCGCTATTCTAATTTCCCGTGGTCGACTGTAAAACTGTATCGTTAAGTAATCCATACAGTTTTGACATCCGGTACTTTTATATTATTATGTGTGCCGTAGAGTTTGCGCGGTTCAGAAAGTTTTTTTCATCATTTTATTAAACTCCAGTGATTCCAGTACGATAATGATAACTATGCGGTATTCATAATTTGTAATTCTGAGCAAACGGATGAATAGTTATTGGTTTACAACGACGTTTATATTTATTTAACTTTTTTTTGTATACAACTTTTCGGTAAGCAAAAGTGCTTCGATTTACTTACGTTTTTACGCATTTCCGAAATTCAACAAATTCATTAGGACGGCGGTCGCTTTTCAATTTTCTCAATAGTATTTAAACATGGGCAAAAATGAAACAATTAACAAAAATTTTTTATTAAAAACAGCAAAATGCTATTTTGTCAAAATCCATTAATGTATTTCTCATTTATAGATCACCCTGTTTTTAATGCATCCTTCTGATTTTCAGCTATTTATAGAAATTATTATACGTTGATCTATTTAAGTAATAAAAGTAGTTTTTTTTTTTTTGATTTTAAACTCTAAAAATTTTATAAAACGTAAGTCTTACATTACTTCAACGACATTCGACAAAATATTGAAAATCCTCAGTCGCAATATTTTAATTACTATATATTTTTTAAATTTTTCGGCAAAACGTACATATTATTTTGACCGAACGTGACGTGCAAATTAACGCATATACAATCCATATCGGTTATTTTTCCGTATACAACTCTTTTTATTTATTAATTGATTTATTTTATTGAAATTTTTTTTCTTTAATCACTTGAATTTTCACGAAACATAAATTTTATTACTATATGTTAACGCGATAAATATTTTATAGCTTTTATCACATTTAAGGTATTTATAGAAGTTAAGAGATTTTGATATTTTTTCCGTATATAAGTGATAATTTTCGGATTTAATAGAAGAAAATGTAATGTAATGTTAATCTTGTATTTGCATACACTTTACACACTATATGAATAAAAAATAATACACCGGAGCTCTGCTCAGACTCGTAATTATTGATTGCAATGATTTATGCATACAAATGTATATAGTACCTAATAGAAAAAAATCTAAAATCTCTATCTATAAAAGTAATTCGCACAAGCGACATCCACAACACCCGCGGCTCGCTACCCGTTTTACACTACGCATGATCAAATTTATTTATTAAACACGCGTTTATCTGAGAATTTACATATTATCATCTTTCGCATTTCGCTTGACGTCACGTATATTTCATTTATCTATAAAGTATAACGCACATATTTTATACATTATGTATACATTGAAAAAATATATGTCTAGAATATGGGTAAATAATTTAAAACCGTCGTTTTAGAATAAAAAATAAAATAGTTAAACGGGTGTCGAAAACAATAATCTTTTACAAGAATTCGATTTGCTACACGTAATGTACAACACGATAAGTATACTAACCCCTAAATAGAAACAAAACAATTTTCGTTAAATGTTTCGAATCGTGATGAATCAATTCATCGTTGGTTATACTCTAATAACCAATTATGTTTCGGATCGAGTAAAATGAACTTAAACCAAAAAAAATACCATAATCCGTAATATTGTTACGCCAATATATATATATAACACGGCGTAATTATTTTCAAAGAAACGCGCTTCTTTTTTACAAATTTCATTTGAAAATAATTTTTATTTTAATTTTAATAAAAAAATACTTATTACGTATGCGAAATTCAAATGTATAAACACTATTAAACAATAAACACAGTAGATTTTATCAGTAAACTACACTATACCGGTACATTTGTATTGTGTGTCTAACGTACCGAATCAGTTACGGCTTTATTATATTTAAATAAACTATTATTTATTTATTTATTTTTTTTTGAAATAAACATTATATGAGTAAATCTCGTGTGGTGTAACGCCGCGCGATGCAATGCTTGTACCAAAATTATGTGCCTAGCCTAAAAATATAAAGACATATGCAAATAATAAAAGAAATCAATATTTTTAAACCGATCTTGAATATCTACTTGTTTATATATATATATCTGCATAATTTTCCCAGCCTCTTGGCAACGCAACAGAATACCTCCGATCCCTTCAGTACGGTTCCCCGAATTATCATGAGAGTAATGTTGTTTTCCCTCCCGTGAGGTCTTCGCCCTCCGCGAAATTTCCCGTGTACTCGTGTGTTCAATTGTTTCCCTTCTCTATAAACATTAACCGCCCTCCAATGTCTGCAAAAGGGGTAGTTTTCCGCGGGGACCGATGCCAACGTGTGATATATACGCGCGCCACGTTAAGTATAAAAAATAATAGTTCAAGTGAAAAATACAACAAAATATTCGTTCGTTTTACGTTAGTTTCAACGTGTGATTATATATTTACGCATATACGAATATATGTAACGCGATTTGATTATTATTATTATTATTATTATATTGTGAAATTTAACGTGCACTGAATTCTGAAGAAATAACATTGAGACCTTTAACTAACTCTAAAAAAAAAATGTTTTATCGCATTTACAATGTAAAAAAAAATATATATATATATATATTTCATTATTGTTTTCTTACGACAAGTGCTTTCGTGTAAAAAAAAATTCTGTCTTCATAGTGAAATACGCTTCGAAACAATTCTGGTGTAGTATCTGTATGTGCGCAATTCAATTCGGAACTAGTAAACACAATTTTAGAAAAGACAAAAAAAAAATTGAAAGAACGGGAAAATGTATTTCAAATTAAAAAATATTACTAACGTAAACGATCTAACGAATTTGTTTGATAATTGAATTCGAATAGTGCCTAAGATAAAGTACTTTAAAATATATAAATCGCAAGAAATGTATACCTGACATGTGTGAACAAAACAAAATGAATAAAATAATACTTTGAGATGAAATTTCATATGTATTTTTGTTAAAACTAAAAAGAAATAGAATCAACCGAACAAAATTAAACTATGACACATAATATTTAACACGTTGTTTATACCACAGGTATTATATAATTTAAAATACTTGTATTAAAAACAAAAAAATTAAAAATAGTTGAGAAATTTCCACCTTAGACATGCTCGAAACAAATGTCTACGTAACGTATCAAAATTTTTATACCTAAACAATCAAAACACTTCGTTACGTATTATTACCGGCGTTTGAAAGTATTCGAGTACAAGGATTTCTATATTTATTTCTCTGTTAGTATTGAATAATCATTTAAAATCTTTTACACTCAAGTGAAGTGTTTTAAATACGGTTTTTGAGTATTCCGTACATTAATTATAAGGTATTTATCGTTATAATTTAGAGAAACATTACATAACTAAACCGTAGTGCAACGAAAAAAAAGATATAAACCGATTTTAAATTGTAAAAAAAAACTATAACCAATATTGGTAGAAAACTATAATATCGCATGACTTAAAAATAAGTTATATTTTCCTTAGATATGTGTAATTTACTACTCGGCAATTAAAATGAAACTTACGATCCGTACGGTGTAAATGTCGGTCAATAAAATAAAGTTCTTTATAATAGATGATATATTTTTATTTCTGCATTTCAAAAACTTATTTGATTAATATTTTGAATAGGCTGAGTACAATAAAAAAATTTTCACGTTTTACATAATTATTATAATTTTCATTTGCATCTATAACGATGTATTTTATCTGCTCCTTTCACATTCAGTATAATTAATTTAATTCAATAAGAAATATTTTGTTTTTACTAAATACACGCGCAACATCGGTTATTAACTTATAATAATTTATGAAGTAATAACTATTATGATGGTATTTTAAATTCGATTGAAAAGTTTTATTTGATTTTTTATGTCATTCACGAATATTACGCGTATTCGCATATTTATTTATAAAATAATTATGTTAGTTAATCGTCATTGTTTCATACACCCTTTTAAAATCTTAATATAAGAAAAAAACTTTTCTCGAAATCAATAAATTACATTCTCGACTTTAAATTGTACAATATTACATGTTTATATCAACCTACCCGTACTAGAGCATTCAGATGGAACAGAAATATTTTTTATCACCAAATTTCTGTCGCGTATTATCTGTGATGCGAATACGATTAAGCTTTAAAAATAATAATTTTATCCCGACTGATAACCAATAATTTTGACTGTTCTACGAAGTTAAAATATTAACAAGACAGTAAATATTAATTGCAGAAACGGACATACTTCCTAATGACAATTTCAACCTACCACAAACCGTAAGCTGATAAGAAGTTGCTATTGTTTTGCCCATAATAATTTTGTATAATAAAAACAAAAAACTTCTCGACATTTTAGAGAACAGTAGTGAACAATTATTATAACAAATGTTATAACAAAAAAAAAGTTTATTTAATTCGCAAAATTTTTTTAAAAACTTAAATCCCAATTGTGTTATCTTAGAATTCGATTTTCATTGTGAATAACGAATAATTCAGCTTTTAATTAAAATACATTTTTAATTGATAGAATAAAAATTGATAAATTGAACACGCTTGACGTAGAATCGGCATAAAACAAATTATTATTATTATTCACGACGTGACGTAATTTTCGTCATCGTACGACACAGAAATGTTTACGCTATGCACATATATACATTTCTTATGCCTCTGTTTATGAAATAATTCATATTTTAAAATATTTGACAAACGAGAAATATCATATCTTCAATGTTCCGGTTGTTGTGTATATATTAAGTATGTCTGTAATAAATAGGTAAACAAGAATATGAATAACAAGAGTGTCTGGAAGAAGAAAAAATATTAGAAATTTTTCTAATAAATTAATCGAAATTATAAAAATATAAAATAAGTTTACTAAAACAGTGAATGTCCTTAATTATATTGGGTTTTTTTTTATATTCATTCAGTACGTGTAAAGAATTTATAATCCTAGAGATTTTTTACACCACATTGAAACATCTGAATATACGTATTTAAAAAAGAATGTAATAAATTATAAAAAAAACCTCATGTATGGAAAAAAACCAAATTTTCAAAAAAAAAATAAGTCGAACAAAAAATAAATTATCAAAATTCGAATTGTGTTAGATCCAAAATAATTTTAATTAAGTAAAACTAAAAAAAAAAAAAAAAAACGTTCGAGAGTTCGAGAGTAACGTAATGCAGTATAAACTAATTGAAAATAATAAGTACTATTTGAAAACTTTGTAGTGGAAATCATAATTTTTTTTTTCTCCCGAAATTTGTAGTTCTTTTAGTCGTTTATTTTCCGGTATAAAAGAGTGATGGTTTTTTCAAATATATCAATCAATCGATTAGAATAACTTAATCAGTTCATTCGTCATTGTTCTATGATAAATACGAGTATTACTAAGAAAATAGGTCTTCGACTTAGGATATCTTTGGTGTTACAGGACGGTATTTTTTTTAACACCCGAAGTATATTTTACTCTATAACATACACGTCTCCTACAATATCTAAAAATCAGTTATTGATTATCGTTTTGGAAAGCTAAATTTAATGAAAACATAAAATGTATAATACAACTTTCGATTCTTCCTTCAACATGATATCGAATTTCTCGGAATTCAGGTGAGTATTTAATAACAAGGTAATTATAGTTGTTATAGCGAAAACATACAGATCCTCAGAGAAATAATTTCAAATTTACTCGAAACGTCGTTTTTGCACAAGTGCGTTATATTTTACGACATCATAACCATTACGTTTTAATGTTCACCATTAATTTGAATTATTTTTGTCAATTGATATATTTATAATAGTACGTACACTATCTCTCCGAATCTGTCGTACTGCAGCGACAATGCTCTCCGCTCGAAGTCTCCGACCAAAATTTCGCGATTCCTCCGGTTCTTTACGAATCGAAATTCAAAATTTCAGATAATACGATACGCAATTCGTAAGTGATTCTCCAACACGGCTACAGCGGATGCTTCGGACACGGTCTATTGTAACACCTATACGCACAACGACGACCATTTGAATTTTTGAATGAAAACGGGTGCAAAATAACACATTCTCAGTTCGTCTTTATTATTATGTCATATACAACACGTCTGTATACAAATACACAAAATTTATGTTATACTTGAACGATCAGTCTCGGGCGAAACGAAATAAAATTCGTTTTGAAGGAGAAAGAAAAATCGCAAACATTGACAAAAACCTTATTTCAATCGATACCTGCAATTGTTCGCACTTCCCTTCTCAATGGACTCATCCCTTTTATTCGAACCGTATATGAATATACAGAGTTCGCGTAATATAACGAAGACGTTATTATCGAACGAGTGTTGAACGAACGGTGCCCGGTCAATGGATTGACCACGGCGTATGACAATTGATCGCGTGTGACAATCGATGTGAATGTCGCGGGAAAATTAATTTATAAGAATCCGTGTGCTAAACTTAAAAAAAAAAAAAATTTTTTTAAATTATGAAACGTAAACGAATTATGATTATCTCCAAGACATCGAGTATAATTTTATATTAAACACAATACCTGTATTTTTTCAAATGATTTAATTGTTTACATATTATATATATACATATTAATATATTATTTTAATTTATTTATCGATTCGTTTAATTGAATTATTTAGGTTCTATATATAATATAAAAAAAATTTATTTTTCTCGTTTTATATAAAAAAAAATTGACACTACCGTAATTGGTCACATAAGGTATAAATTATCCACACGATCGATTGACTGATTATCAATTGTCGCACGATTCAATAATTATCACAACTGTCAAATATTTTCCGGACGAATATGACATTTGCGTACTGTTCACGCGATTTACACGGTTATAATATACCGTTACACACGCTGAAAGAGTTAAAATTTATTATAATACTATTACATTTTGTATACATCAATAAATGCAATAAAAGCCATGTGAAGTATATGGTTTTCACGACTATTTATTATACCATATTATAAAACATTCCTTCGGTAAACTATATAAAATATCGTAATATTGTTAATATATAAGTACACGTTACTTTGAATGACGAATTTAAATAAATAGATAAAAAAAAATATGACTTAAAACATTAGTAAATAAAATATTACCTCGTGTCGTATAAATTACATTGTTATAATAAAATATAAAACGTATATTTCAAATTTTCTTTTTTATAACTATATGTTTTTATAAACCATATAATGTTATTCGCGGTGTAAATTCATAATTAGCCGGTTTCTAACAACATGACCTCATTGTAATCACAATATTCAATGTGTATTCCAAATTTATAAAAGTATTTAATGTTTATTTTTATAAAATTTTATTAGCTAAATAGTATTCAATACGTTTATAAATATAAGGTCATAAGATCGTATAAAGTGATACAATTAAACTCGATGTCTTGTTTGCACTGTAATAATTAATAATAGTTAATGACTTCAATGTCGAATATCCTACACGAATAAATAAAATATATAATCCGTAATAAACGTATAAATTATATTATATAATAAAACCGCTTTGTTCACGAAATTTGAATTATAACTTTAAAAATATTATATGATAATAAAGACATAATAATGATTTGAAAAAAATAACTAATGTCAAGTTTTTCATCGACACTCCAAGTAATAACGAAACTTACCATACCGATCTACGATCTACCTCATATTTTTTATTTCACCATTGCAGTGATAAATCATATTGAATATACAATTGCATGTACTTTTCTATATTTTTGTGTTGTCAAAAACTAGTGTTGGGGCAATAATTTCTAGATAAAAACTCTTGTACCTCTTATCTTATTTACATAATAATTCAATTATCATTAACTATGTACGTATTCGTATAACTAATCATTACATATATATAAGTAAAAATAAACATTATTAATTGATTGAAAAAATTTAACATGTAAAACTCATAATTTGGCTTTAATTAACACATTAATATATTTGATATAAATTATAATTCAAATAATACGCAACATTGGTTGTTGTTTCATAATAATTCTGCACTTGCTATAGATCAGATAGAATGCTTATTGGTATATGCTTGTTTACAATTATTTGGGAATGAGACATGATTTTCAAATATTTATTACTATAAATAATAACACGGGGAAAAAAGCTATACCGTTATAAATTAAAAAGCGTTTACATGTTTGTTTTCGCAAAATGTATTTAAAATGCATAAACGTTTTATAAGAAAATGTCCATTTGTCTATAACCAATGTAGACGTTCAAAAACATTAGCTATACAGTATGACTTTATTAATTCTTTGACTAATGTTTTTACTCTTTTATCAGAATTGAAATGATTTTTAGATATTTTTCCTGATGGTGGGTGAAAAAAATAAATATAAAATAATAACGTTTGGTCCGAGAGATATTGCCTCATGGCCCATAGCTGCTCCGTGCTTGTCAGAAAATGTTTAACAACGTTAACAGTCGTATTAACGACGTAGACAAAATTTAACTTTTTGACAATTCTCCACGTGATTAGTAATTAATCATACAGTTTATTGATATAATCTTTAATTTTATCTAAACGTAGACTATATATATATATATATATAAAAAATTGTGTACATTCTATATAAAAAATTTAGCCTATGTACGTTTGTGATCGATAATCTCGAAAAGCAACAAAACCGTTGAAATCATATTCACGCCGTAGCACAGCGGTTCAAAAAAAAAAAAAAAGAAAAGAAATTGGAAAAAATTATTTTAATTTTTTACTGCGTCAACGGAGATCGAATGTGATATAATTTGATATTGACGTATTGCATTTAACTTTACAATTAAAAAAAAAATGATTTTTCTCGCGCGCTCTCTCCCATTTATACGTCGGACGCTAAGAAGTCTACTCCGAATTGAGTTTAACTATTATAAACGTTCAATTGTCCGACCGAAACTCGAAAATATGCCTTATACGAAGCGTATACAGCGAGTAAAAGACGACGAGAGTGTACCGCGGCAATTCGTCGAGATAGGAGGACGTAATGATTTTGAGAATATTAGATTTTTAAGGAAACCGGATGAGTATTTTTCTTTTTTTTCGCTCGCCGTAAACTTTGTGTCGGGAACTCCTGAAAAATATCAAATAATTAAAAAATAAAACAAAAAATCGTTCCAGAGTTTATCCGTGTCGCGACGGTATAAGTTAAACACGATGTCGGGCAAGCCGCGCGCGTAATATTAATCGCCCGAGTCCGAGTTACAAGACCGAGCGCCGGAGCGGCTCTTTTGTGATGTCAAACACTTCGGCGACGGAGGTCAGGATACATTGCCGTGTCGAATTTCCGTCGACAAGATGCGCGTCGCGGTCACACTTCTCGACAGAGGGAGGAAAAGAGGCACTGAAACATACGACGACGCGTGTGTCATGTCCCGGGGAAATTTAAGCTGCGGACGGTTCCGCGGACGAGACAGTCGTGTTTTTTTTCAATTTTCCGGAACTTTCAGACTTTTAGATGATGTACACACCACACCTGTATATAATAGTAGTACGGGTAATAGGTATATTATATTTCCATTTTTTTTATTTTTTGTTTTTTTAATGTTCAAAAAGTAGTTAAACGCTATTCCGCGGGCGGGCGGCCGGCGGAGAGAAATAAAATACTACTGTTATTTCGTTTTTTGTCGTTTTTTGATTTCATCGAATTCGTTTAGCGGAAATACGAGAGTATATCAGTAAAACCTGAATCAGTAAATCAGTAGATCAGTGGCGTGATCGCGGAGAGAATATGGCAAAAAATGCTAAGAGGATGGGGGATTCAACACTCGTTGAATTTTTACGAAAATTCTACCGAGAAACGCTCAGCCGTACACCACCGCTATGTTTCCGGAAACAAATTACGTATACTTTAGACGGGCCCTTTTTTTGATTTTTTCAATTTTTCGTTTTTTCTTTTTTTCAAACGTTCGGAAAAAAACTGTCGAAAAGATTACGTAAAAACGACGTGCAGACGCGTTATATCGTCGAAATCCACAAATGCTATTTCTCCTTAATGTCAAAAATAATGTTCATCGAAAATTGAAACATTCGCCAAATGTGTAACTTCGTACTACATTGACAAAACAAAAAATTTCGTCCAATTTTTTTTTCTTGTATTTTCGACTGTTTGTAACAACTATGGATTTTGATGTTTTAATTCATAAAAGAGGAAATTTTTGATTACATATGGTTTAAAAATTTAATACAATTTCAAACGTAAATTACTTCAAATATATATTATATAAACCTCGAAAATCATTAATCAAATTTTTTTTATAACGTATTGTTTTGATGTAAAACGACAATGAAAGTTAAACATTTTTTTTTTTATCTACCTAAGTTTATTATTTTAAAAAATATATATTTAAATGATGTGCTATTAGGTTAATTGCAAATTATGTACTCTGTACACAATGCACACCATCAAATATTATTAATTATAAATAATATAACACCGAAGCTCCGTTTATAATTCTTTTGCCGAACGCAATGGATTTCGAGTTTATTGTCATAACGAAATTCTAAAATCTATAAGTAATTCACTTGAATGACATCCACAACACAGCTGATTACTCTTAAATTATTAATTTTATTATTATTATTACTATTTGTGCGATGGAATTTTGAAACAAAATATTGTTGGTGTTTTTGATCGAACAAAACTGTAGTTTATATAATCTCTGTCGGATAGAAAAATACAAATTTTTTTATTCACTTGTAGTTTGAACTTTCTATTTTAATCCTATAATAACCGCCGTAACCTTTATTATTACCGATCAAAGTTTGGTTCATTACATATAATATTATAATATTCAAAACTCATACTATACACGTATATATATATATTTATTTATTTATTTTTAGACTGTATTACTCGTATAACATATTGTAAACCGTGCGAATTGATAAACATGAAAAATTGTCTCCTCGCTAAACTCGGAATAATGTGAAACGAGAAATTATACAGTCGATCAGCAATTCACGTGCGTATATCATTCTTTATCAGAATAACGACTATTTCGGTATAATTAAAGATTTAGGTTTAACACGCACGACACACATATCACGCGACTAAACAAAATAATGTGCTACACCATAAATGAAAAAAATACTTATCAAACAATTATTTTCCATCAAAAGATATTCGTACACACCAAATGTGAATTGCGAAAATTTCTAATAGTGAAATTGTAAATACAATGTAATTAAAATGTTTGTGATTACAGCAAAAAAGCATCAGGCCTTTGGTGTGAACGTGAGTTCGCTGGACTTTCTGCTACACACCCGTTGCGCCAGCACTCAGTGGCGGGCTGGCGAGTAAAATCGGCAAGGGAATAAATGGGACATTCGCCGTTTTAGTAATACAGGCCTTAATGTTCTAAAATTGAGAATTACAGTATTTAATATATTTTATTTTAACGAATAGTTAGCACAAAACCACACACACAAAATAATGCAATCATATTGTTCGAACAATTATTTTTTTTTTTTTTAGATCTAATCGGAAATTGTTTCTCTAATTTTTCGTGCTACAAAATATTATTGCGATGAAATATACGTATTTCTGTCCGTGTAAACTTTGTCCTAGTCAAGGATATCCTCAACGAGATTAAAAACTACCTGTCACATCAAATGGGAAACATTTTGGAAAGATGAAGTTCTGATCAACAATAAAATTTAAATTGTTTATATAAATTCGAATAATATTTACAAAGACTGAAAAGACATGATGATCAATAAAAAATCGTCTTGTCAATCGTCTCGATATCTCAAGGGGTATACAAAATTAACATACTCGTTCCTCTAAAATTCTCATATGCGCAACTACTACATCCCGCCGCCTATCAATATAAAACGCATTCTTCAAGACTGCCGTAAATTCGCTACTGAAATATCTACCTACAGGATTCTTAATTCCTGGGCTGAAAAACTCTCTGCAACCACCACAATATACAGCCAACTTTATTCTACACACCTTAAGAGCCTTAAAACGTTAGAACTATTTCAACTTTTGTTTTTCCTCTTCTTGTTTTATCTTATTATATAAATATATAATAAGATAACGTACACATTTTTGTAGAATTAGACCAATGACGTCGAAGCCGTAACAAAAAAAAAAATATTTGTGACTACGTATATATGACAGGAACGTACAGAAATAAGAAAACACCGAATAATTATTATTAATTAGTGATCGTACGTGTTCGATATTATATTCGATTTAAGATTTATTATTTTTATTTTATCGTTTGCACATATTTTTTCCTTTTAAAAATATGTTTTTTTTTCCCCACTTAATACTTCTTAAAGGCGAAAACACACTATTGTGACGCATGAGCTCACTCCCTAACACGTTATTAACATATTTAAATCGCGATATTGGAAATACATTACTGTTATACGCTATAAATGTCACGTTCTGCTGTATATTGTCATCGTATCACAATATACTGACAATTCACCACACCCTTTCGTACTCTTGGGTGTCCGAGCGGAAATTTCACGAGCACGCGCCGCGACGGAGGTTGAGAATTTTCGTTTCTTATACAAATAACGAACGACGAGCATAAGCTTAAGATAAATCCGCGGTTGAAACAAGATATTTCGAAAATATCGCATGAGAACGGAACAGAAGACCATGACCCAGTTCGCCACTGCCACTGCCCGCACTATATTTAAATGCCAATAATTGAACAACGGTGCGTCCATTGCTCGCACAAAGGTTTCTTTCAACGAGATGAAATGTTACAACTGTGTGGTTGTAGATCGTCCGTGTGTATTTTCGCAAAATATTTGTAATCTTTTTTTTCTTTTGGTTCTGGGACTCGGGAAGCGAGTCCAGTGCGCGTGTAAACACGCCGCTTTTTACTGTACATTATTGAGACGATCAATGCCTGTAAAATGTGAATCTGATTTGTTTCGAACGGGAAGGAGGGGGTTTGTTGAAATTGGTAATTTTGAAACCGTTTTCGCCGTTATAAAAATAATTTATAATATTCATGTACGCGAAACCGGTAAGTATTAACTGTTTTTGACTCCTATACAAGTCGTTGTCACGTTTTTTTTTTTTCACGTCTACACACGACGACGAGATGTTTTTACGGATATTATATTTCTTTTAGAATTCCATAGCCATACAGGTACCCACACCACTTATACGGTAATGGTATATTATATAGATGGCTTTGTAAGTCGGAGAAACGAAGAGTGACACCCGAATGTTAATATATATATATATTGTTAATATAATATTATGCGAACGACGTCTACAGTGCTAACAAATATTGAACATTTAAAAAGGTTATTGATTTTAATATAACGTAAATAGGTACGAATGTCAAATTCTATTAGTTCTGATCATGGCGCTGTAAAATCTATATATATATATATATACAAAATAATATAGCAAATAACAGTAAAAGGTAAATATATTGTGAGCTGCTACATTATATATATATATAATATATATATATAAATATCGGTGCAGTGAATAACGTACATAATACAATGTAGACAAGAAATATTTTTTACATTTAAAGTCTAAAAAAGAACGTATTTATTGAAACGCTCAGGACAAAATAAATTTTTTACCTTACTTTTATAAATAAGAAATTCGAACGGAAAACATATAATTTTTTTATATTATTATTATTGATTTATCGGTAAATTACAAGTTTTAAAAGGACATCCACCAATGATTTTCAAAGGGTTTTAAGTTAGAATTTTTTTTTTCAATTTAAGAAAAATAAAAATCTAACAATTTAAAATGGTATAAATATAATATTTTAAAAGTCATTAAAAAATGATTCTGCCTAACATTGTAGTATAAATGTATTGTAGTGATTGATAAAAAATAGAATCAAAGGGTCGAAGAACAATTTTCCGAAAAAACAAAAAAAGTACTCCTAAAAGTAATTTAAGAAATAAAACAGCTGAAATAAAATAAATAAAAAGCGATATTTTCGAGGGATCGTCATATCAGGTTTTTATTACACTTACTAGATACGATAAATATAAAAATAAATTTTTCACCTTTTTTTGTGTAAATCTCCATAACTATTTTTCCACACATCATTTCGAAAAACTCACATAGGTTTTCGTTTTGAAAAATTGTCCCCTGTCTTTTTTTATAATAAGTGTTTTACTTTTAAAATCGTTCCGAAGAGTACTTTTCTTTGTTTTGCGCGAACACATTTTTATCACTAAAAATTATTGGTAAGACGGATAGTCCCTATTAATTTTCATTTATTTTTGTCGTTTCCATTAGGCCCAACACCGTTTTCTAATTTATTTCATTAGACATATCGCTACCAACAATATAATGGCCTTAATTATACGAAAAAGCTGCGTTCGATTTTCAATGCGTATTTATGAAACTAAATATTTTTTGTAACGTACATATATATACATATATTACCGAAGTTTTTAAATAAAATTTAAAAAATTCATTGAAATTATCGTGAACACCTAAAGAAATACATTTATGTTTTATAATAATATTATTATCATTACAATAATAAGGAAATGCAAATGTTCCATGTAGTATTCACATTATACACTTACCCAACACTACCTATTAGTGACCATCACTTATTATTTGAAATTGTGTTACGCTATCACAGTTCATATTATTGATAAATGTATAAATATCGACGATTTTATAACCTTTATGGATAAAACACGCAATAACGGTTTATACGTTTTCTATGTACAGGAACAACCGAAAACGTAATAGAATTGCGTAATATTTTTAACGCCCTATTATCCTGTATAACATAAACTCGCGATATTATCAACCGATCACCAAAATCATTCAAACGTCCCTTGTCGTTTTACATGAAGTAATATATTTTTCCAATATTATTATCAAAAGGATATAGATAAATCCCGGTTTCATACTGATTTATGATACGTGACATGTGTGCGCGCGAATTTTAATTCAACTAAAAAACATTCATAATAAAATTATAGACGTTTAAAATCTCGTCTCAACTATAACAAACACGAAGAAGTGAAATTAATTATAATTTTAAAATGGTCGATATTATAAATAATACCTATACATTTCACCACCATTGAATATAATACTCAGATTATTTTCAAAACAAAATTAATCATTTCTCGAAAAATATTAATTTTCAATCAATAGGACAATATTCAATAGAACGAGTGCGTTTAAATATATATATATATATATATATAGGTATACCTATTGAAAAAATTGTTTCTCGTCCCGTTTTAAATATTAAAAAATAATATTATGTAAAAATGTTAGCGTTTAGTATGATTTATTACGTTTGTACAATGTACATAATGCGACTCCCGTGTCCTCGCGCACATGACGAAATCGTATTCATAAAGCGCAATTAACTATTTTACACTTCGCGGGATGTATCCACGTGTAGTGAAAACGACTGCGTTATACTGCAGCTGCGACACACGTATAAAAATAATTTAAAAAAAAAAAAAGAGTTGTTCCGAAATGGATGAACACATTTTATCCAGATCGTGTAGAAAACAATAAAATATTTGTTTAAGACGTACGAATTTTTTTTTTAATATTTTTCTAATTCGTATACGTGTTTAATCCGACCGAACTTCCTCTTTGAAGTTATAGTTTTTTCCCCGAGTTCAATTCAAGAGATAAATACCCATAAAAACCACAATGCACAAGCCCACAAATAGTTCTTGAACTATAATAATTATATAAAATTACGGTAATAAAGAACTCGTTACAATTGTTTATCTTTTGTTATTTTATCGCTGAAAACAACAGATTTTGTTTGTCGAATTTCTCGTTTATTTCTGTTTTGCGAGAATCACCTGCTCCTGCAGTTATACTGCGCTACATATAAGGATTATATGTTTTTTCTTTTTTTTTTTATGGATTTTGCCACACAAAAAAAGCAATAGGGAGTATATATTAATCGATAATATAAGATTAAAATTTATATGGAGTATATTATATAATACTCATTTCATAATATTACCGTTAATCGTCATAAAATATAATACATTTAATTGCATTAAGTTATCCCTACATTTAACAATTTATTCGAATTCGCGATGTGGACAGACATCCACTAATAAAAAAGTATTATCGTTTTTTCCCTTCTTTCACGATTATAAATGTAAAATATGTAAACTGTACAAATGTATTTCTGAAAATGACGTACACTGTGTAAATTGCCATATGCTCTTATTACTCGTAATATAAATAATAATAATACACTCGCATAACTTTTCTGCACTATTTTCATCGAAAAAAATGAATTCTTGCACGTATGACTTATACTGACTACCTACTAAGAGGTCTATTTTTCTTTTTTTTAACTAATAAATTCTCTGACATGATATTTTGCAGTATCTACATCAGTTATTTTGAATAAAAGTTTTCCGTTTTCTATTCTGAACATGGCGAACGCATAATTTATATAAATAAAAAAAAATTCTATTAACATTAATAAAACCATGTTTTAATTTAATGCGAGGAGTTTATACATATAAATAATTTATAGATGCGTTAATAATAAACCCATATTTTAATTCGATAACCATCTGATTGTAACTCTGAATGTATGTATAATACGATTTGTAGATATCGATTTAATATTAGATTTGATTTTTTTTTTTTATGTAAAAAAAAAAACGTTTAATTTTTTTGCATAAGTGTTTTTTCTTGTATTTTAAAATATTCGGATTGTGATAAAATAAATCTGCTGAACTTACCGTAAATATTGAGGATATCAATTATTATAATAAGTATAGATGGCATACCTACCTACTCACTCTGTGGTCGTGCACTGTTCTACGTAGGTAGACTTATTCTTATGTATTCAATATAAATATATATATATATTATGCTAATATTAATACAATCTATTTTGCAAATTAAAATGTTTTCGTTATTATTAATGCACTCGTTAATAATTTACGAGTAACGGTATAATCATGGCGGTGTGGCCGTTTCAATAATAAAATAATAAAAATATTCGTGATAAATTTTATAACTTTATGTGATATGCGTATTGCATGGTCAGTTAAGAATAAACTTACTGTTTTATAATGCTATCCACAAAAACAATATACAACGTACAGTGAACAGTGAACAGTAGCGTAGCCAGGGGGGCTAATAAGGCTGCAGCTCCCCTCCTCCCCGAAATAAATAGGTTTTTAACAGGTATCGTTTACACATATTAATTATTAACATATAAATTAATTAATTATCGGCCTCGGCCGCTCCCCAAACAAATGAAAATCCTGGTTACACCGCTGGCACAGTGTGTACTATGTCTAATAATCTACGATTAAAAAAAATAATATACTTCAAGTATTATTTTATTAATATTTTCACTGGACAACTAATTATTATTCTCTAACATCTAACTAATATACGTCTATAGTTGATTGCTTTTTGTAAAAAAAAAAAAAAATAGCACGCCTGTTTTGACAAAAAAAAATATACAATAATATCTTACACCTGGTATCGGTATGTTTTGTTCGAAAAAGTGTTTTATAATTCTATAAAATAAAAATATACATATATATATGTATAGGTGCAGCATCTTCTATAAAAATATATTATAATGATTTTGTTTTCTAATGCCAAACGTAAATAACCGCATACACACACCCATCGATTTGTGACGATTATCATTGTTATTATTATTATTGTTATTGTTATTTATTATTATTATTTTTTATTTTTTGTAAAACTAACATTCTAGCAACTACATGTACATTATTACAAGTAGTAATTCTAAACAAATTACTCTGTCGAAAAAAACATCTATTCACAGTCCTTAACAATACATTGGCGAATATAATGAAATTGATGCAAACCACTATATCATTATATAGGAAACGTATTATACCGCGGTATCTATTTACAACTCACGTATTAATATTACTGTAATATTTATATATATATATATATATATAATTGAGTAGTTATATTTATGTTTCTTTATAAATTTACCTCACATATTTAATTAATATTTAAATGTTTAAAATTGTATTTTTTTTTTTTTTTTTTTGGTAACTCAATCGAACATATATGAAATATTTAAATATAATTTTGGATTTATTATATTAATAATAATAATAATAATAATAATAATAACAATAATAATACAATTCTAACGTGACTGTGTCCAACATTAGTTATCGAATATACGAGTGTATAATATATGAGATTATATGAATAAAGAATACATAATATATCCTATACTGACTAATAGTGAATTAAACAGTTCATAAAATCCGTTTGATTAACCTGCACTTGTTAATGTACAATATTGTGCGTATAAATTTGAAACTCTGTGAACACCTGTAAAAACCAGCCTACTAATTCACGTTTATTGATCCGTGTCAAATCACGGATTAATAAAATTACAACATTATACATATTTTATACTTGGACCCAGCCATATTTATTTGTATCTCGTGTATAACTCGCCTATAAAATAACTTTTCTTCTTATTGAATAATATGTTAAACGTAAATTGTTGCGGCCAATATTCAATGACAATTTTTAAATAACTCGCGTGCGCTATAACGAATAAATAGCAAATTTTAAGCATTAGAATTTTTAAAGTGTATAAACAAAATTAAGATAATATTTACCGTGAAAATAATAAGTAATATATAAATGTATTCATAGTGGCAAAATACTACATTACAAAACGTATAAATTTGATATACACAATTATCGTGATAAACGTTGTTCGCGGAGGTCTCGTAATTCAATTTTTTCGTTGACAATTTTGTATGACTTATAGCTGTTATCGTCGAGATCGTTATTATCGTAATTAAAATTTGACGATTTAAAAATCCGATTTAGAAACCGCGTCCTGTGGCACGTACAGAAATTATTATTTTCACTGTAGGCTAATTTTATATTATATAAATTAAGTGTATATTAACTTGTAAATCGAATACAACTTATATGTCTACTGAACAATAGCGGCCAGCAACGCGGCTCCTTATCGATCCTACAATGGACATTCCTATGTATATGATATATTGAAATTGAGTCTTTGTTTAACAGATCGCTGATTCGTCGTAGTAACGGTGCGGAAAACACACTATCCAGAGTCCGCGACATTAAGGCTCCTGAGGGCATATGCTCATATCTTACTCCAACTCTGTCGTTTTCATTAAATACGTTCCCCGGGTGATAGAGAGGACACGATATTCGCAGACGATACTCTCATTCTGTCGAAAACCCGTAACGCTAAAATTCAGCTGCTGCAGAGTATAGCTAGATCTGGCAGTCGAATAGTTCAGAAAGTGGAGATCAGTTGCGTACACAAGGGGGAGGAGGTGTTTTGGTGTTCAAGCACCCTCCGCGAAATGTTTGGTTTTTTTATATGGGGGTATTTACTTATTCAAATTTTAACGTTATATTATACTTCAAGTGTTAATCAGACAGGTATAGTATTACATTATGGCTGTGAGACACTGACTCTAAAGCAAAATAGAAATTTAACACTATCCGACAAATTGTAATTTAATTTTAAAAAAAAATATTTAAACAAGATTTACGAATAAAATAAAATTACACGTATTTTGTATTGACGTGGATAAAAAAAAAATATATATACACAGATAGGGGAAGCTCTATACATGACGGAACAATTACTGCGGATAAGGATAATAACGTCTCTCTTACAATTTATCATGGACATTATCGTAAATGATTTTGTTCTGTATCTGCAAGAGACACTATATTAAGTACATTTAGAAGTAAATTGTGAAGATGTTTTTACCATAATTGCTACGACTTAAAGAAAATTAAATTTAGTTCTGCGATTTTTGTTGCAACTATATTTATATTATATAAAATGTAAATATTATAAGTATAGCTAATTCTCATAACAAAATTTCGTATATTTATTTTAAAAAAAAATTTTCCGATATTTAATAACTGATTTTCAAAAACACCCTCCCCCCTCCCCAAAAAAAAAACTTTTTGCTGCGTACGTCTCCGGTGGAAGTTGAAAATAAACTACGGTATAGCGACTGAAAACCGTTCATGCCTATTGATCTAAGAACAATAATATTTCACACTAAAGAACAACAATATATAAATATATTATACCATAGTTCTAAGTCCTATGTGTTATAGCACGTGTATATGTAATTTATACGGAATACACGCACATGATTTTTTTTTTAATTTTCTAACTAATAAACACGTTTAATCGAAGAATCCCCGGGTTAATAGCGCGCACAAACCGCATTTTTCGATTTTTGTTTTTCTTTCTTTCCCGCGTAGAAAAATATTATTGTAAATTCATACGATATATTTTTTTCTGCTTCGAACACGCAGTATAATATTATTATCATATACGATTTGTACAACCGCGCATGCAATCGTAATATTTATACAAAAAAAAAACTGGTATCTGCGCAGCTCTAATACGGATACGCATAAAATACTCGCGTACACGTACTGTACAATATCGGCAGTTTTTACATTCATTTTATTCGGCGGAGAGTTTTCGCTATTTTTCCGAAAAAGAAAAAAAACATCCAATACGAACGTGAGACGAAAACCACACGTATGGCTTCCGGAGAATAGAAAACGAAAATTGCCGGCCGAAAAATAACAAACCTACTCTCTAAATCTGCGGACGTATCGCTCGGAATGTACTCTTTTCTCCACGAATAAGGTATTTCGTATAATGTGGCCTAGGGGAAGAGAATTGAAATATAATGTGTGATGTTAACACGAGTCAAACGCATCTTCCGAAAGCCTGACGATAAATCTATGAAGCCTTTCTCGCAATATTTAAACACATAAAAAGCATGATAAACCGCGATAGAGCTCATAATAAGTTGATAATGTAAATTTGATCACTTTACTTAAATCCCGATTTCAGTATGAATCAATACGAAATAAACGATGTCTGCGTTATTACAAATTTACTATAAATTATGTACGATTTTCCTGAAATAAAATAATCGTTTTACGCTTATAAATTAAAAAGTCAAGTTTCCGAGACAAAATTTAGCTCGTTTAGTACATTTTCAACTGGAATTCGTAAGTACGTCTTTTACGCAATATTCGTCGGTATGTATGTGTGTATGTCATATTTTGTAATCAAAACTATTTATCAAACAATGTAAAATTGTTAGAGGAAAAAAGAAATCATGTTTCGAAAATTACCCTCTAAACCCCTCCTTAAGCACGACGATGATACGCTCACGATCTATATATACTTTGTCATCTGCCCACCCGACTGTGTTTTTTTTTTATATAATATTTTTTATGTTAAATTTTTTTTTATATATATATATATATATAATAATAAAATAGTGTAAACGAAATTAAAACGAGCAGCGAGCGTCACTTATTTAGACAAACGTTTTAAGAGTTTTGCAATCATCACCGTAAATTTGAAAGCAATTTCGCAAAACGTGATTATTGTTATTATGGGTTTATTATAAAAAAAAAAACAATTCTGAGCGGAAAGCTTCGGCTTTTTTGTTATTTTATTAATTATACAATAACGAATTTTGTCGACCGTTTGCGGTTTTCGCCGTTTTTACAACAAACGCTTTTTCGATAGTTTTTCGGGCCAAGTTTGAACAAACTATTGAGAAAAATAAGAAAAAAAACCTACCTCGCCTATTACAATTACTATACTCCAGCAAATAGCATTTTCGCTAATAATTGTAGTGAACAGAAAAACCACCTGCAATATGGATTGTGTGCGTCATTTTCCATCAAGCACTGTCGTCGAAAAAATGTTTAAATAGTAATTAGAAAAAAATCGTTGTCGGGGATTTTTTTTCATAGAATTTTCCAACACGGTTGACGTGTACAGAATTTCCCGTAGTTAAGTCAAAAATTATCATTTTTTTCGTTCAAGCATCTGGAATAATTGCAATATATACATATATATATATATATCAAACTAAAACCGGAATTAATTTGTTGAAAAGCCACGTATGTACCAATGTATATATGTAATGTAAAATTACGTGTTCGCGATGTAAATTTCGGGACTGTAAGGCTGTAAGAAAATGTTCGAAACGATAGGAAAAATCAAATAACGAATTTCGACGAAAATTCGCGTTTTTTCGATAGTTTTTTTTTTTTTTTTTTTTGATCGCGTATAAAAACTAACGAGAAAATCGAAAAAAGACACACAAAAATGTTCCTATATGTCCGAAAACGGTTATACGAGTGTAGCATAATATGATCGGAGCATTATAGTAGGTACTAGTCGAAAAATCGTACACGGCAGAAAACGTAAATATCGTTTGCAGTAAAACCGATTTCGTTCAAAATATATAAAAAAAAAGAGAGAGGTAGCTTAAGCGAATTACTTGGATTTGAGAATTTAAAAATTTTCTTATTACCTATAAATTTGAAAACAATGAAAAAAATCATTTCGAAATTCAAAAAAAATTTCAAGACGCTTTTGAACAATTAGTTTTCAAATAACATTATCCGCCCTAAAAAATTTCAAGACGCTTTGTCCAAATGAAAAACTCGATATGTTTATAAGAGAAAATTGTGACTAACGATATTCAATATTTTTAATATACGGTTGAGGTACCTCAAACGTCTGACGTTGCATTAAATCATTTTGGTCTTAAAACCAAAAATAACTTATTTTACGAATTAAACAGGTACCTCGAAACCTATAAATATAAACGGGTCAACATTGTAAAGAATTTTTTTGAAAATTTCGAATTGCTATTATAGTTTCAAATGTGACGGGGGAAAAAAAAAATCGACAATCGATTTGGACGAAATCGCATTTTTACGTAAATTTTTCTTTATTTTTTTTGAGTATTTTCGGGCACTTTTTATAATAATTCGGAAAAATCAAAGTAATTAATAATTCGGATAAAGTACCAAATCGCATAGATGCGATTTGCAATCGGAAACAACAAACTACGGCTGTATAAAATCGGAACACACTTTCCGGTAGCAAATACAATGGGTATTTCATAAGACCAATACATCAAATTCATCGCTTCCGCTCGGGTATGTGAAATTATGAATAAATTTAAAACGGTGTTAAGCGAATGAAAATCGTGAATTTATTACTAGCATATAATATTTTTTTATTTTTTGCATTTCCGCAGATTTTCGTCAAAACCGCGCCGCGTTACAGCAAACGAAACGGATTTTTTTAAACACAAAACTAATACTTGCTACATTTAAATGTTTTTCTTTTTTCTCGACAATACTCATTTACAGGTAAAATAAATATTATATTTTATTCATTTAATATCATCGCGTCTCCGAGAAATCACCGCATTATAATATCGTCGTCGTATATAATATATATATATGTAATAGGAGAGTAATATGCGAGCGGACGAATATTAACACAGACGAAAGAAAAAAGATGAAAAAAAACTGGACCAGAATAATTTTCATATTTCATCTCGGGATGAGTAATTTCTCCCACCGCCGCCGCCGCCGTCATTGTATACCCGTACGTAATTTGTGTGTGTGTGTGTGTGTACACATACGCGCGTAGGAACTCTCTTTTTTTTTTTTTTTTTTTCGGAAAAAAAACCTGTTGTTTCCCGCCCACCCGCCAACTCTGCAGTCTGCCTACCCACACCCAACGACACCGCCGTCACTACATCTCGCGGCACAGTACGTGCGGGCGCGTCGCTTTTGTGTGCCGTGCGGAGAAACGACACACACACACACACACACACACGGTCGCGAAGGGAACACCAGGCGGCGGCAGACCCTCCGTTAATCAAAGACCCGAAGCCCGCAGGCTGCCGCCGCCGCCGCCCGCTTACCGCCGACGCTTCGCCGTCCACCCCGCCGGCCGTCCCCGTCTACTCGCTGCGGACGTACACAGAGCCGTTGCCCCGGGGTCGGTGCGGCGGTCGGGCGACGACGCGCGCGCGGGGTCTGCCGTAGTAGGAGAAGCCCCACCGAAACTTGACAGTTTGACAAGTCGAAGGAGGCGGCGGCGGCGTCCGTACGTGTGTGTGTGTGTGTGCCCGCGTTTCGGCAACGCCGCGCCGTGTGCTCTCCTCACGCACGTCTGCCACCGCCGCGCGACGTGGCGGTCGGCGGCGGTGGCGGCGGCGGTGCGACGTTGTCGTTTGCCCGCGACGCGGCCGATAAACACGCGCGCGCCGCCGAGGCATTGCTGCGTATACCAACCACGGCGATGACGACCGGCACAAACCGCCGCCGCCGCAACGTAATATTATAATATTCGTCCAGATACGGCCAATATTATTAATAATAATCGAAATCAGTGCCGTCTTAAGGCATGGGCCCGGGACCCGGGGCCCCGAATTTTTAAGGGCCCCCAAAATTCATATAAATTACATAATATACAAAATATAATATTTTAAATTTTTTGTTAAATTTTTATAATATAAATCTTGAACGAAAAAATATTAAAATTACCTTTAAATAAAAGTTATACAATAAAAAGAATCAATGGAAATTTAATCCTATATTTTAAATGAAGACCCGGTAACACGTGCATTATTTTAATGTGTGGTATAGCTACGTTATCGTAATTTCGATTATTTATTTCGATTTTTTATTTTATTTTAAGGAATATATTTAGAGGTACCTAATAAATTATGTATTAAAAATGTATGTATGTGTATACACTTATATATCATAATGTATGTATTTAAGGGCCCCAACATATGTTGGGCCCTAGGGCCTCACATAACCTTAAGACGGCTCTGATAATAATAATAATAATAATAATAATAATAATAATAATAATAATAATAATAATAATAATAATAATAATAATAATAATAATAATAATAATAATAATAATAATAATAATAATAATAATAATAATAATAATAATAATAATAATAATAATAATAATAATAATAATAATAATAATAATAATAATAATAATAATAATAATAATAATAATAATAATAATAATAATAATAATAATAATAATAATAATAATAATAATAATAATAATAATAATAATAATAATAATAATAATAATAATAATAATAATAGTAATAATAATAATAATAATAATAATAATAATTAGAGACCGGATTTATACGCGTTTGAAATCATGAAAAAATAAAATATATTTCGTTTTTATAAATAATTTCGTCGAAATAGAATTGTTTTTCCTTTTTTTTTTATTTATCGCGTAAATATTTTTATTTTTTTTTCTTCTGAATGGTGGGGAGAAAAAATACATATGCGATGATTTTTCGTAGAAAAAAAAACCGAATAGAAATAACAATATTTATAAAAATTACCTAACACGGCCGTATTTAATCTAGGTGATGCATACATTGTTCGATACGTAATTCGTTTTATTAAATGTACTCAAAAAAAAAAAAAAAAAAGAAGAAATTATATACATAATATTATATTACGCAATAAAAGTAAAATATTCCGTATTATGAGCTGAAAATAATAATAATACGTTAAAAAAAAAATAAATAAATAATAATTTACCGAATAATATCGCGTTCGAGTTCGAACGGTATAAACTTCACCCGATCCAACCGTGGCAGTGGGTAGAAACTCACGGCAGGTCACAATATTCTTTTTTCGTAATTTTCTTTTTTTTCTGTTCATAAACCATTTAATATCTAATATTTTTTTTTTTTTTTAGAAGTTCAAATTAAACCCGGAACGTGTTCGCCCGAAAACCATATATCACTTTGCGCAAAACGTATTCTCTGTGTAACCACGAATTACGTTTTTTCTCTAAACGTTTCTCTATATATCACATCGAAAACGAATCGTCGAGAAAGCCCACATCCTATTGGATTGCTGTCAGTAAAAAAATATTATGTAAAAATAAAAAAAAAAAAATCCCGTCTTTAATTACTGTGTGTTCTTGTTCAAACTGGCAAACCAGAATTGAAAATACGTAAAACGTTTTAGGGGGCACCTCACAACGAATGACAGACACACGTTACGAAACACAAGAAGAAAAAAAGAAGGAATTGGAAAATTTTACGCAGGAAATTTTTTTTTTTTTTAGTTTAAGGCACTTCTATGATTTTCATCGAAATATACGTTTTGTATACACGAGAAAACACTCTTGAAAAGGCACACACAGTTCAGACACTGAATTTGTGCGCAAAACGAATGACGATAACGTTGCCAGTTTTCTTTTCAATTGTCTTTGATTCTCAAAAAAATCACCAAACATTTTAAGAACGTAAGTAGAAAGAAACGCTCTGTGATATTTTGGACGTTATTATGTTGTAAATTTATTTTGCGTAAAAAAATTTCGTAATTTTAAGCGCGAGCCGCTCTCTCCTCCGTCCACAAACGGTTTTTATCGGCAAACATTTCGCGGATTTTCGACCGTTTTCTATATTCCGTTCCGAGCGTGGTGCGCCAAATTACAACGAGCGCGTCTTCTTGCCCGTCTAACTGCTGTAACCGTCCCGTAAAACGTTATTTTAGATTGCGAACGAACCGAGGAGCCCATTGGTTTTTACAACGTTTCTTTATTTTTTTTATGTATAAAAATATTCGACTAGAAACGATGTCCCCGGATGTGTTACGTCCCGGTATAGCGTTATTGCGTCGATGTAATCGATACGCGGAGGAGATTTTACTCGAAACGTTTTTCGTTTTTCTCGACAGTTTTCCTACTGGGCGTAAATAGTTTTTAAAAAATGGAAAAGAAAAAACGGTTTTGAAAAACGCGGCACCCGAAAGAAAAAAACAGTAGTTATATTTAAATGAAATTATTTAGATGCCGAGTTATTTTGACCGTAATTAGCTAACCGTAATCATTATTACATATTTTTTTTTTTTTGAAAATTACAATTGAAATTAAACGTTTTTTTTTTAACTACTTATAGTTTTATACTGTAAGAAATTATGTATTTAAAATAATCGTAAATTATAAACTATACAAACTTGTCGATTGTACACAGCAAAATCAAGCGAATTAACGGTCATCTATCGCATAATTATATTGTGTAAACAGACACGATTGGTTCACGGCGTATGATGTATGCGTTATAATATCGATGGTCTATAAGTGATATAAAAAAAAAAAAAAAAAAATCACAGTTTTTAATATTAAAAGTACCCCCGTTTTTCTATTCATTATTTTCATCGAGTTTTTTTTCCGTCTAAATATATTATTATTATTATTTCTTATATTTTTTTTTTGATATTTACTATTCGACGATCACCGGCTGCTCCTATATAGAACTCGTTGCAGGTGTGCGCAAATGTCTGGTAACCGCGCGGATGCCAGCCAAACCGCAAACGCTGTTTGTTTGGCTTTTGCAGGACAAAAAAACAAACGCGTTTTGCACTACTACGTGTAAAAAAAAAAAATCGGCCGCCGTTAAAGCCAATGTGCGAAAAAAAAAAAATGAGTCGACGACAATAATATTATGGTCGATCGGATTTTCGCGGAGGCGAAGAGGGAAAAAAATCGGATTTATCATCTTAATAGAATTATCGTCGAGCGCAATTTTATAACGATTACGTAAACTGTATATAGTAATGTATTTTACGCGCGCGCGCGCCGTTTTTATCGATGAGACGAAACAAATTAATTCAAAAAATATACGCGATTACGTTTAAAAAAACACATAATATATAACATGCGTATACTATTGCCGATTCCGTGGAAAATAATTTCGAAATTTTCTTCCTTTTCAGCTCGTTTTCTACGGGGAAAATAATCTCCTGCATACCTTTTACGTTGGATTTTTCAAACCGACAAGCGATATTTTATGTGGGGGGGGGGAATAAACTGTACGAAATATTAATTTTTTTTTGTTTTTTTGTTCTTCGATAAATAGTACTGGCGGAATACCCTTGCTACAAAAGGCGACAAATCGTACTTTTACTGGCGTATATTTTTACTGTTCCGCGTTAAAACATACATCTTTTTCTTTTTTTTCCTCGACAACGAATATTGTCGATTCGTGATTGAAAAATAATTTTTATCGATTTTACGCTTTAGTAAACTGTAAATTATCGCGTCCGATGAATCCGTGACAGTTTCAAAATTTCTCGCGATATTACAAACGGATTGCAAATTTTACACATTAGAATTTTAGGATTGTATACGCGAATAAAACATTAAGATAATTTTATTCGTTTATTATATTGCCGTTTATTGTACTGACAGAATCACAGAACGACAACATAACGAAATTCTACCGGTCGAGCTACGGCCTGACCTAATAAATACTGCCCGTATAAACGTGTACTGACTTACTATAGGAATTTTTAAAATTCAAAAACTCAATTTCCCCATCTAAAAGTCTTGTTTAAATATGCGTAATGCAAAAAGTCGATAGCGTATTTACACAACCGTCGCCTATGTAATATTATAAACTCACTTATTGTCATTTATATTAATTATTAAATACACACGTGAAAAACAACGCATTACATTAAAAAAAGAAAGTAAATTACCGTATAGTGTTTGCTTGCTGGTTTCGTAGTATTGAATTTTTTCTTGCCATTTTTACACAACTTTAATAATTATTATCGTCGTACATGAACTTTGACTATTTAAACAATGCATGGCGTACGCCATTCTGATAGCGATCGTCTATTTGAAAAACGAGTAGATATACTTATAGAACTCTCAGTGCCGTCCCAAGGTTTTGAGAGGCCCTGGGCATAATGCAGATATGATCCGAGACCCATAGCCTCACAACGTATTAAAACCGATATCTCTTTTTATAGCATATGCTGTATACCTTAATAAGAATTGAGATTTTTAACGTTCCATCGGATTTGTATTTATACGACGACCTACTAACAATTAATGTAGGCGCTGCTAGAATAATAGATACAACCAGGGGTTTCGTGGTATCAGCTTTGATCATACAAATAGTCGTCCTGAAAAAAAAATGATTTTCTTTTTAATTCTACTCGTTAAACATAAAACGGATTTATGGGTTACACAGCACATCGTTTGAGGTCTCGCGAAATATAATAAACATTAAAGACAAACCGAAATTGTGATAGTCATAATAATTTTGATGTCATATAAACATAATAATTACGATACATTAAAATCTAATATACAGCACGATCACGGATCGCAAACGGTAAAATGTCGAAATAATAAATTGTTCACTCTACATATAGGTGACGAGGACAGAATTGTGAACTTTTGAAACGAATTGTTTTAATGCGGTTTACATTGAAACGCCATTGATATTATTTCCACAATCGATTTCAGAGTCGTGGCTATATTAATACCGTTAGTTTTATACTTATGCGCATCGTGCGTATAAAAATATCATATGGAATATACTCAAAACACGAGACAAGTGTCCTTGCTCTAGGGACGTCAATGAGAACTGTCGATAATCTAAAAAAAGAACGAACGGAATACATTTTAAAGTATACGTCGAACCATCTATTCGAAGTCTCAAATTTGTCTGTGTGTGTGTGTATAAAAAAAATCTGTTCGTCTTAAAGACTGGCGAATTTCTTATTTGGTAGAAAAAAAAAATCATTTGTTATGTCGTCTTGTACGCAAGTAAACGTTTCGCAATTGCGATGTGTACGCGTATTTGGAAATATTATGTAAAAAAAAAAAATAAAAGAAAAAACACATCGGAAAACAATATTCCTGTACGCGATTGGGACCTTGACAGTCGACGTTCCATTCATAAATAATAAATTATCGAAACGATAAAGAGAGCTGGCTGCGGCGCGCACAAAATATAATATGTGCCGCAGTCGATTTCTGATGTTATTTCCTCGGTTTTACGACAATATTACCATTATTATTGCCATTTTCTATCGGTTTTCCATATCCCTATAACCATTCCAAAACTATAACTACTCGAGCTTATATGTACGTTATATTTTCAGTACATATTCTGCACTCGTAGAATATACACGGGTTATTGCACTGTTGCCAGAGTCGTTTTAATCGCAAAACGATAACCATCGTCGGGGAAAAATGTCTGCGCGTAATAATAATAATAATAATAATAATTTTGTTTTTTTTTGCTTACAATACACTGGCTTAATAAAATAAATCGTTATTGCGAATTGTCACATAATTTACGTACATTTACGTCTAGTCGCACGATAATATCCCCGATATACATACGTATTATTCAATATAATGTTAAAAATTTGAATAAAATACAACGAGTGAAGAAAATCTCATGTGCGTTTTATCCGCTTTTCGGGCATCGCATCCTCTAATGGACAGCGCTGTTCGGTTTAGTATTAAATCATTTTTCCCCTCGTCCTTTGAATATTTTGATTGCGTTTTCCCGTAAACTTTATTCCGTCACAATCTTTTTCCTTGTGCGATATTGGCATTACGCGCGTGCATCACAATAAACGAATCGATATGTACTACTTTCTTTTTTTTTTTCAAAAATATTTCAAATATATACATATTTTTTTTTTTAAAAGTATTCCGAATACAGTGATTTTGATAACTTTTTGAAGTTCAACCGTATTTTAAACGGTAAAAATAATAACTTATTACTTAAACGTAAAAAGTAATTATTTCGTAATCAACACGAGTGTCCTCCATCAGCAGCGGTCAGTATTTAAAAAAAAAAAAAAAACG
Source organism: Chaetogeoica ovagalla (assembly GCA_032441825.1). Classification (NCBI taxonomy): domain Eukaryota; kingdom Metazoa; phylum Arthropoda; class Insecta; order Hemiptera; family Aphididae; genus Chaetogeoica; species Chaetogeoica ovagalla. The sequence goes on along the minus strand of CM063733.1, from coordinate 6,243,677 downwards.
TCAATTATTATATCAATATTTTTGTGCCATATTTTCGTGTTTGAACTTTTATTCGAAATAATCAAGTGTATTTGATGACACTATATTATGTCATTATCATATTACCTATTTGTGTTATATATATATTTTTTTAAATAATTTATATCATTAATTTACATTTATTGTGTCGATTTATCAACACAGAAATAATTTTTCCAATATTTAGACAATAAAGTGTTATAATAAAATAATATACGCTCATTCAATTATTATCAGTTGTGTATTATATTTTATATTCGCTTTAGTACTCGTGTTTCAGGTTACAATATACTGTTTTCAATGTGTAATATACATTCGTATTTTATACAACTAAACGTAATGTTTTCTTTGTATACGCTGTTTAAACGCAGTTATGTTAATTATACAGCGATTGCGTATACCTATATAAAAACAACCAGGGAAAAATTAATTTACATAACGGTAATACGAATATATATGGATTTATTAATTGTATTAAATTATTAATATTATTAAATACATTGATATGAATTTATTGGTTTATGCAATAAAAAAATTTGTATTGTATAAGATCCCTTTTTTTTCTCCCTATTTCTTTTAAAACCTATCCCTTTACAAATAATGTGTTCAACAGAAGACATCTCTATATAGGATATGTTAAAAATATTATTATATCTCGTATACTCATCAAGAAATGAAATGTCGTCGTTGGTCGGTTTGCGTAATGTTCAGCGAACATTTTTATATATCTTATTGTCGTTACGTCTTCGTGATTACAGAATTGCAGACATACAAATAGAAAAATTCCATACGATTTATGTATATTGTATATAAATATATATTTTTTATTATTATTATTTCGGTATTCGGAATTTAAATATGGGAAAATGGATTATTAAACGGTCATTGAATGTTATAGAGAATTTTAATGTGTTTTATTTATTAAAATATTCAAAATCGTTATTAAACATCCATTGGATATTTTTGATTGTCACACGTCGTGCAAACTTTGAAATTCTAACGATATCTTGCCAGCATAGAAATTGGCCCCAAAATATTGTGTTTAAACAAAAGAAAAAAATCGAGTGTCGATTAAAAAAATTATACGGATGAAAAAGGTAACAAAAAAAAAAATATGGCGTTATACGCATTAAATGACTATATGCAAATTTCGCATTTTCATAAAAAATGATAAATATTTAGATACATATATTGTTTATTATGCGAGTTTTAAAACAAAGAAAATTCAAGTAACACTATTATACACAGTAACACACAAATATATATATATATATATATATATATATATATATATTATTCATAGATAAGCACGTAATATAAAATTTAAATTATTTAAAAAAATTCCTGTTAAGAGAAAAAACTTATAAACAGCAAATTAATTCTTATTATACGTAGTCGTTTTCCGAATCCGATGATAAATTATATAAATATAATTAAATATTCTACTCGTAAAATTTCCATAAATAATTAAAAAAATATACTTGAAAAAAATTCTTACAACATTTCTAGAATTAAATCTGCAAGTACTTATTAATATATTCATGTTAGTCTGTATATAATAATATATTTTACATATTATTAATGCGATTAGGATAATATTTTAAAACGCAGTCTCGAATATTTGGTATATTTGTCCATTGAAAATAAAGACATTTCGATTCATTTCGATCAAACGATAATTCCAATATTTTTAATTTCTGTAATACCTACACAGTATTATTATTGTACCGCGTTCGTTGTACTGCGTCACATGAAACGCTCAACGGAAAAGACATTTTCGCGTAAAACATATTTGCACGTTAGAAGCGAAAAAAATGTTTAAAATAAGGTGCTTTTTTTTTGCACGCAAACGCTATTGGAATTATTGCTTAAAGCGAAGTAATTCAATTATTATTTGCGATTTGCTTTTTTAAATAATTTATGCGTGTTGTTGAAAGGGCGTGTATACATATATAAACATATTCAGGGCTTGGATTTAAAGCATTAAGAAATAGTGAACTATGCGCTATAAGACAAAATACATAAAAAAATCTTAAAATATACCTTAAAAACGGCAAAAATAGCAACGAAAAAAATTAGTTTTATTTATAAATTATAATAAAGGTCCCCGTACACGCTCTGCCAAGATATCGCGAAAATTTCATATATAGCTACATAAAAATAGATTATAATATCCAACGACAAATATCTAAGTGACAACGTGGGTATTTTTCTTACCTGTTTAACGTTACGAAATTTATTAAAATATAAAAAAAAAAAAAAACATTTCAATTTGACAAAATAAAAGAACGGCACTAAAAAACCGTTTGAAATATGCAAATTTATAATATAAAAATCGAGCTATATACTGCGCGATGTATTTTGAGAGTTAACGTGTTTTTTCGAGCTTTTGGTTTCGCCAAAATATCACCGGATACTTTTTCGTTTTCACGTAAGATATAAATATTTTTTTTTTAACTAACAAACCAAAAATTACATCAGATCGTTTGGTGCAGAAAATTTTCCCCCGATATTATCATAATAATACATTGAATGCCCTTTGGAAAAGGAAAACATTATATAAAATACTTTCTATAAATCATTCGCTTGTTATTAAATCGGTTTGACATGACGTTTAATAATTACACCAGTCTGCTTTTTTCGCAGTTTTCTCGAAACCTCTGACCACTTTTACCGATCGGAAAATAAATTCCAAACAGATGACACAAATAGAGATATACGAGACACTCGTTATACAAGGAAAACACAAGCGATTCGAATCCAAGGATCTTTAACTGGAAGAGCAACTATAAAATATCTATGAAATTTCTATTTTGAAAAATCATAAAATAATATCTATATTGGTATATATGTAAATTTACTGAGGTTAATTTTTTTTTTTCTAAAATATTCACCGTTTCTATTCTATACCTAATCTTTATGCGTTAAATAAAATTAGTTTTTTCCTAACAAAATAACATTGTATAAATATTATTATAATGCACTAATGCATTTAAGATAAAAAGAAATAAAATGATCAAATATTTAAAAATTACAATATTTTTTCCTGCAGATTGATCCTAAATACACTGATTTACATTGAACAAAATTAATTCAATTTTTTTTTTAATTAAATGATTTAACATAATTTAAAATTTAAAAATTACTTATAAAATAGAAAAAATGGTCATTAATATGTTTCACACAGAATTGTACTCGTATTGTATTTTTTTTTTTTTTTTTGTAACGAGAAGAGGAAATTTCCCTCTTTATATCTCTTTTTTGATACGCTCTCAAAACACAAACAATACAAAAAATTTAAAAAAATATTAACAGAATATTATACACAAAATGAATACGAACAATTTGCTTTAATGGTTCTGTGTTTACCCATGACGTCAGCTAACGGTGTATTTTAAATTTGAATAAAGTTGTTTAAATCATATATTTTCTGTAGTGCACTTATATATTTTGCAAGTCAAATTAATTGTATTTGGTATAACTTGGTGTTCTGAAAGAACGACGGCATTCAAGCGTTCACGTTTATATTTTGTGTACGTCACTCGTTTTATTTTTTTTTCTAACAGAATCAGACACGTAAATGATGTTTATATCTTTAATGCACTTGAACAATTTTCACACCGTTCAAATTTATTCGCCTATGAATTTTTCATCATATCAAATAGGAAATAGAAATAGATAATAGAAAATACATTTTCTTATAATTCCTATTGTATTTGCATTTGATTACCGTCTTTCAATATAACAAATAACGGATTAATGTGAATTTTTGTAATAAATCAGCGAATAATAAATATTAGAAAAACGTACATTACTATTTACTAAATGTTGAGTTTAAGTTAATTTAAGTTAAAGATTTGAAAAGCGATTCTCCGTCACAAAAGCTTTAAATATTTAAATCGAGTAAAACACACCGCACAACAGAGTAACACTTGTAAAACAAATATCATAATTTATTATATGCGTGCAACGCTGCAGCAGGTTTGACTTTCTAAAGCCGGTTGAGTTCGACTGAGCTTGATTTTGAGTTTATATCATTTTTTGTTTCTTGCGTTAGATTATTATTTATGCAGTGGAATCTGTATATGATTTTTACAACAAAAAAAAATAATCAATTTTTTAAGTCGCTCTTACACAGATCGCATGTAGACGATTCGAAAATTAAATGAACAAGTGTACCCGTTTTATGTGAAAGTGAACGAGTTCAATTTCTAATTGAACGTCCCAAAGCACTGGATATGACCGTAGACGTGCTCAGACATTTAGTAAAGGATGTGCTAATAAATTAGCAGCTCTTATTATTATTATTTTTTTCTAATATGTAATAATCTGAAAAAGATAACTTCACAAAAATAAAATAATTAAATTGTTAACAAAAGGATAATCATTTAAAAAATTGATTCTATAAACATTAATATTTGGTAATGTAAGTAAACGGACACGAGGGACAAATATGATACTGAAATCGTAAACTAAGAATTGAATAATATGTTATTAGATATTTGTTTATAAAAAGAATATATACATATGTATATGTTGTACACACACAGTGTATTAATAAATCGCTCAACTTGATGTCATATTTCTTTTTTAGAGATTAGATAATTAACATTTTCGAATTAATTTTAGTTTCAACTTTAAATAATTATTGGTACACACAAAAGTGATTATTAAATCAATAAGTTTATAAATCTCATTATAAACTGAGTAGTTGAATAGCACATTGATTTCAAGACAATATTACAATACGGATAATATAGGACAGCGGTCATCAACTAATTTTCATGATGGCCCGTTTTGAAATTTATCAAACTTTCCGTGATCCGTAACAGTTCAAAAACTTTTACACACGTTAAACACATTTTTTTTTAAATTTGTATTTGTATTAATTAATTTATTTGTTATAATGGTAATTGAAAAAAAAAGACGTTTATATAAGAAAACATTTCATTTTTAATGTGTAAAGTTACATTTGTTAGTTCGTACAAGCTCTTTAATGTTCGGTGTGAGATTGGTGACTTCCCACCGAACTGATTTGCATTAACTCTTTAAAACAGTCATCTGTTAACCGAGATCCGAATGATCTCGTCACCAAATTTTTTATTATAGGAATACAGATTATTTTCAATTACTCAAAAATATTTTTTTTGTCGTAATATTTTATATAACACACTTATAGTTTTTATATTTATATTATAACAATTTAAAAACTACTCCAGATGAGGGTCCATAATAAGTGTTCGTAGTCCGTATCCGTTTGGTGACACTTGATATAGAATACGAAAAAACTGACCGATTATATACATTTTTGTCTTTTGATTCATAAAGAATTAAATATCACACACACGCATAATATCATAGATCGCCCTGAACATTTGTCTTTGTCTTTGTCTATGAACAGCAATGATAATAATCAATAACTTGATTGAATCAATATTTATATTATAACACGCATTAACACGAAACACGTATTAATTATTGTACACGATAAATGGCCGCGATAACGACAACGAATATTTTGTTGAATTTTTCAATTTATTGACTCGTCAACGTTCATAGTTGCGACACAAGTATAATAATAAGTGTATCGGTTTTTCGTTCACAATTATTTCAATGGTGAAAATTTAAAATCACATTATATTGTAATTTATAGTATTATTATATACTATACGGTGTTCTCGCACAGACGTAACTATACAATACGTGGATTTATTTTTCGGTGTAGAAAATATAAAATTGTATAAAAGACCTTTAATTCGATATTTAAAATCGTTTCGAAAGGATTCTGAACACACACGGAATCGATATGAGTCTAATATTTTTCGGCCAAGTTTTGAAAATAATTGAAACTCGAATTGACGTTGAAAACGTTTTGACGGATATTATTCGTATTATTTGGTAATTTAAAGCACTCGGTTCACGTATGCGCGCAATTGCACACTCTTCCACCATTCCACTCATTGCTTTTTTTTTATGGATACCATCAAACTAGTGTGTTTTTATTACTTAATCGAGTTGTGTAAATATATGTCGCGTCGCGATAGTTAATAGTCATATAATATAACGTGTTTACGATAATAATAACTACAAATTATCTATTTTGTATAACTGTCTTCTATTAGAGAAAATCGGAAAATAGTGAAATACGTTTAACATCCATTAACCCTATAAATAACCTTATATATATACATACAATAAAATAACTAATTTTTATAATTAAATGGGTTTTTTTTTTTTGTTGAGAAAGGAGATCCGTTATAGTATTATATTATTATATTATCATAGAACAGATATAAATTTATCTTTGTTCCCAGTGTGAAGAGCATGCGAATTCAATCTATATTTTTTAAACCAATTTTCAGATTTATTTAACATGAATTGTACTTATTCTTGTATATTTGCATACGCTTTGTTAAAAAAAAATATAAACATCGGAACGTAAAATTTCAAACGTTCTATACATTTATTTTTAACGTAATCGTTCTATATCGAAATAATGTTCTTCGTCGGTGTATTTTATTTTTTCCAGTTCTCGGACTTTTATATTATTGGACAGATTATATCGATATAATTTATAAATAATTAGGAAAAATAAATATTTGTATAAATACGACACACGCGTAAACGTCTACGCTCGACATTACACTCGGTATTAATAAAATAATTTGAAATAAAATTAATATATATATATAAACCACGGTGTACTTTTATTATTTTGCACAGATGAAATATGGCGAGACTTGTTCCGAATATCGCACACGTCATGTGCCTTTATATCACATTCGTTCGAACCACTATCCTCTTTCTCGCGACTGATTTCAAGCTGCGTACAGCTGGAATTTGTCGAATGCGACCTGGCCTAGAACGTTAATATTTACAAATGCCTCATAAGTTAATTGCCAATTACAGGAATTTTTCGATATAACGCAACGCGTCCTGCATAAGGTTTTCACGATAACATCGATTACAACAATATAATATTAAAATATTAAAATAATATTTACACCGTATAAAATAAATTAGCTGCGTATTCTGCGATTTGTTGTTACGGAATGTTTTTTACTTAGTAAACGTACAAAATGTATTAATAGCTATAGCCCGAAATCGAGTATTTCGTGTTTATATATATATTATTAACTACGTCTACGTCGTAGATAATATATATTAATGTATTCTCGTTAAAATAAACATATACACGTATTGATATTGCACGAATTGATTTAATAAAAAAAAAAAAAGTTAACGAGCCGCGGGGTGTGTTGGACGTCACTTAAGTGAATAATTTGAATAAACATTTTAGAGTCACTATAAATTTGAAAACAACTGAATTAGTAATTGTATTCGAAAAAACTGAGCGAGATTTCGGTGTAATATTATTTATTTATTTATTTTTATTATTAATAATACATTATAATGTAGTGTGTATAGAATACATAATTTACATAATTAGCCGTACAACACTATAACGTTTTAATACGAATTTTTACAATTAACCGTATTCGACAATACGTTTAAAATTTAACAATTTCGTTAATGTAGTACAAATAGTTACACGTTTAGTAAAAATTTCAAGATTCTAGAAGGACAATTAGTTTTAAACAAACGTGATTTTCCATAAGATTTTTTCGAATATAATATTGAAGTAATGCGTACTAGACGTATTAAATGTTTAATAACGTTAAAACCAAAAACTAACACCTCTTTTATGAATTAAATACTTCAAAATCTATAACTGCTCAAAATAGCCCAAAATCAAAAGAGACTTTTTCCCCTAATATAATATAGATATTACATATTTGGTGAATATTTCACGTTCCTGTAACCATTCGTTTCAAAATTTACCAAAGAAATAACGATAATCGATTTCGATGAAATCGCGTTTTTACGTAAATTTTGGGTAATTATGTGTGTGTGTTTTTTTAGGCCCTTTTTTGATAAAATTGAAAAATTATCTCTCTAAATACAAAAGTAGTTACAATTTGCTGTCGAAAATAGAGTACGAATGGGAAGATTGGAGCAATCCGTCCGGTAGAATTTTTGGGTACACGCATTGAGGACAGTCTGTTTATTGAATACTTTTTTTATTAATACTTTTACGTATAAAAAAAAAAAATCAGCTAAAAATTTCGAGCTTAATACGAAATTCGGTAAATTTATTACAGCAAACACCGTAATATTGTTTTTAAAAAAAAATAAAGGTTTATCTACACAAAATTCAAGGCCAAGAATGTATGTGTGTGCACACGAGTCAAATCACGAATTTAATTCTAGTGGTGAGTAAATATGAAAACGTTTTAACTGGCTATGAAATAAACAACATTGTATATAGTTTATATGTTTTACGATAATAAAAATATCTATTCTAAACACAATATTATTCTGGTAGTAATGCACCGGAATAATATTGAAATTCCGAAATCGGAAAATCGCATTAAAATTATTATTAATAGTAGTAATTGAAATGATACAAGCAAGTTACTATATGCATATATTGTATTAAAAATGTATGTCTTAATAGTTTATAACTCCAAAAACTTATATAAACTCTATTAAAAGAAATACGATTATAAAGTTTTACCGCAATAAAAAAAATTTTAACTTTTATTAAAAAAAAAAACGTTCGGATCCGATTTTTGAATTATAGTTAGAACAACGTGTAATTAAACTCGTATTAAACTTTCGAGTCTTTTAAATTAAAAATGGGACTTTAATAAAGTATAAAACTCGTAAAAAAAAACACTAAATTATACACGCACATATAGAACTAAATAAATATTTTTCATTTTTTTTTTTTCTAATTACATCAATGACGTCAATAAAATAAATACTAGATAAAAATCGAATACTTTAATAATTATTAATATTTTTTTAATTATAATAATAATAATTAATAGCTAATATACATTATGTTTAAAAAAAAAATACGAATAAAAATTTCCCAAATTTTACAAATGTTTTTTTTTTACCTAATTTTACTCGAAAACGACTATAAGAATTTTTGAAAATTACATTTCTAGACCACCTTCTCGTCCAATGACTGATGTACAAAAGGACTATAATAACTTTTATACACCATCGATTGGAAATACTTCTTTTATCTGAAAAAAATTATAAGGTCTTTGCGTATGATCGATATAACCATCATAGATTGTTTCGTATAAAATCCGAAATTCGAGCGTTTCGGCAATATCTTTTTTCTTGACTTAAAACACGGGTTTCAAACTATACAATATAACACGTCTTAATAAAATCGATGCATACCATAAAAATTTTAGTTTTCACCAAGGAATTTGAATATTTCATTCGAAACATTACGTAGATATCATTTTAGGCTCATATTTGCTTTTGTATTGATTTTCTCATTTTTTAATGTCTTTTTATTTACCTAAAATGCATTTAAAAACATATCTTTTTTTCAAAGATTCACTGACATATAATGTGATGAAAAATTCGATATGGTTTTGGGATTGGCGTTTTCAAAAAATGAAAGGAAAAAAACGTTTATCATTTAAATATTATGATTATCTAACTTGCACTTAAAATCCATTGATAGATTGATTCAATTATTACATAGTTTTCAATTATTTCGATTGTATCTTATGTAAACATATTGATTATTTTGTTTCTTTATTGTCTGTTACACATTACTTTCTCCGCATTAGATGCTTTTATTTTTCCACCATGTGATTAAATCATACAAAAGTTGTATTCCTTTAAACGCATCAATATAGAATTAAACACATATCTACGTAATGTTACCTCGGGCGTAAGTAACTGTTGAACACAATATATTAAATTATGATTATTTTTTTGTTTTGTCCGATGTGGTTTTCAGCAATAGAGTTTAATTTATGTCGATTGGAAATATTTCCAGCGTGAGAGCCAACATTTAGGAAAACATTAATTTTCTGGATACACCATTGCCAATTCAAAAACTGACCATACTATATGTACGTATAATCGATCGCTGCCAATAAATAACTGGCGCCTTCCCGTAAGCCGTTGTCTCAAAAATTATATTCACCATTATGACATTTGTAATTGAAAATAAAAAATAGACGAATTTCGGTCATATTGATTTTATTAAATTTATTGTTTCGTACGATAATTTTCAGTTAATAAATATTTTTTATTTACGAAAAAAAAAAATATATATATGTATATGTGCATAGTTACATTCTGATGAATGTTTAGCATATGTCAATTTAGCTCACGTTCGATATTCACAGATAACTGTAATTTTTTTTTAGTAGTGACTGTCGTACATTGTTGTAATCACACTACAATTCGTAATCGAACAAAATGATTACTTAATTATATAATAACCTCGGCGTTTGATGATGCCATTGATAACAGTGGAATTTATTAGACCACACGTCTTTAAGTAATCCTACATCCTGGTTAATGGACTTATATAGTGAACTCTATATGATGTATTGAATTCAAATCGAAAAGTTTCGTGGGTTAGTTTTAACACAAAACCAAAAATTTTACCAAACATGAATACGTTATAATATTGAAAAATATTTTGGCTTAAAATATTTAAAACCATTTCGAATTTCGTACCGAACAAAAATATATTTCAACCCTCACGACTCGCCGCGCATAACTCGAAATAAGGAATATTTAATTCTCAAACTCCAGTAAATAAATTAACAAGTTTGCTCCTGCTATTATTGAAGGTTATGTGTTTCCATATCTAATAATTAATAACATAATGTATGTATGTATATACAGTAGTGAAGGAGTCCTAATTTTAATTTTAACATTTTTAAAAACCATAAAATAAATATCTACTAAAAATATTACAAACGTCATATTTCAAAAATATTAATAATAAAGCAGTTTATTAATGTTTAGCAATTCGATATTTTAATATTTTATAAACAATATTTTATAGTTTCCAAGCCTGCAGCCTGTGTAATTTCGGTGACCGGTCAAAATATTTCGGAAAATATATCTTAATTTTTAAAAAAAAAAAAAACTTCTACATGTCCTCATAGAATTATTTGACAAATGCAATGATTTTATTATATTCAATATTTTTGAGATGGGTTATTATTATTGGCTTAATATATTAAATATAAAAAAAAATCATAAAACTTAACACGTATATTACAATAAATGCAACTGCAATTTTGACCGATTATTATTCTATTCACGAGTCAGTGGAATCTGAGTCTATCGCGTCGAGTCGACAAAGTTCTCACAACAGTGTCGATGTCCAGAACTCCGTGTCTGAAAAAACTAATCGTTATTATAATATGTAATCAACGAGATCGAGATTTTGACAAAACTGGATTATGATTTAGTGACACATTAAAGAATAATGTGATATTCAAATATAAATAAATCAAGGCAAATAACGTTTTAAGTAAATTTGAAAATAATTGGAATTAATTAATATATATTTGTTTGGTCGAAAAATGAGAGAAAAAATATTGAAGTAAATATAATTTCAGCACCTTCAAAAATGTTGCTCTATTTGCGCCTTTAATGATCAATGTTCAGAGTATACCGTTTCTAGATAATAGAAAAAAATCAAAAATTGTCTATACTTTGCATGACACAAAAAATCATCAACTATACTGTGAGAATCAAATCGATTAAAACGCGTAAATGAAAAAAAAAATTTTTAACTAATTTTTTGATTTATGTTTTTCTTGAAGCGCAACGGATATCTCTCAACTGTATTGGAATTCTCTCGTCTGGATTTCTGCTTCTGTAAAATTACATCCCGACTAGACGTGATTTTTAATCAGTCCTGATCAAATAAAAGTCGCAGTACAAATTTTACAAAAACCTCCTTTTTTAATAAACTTTCCAACGGATACTGATTTTTTTAAACAATTTCGTCTTTGGAGAAAAGGAATTACCTTTAAATGTAAAGAAAAACCTAGTCACGATAGAAGCGGAAGAGGAGCGATGAAAGAAAAAAAATATAACAAAAAGTTCTTTAATAACTAATCCTTCAATATGTAAACAGATAATTCTTGTACGGTACGTTCCAGAATGGAGGACATGTTAAACCCAAATTTATAATAAAATATATTATTATGATGATAATATATATATATATAATATAATATAATAATATAATAAAATAATAATAATGTGTTAAAGTATTTACCTCTCCAACAAAGCATTTCAAAAATGATTATTTCTAGTCTCCATCGAAATACACAATGTGAATGTGGAGTCTCTTAGAATTTTCAGAGCTATATAGGCGGGCGTTCCATATTCGCATCTAATTCGATCTTCTATCCCATGCCTTCTCCGCACAATTCATAATCAACTATTTTTACGTACCCATTAACATGTTTGCTATTTTCAAATGACTATAAAATATAAACGCACTTCATCATAAAATAACACGTATTCAAAAATAATGAAATTAACACTGACCGATAAATTATACTGTTATGATGTAAATATTTTAATCCTAAAACAACACGTGTAACGTAAACTACAGCCTCATATAGATTCTATAAACTGTCCATCAAATATATATGCATCAACAAATCACTACCGCCGGCAGACTTCATTACAAAACACAAAATGAGCCTATAAACATATTATATTGAGACAAATATATTAAATAATGTATATTCAATGTATATTATATATGTAAATATCGTGCGAGATATTTACTTTATCATGAAACACATTGCAAGGATTTCTGTCTCGTGGCCTGCAGTGTGTTAGAAAATACCGGTCGTAGCTTTTGGACGCAAATTTCATCCAAACCGTTTAAATAAGTCACCGTAGAATAGAACATTTTTTCACCGGTGAACGGTGAAAATTATGCCCAAATTTACCTGATCTACATAGAACTATGTATATTATGATATTAAGTATACTGATGAACTTTACAAATTGAAATATTACGGAAGAACTAGTGCTCTGTTAAAAAAATAAATTCTGAACACTCTCAGAGATTCACGAGAATCTATTTAGAGTTTATTTCGTATTACATTCCAAATATATACGAGCATATATAAATTACAAAATGTACGAAACCGTTATTCGGTAACATCGCGGTTGAAATTTGGATTTGTCCGGAAATTCGAACAAATAGCATAATTTTTACGATAACATTTTAAAAATATTGATTTTTGACAATATTATAACTATGATGAGAAAAACATAAAAGTCCTAATATTATAGACAAATTACTTATTATATGTCAGAATAATTTTTGAAAAAAAAAAAAAATAAATAAAGAATATTGCAATTAAAACTTCCGTAAATTCAATCCGGCGGCAACTCTGAAAAACTTTTGGACGGGCGTCGTTCATTTTATCGAAAAAACCGGCGTATCCTACGTACAATAACAGTAAGTGGTGTTCCTATAGACCATAATACATATACACCGCACACGTCTCAATATTTTGTTGAAAAATATTGAATACACTGAGTATATTTTCAAATAATTTCTTTTTTTTTTTCCAACGAAAAAAATTCATTATAACATATTATTAACTGATTTCAACGCGTTTGCGCGTTTTTCCTGTAGTCCGAATTAATTGTTTTCTCGACTTGCAGGTTCATTACCGATTGAATAAAACGATTTTTTTTTTTTTTTTTGACGAGTTTTTGAGAATTTGGACAATAGGTCAATCGTATTTATTCAATGAACGTTTGCAATTATTGTTTTATAAGTCGTAAGACAATATTTATTCTACTGCACGCTATAGAATAACTTGCGCGGTCAATTAAATCGTTCAAAATCGTCGGGTGATGTGAAAAGATGTCAACATATAAATCCATTGTGCGTTCCAAAAATTTGAAGTGACATAAAACCGTGGTGAAAACAAGAATATACAAATGAAAAAAATCGCACGGGGTTAATTATACAACATGTCAGTATGTCATTAAATTCGGATTTTCGTGTAAAAATTATATTTTATCTTTGAAATTATTTTACACGTTTTGAAATGTTCGTTACATTGGCCGTTTCACACACACGCGTATCATATCGGTATGAGATGGGTGTTTCGACACATTGCCTATAACGAAACCCGTTTTAAAGAAGAAATTGAAAAATAAATTGTTGTAATTTCTCTCTCTTTGCCAATGCCTGCAGACGATTTTTTTTCTTTTTTTTTATCGAAACCGGTAAAAAAAAAAAACAAAAATTAGTACAATAACTCTTACATTTCTCTTCGTTTTACATAAAATATTCCTTGGTCGATTCTATATTTACACACACATAAATTAAAAGATACAAAACTCGTTTAACTCTTCTCTTCTATTAACACCACAGTAAAAAAAAAAAATAATAATAATAATAACAAAAATGGAATACCTACCCAATGTGAAGCACTGTATTGGACTGGGACTTTTATGTTTTTACTGAGAGTACTACAACGGCTCCAACCGTTAGATGACCTTTCTCGACGACTATATTCTTAAACACGAGGTGACTCCGGAAAATCGTTAGCGCGTAAAAGAGCGTATTTCGAGGTTAGAGAATATTTTATACAAAACGATGTGTTTTAGGACGACATGCTGAGGTTCAATTTGATTATTATACAAAAAAAAAAAAAAAAAAAAAATTGCAATAGTTTATAACAAAATAAAAAAAAAGTGCGAAAAGAATATTGTGCGACCTCCGTTAGTTTCTATCCCCCGGCGGACGCCATGATCGGATCGGGTGGAGTTTATACCGTTCAAACTTGAACACGCGATGTAATTTAATAAATTCATATATTTCATTTGTTAATTTTTACGTCTTTTTTTTTTTTTTTTGAACGCGTTATTATTTTCATCTCGTAATACAAAATATTACTTTTTTATTTCGTAACCCATAATATGCAAATTGTTTTTTTTTTAACTCGACAAAGTGAAAAAATATACAATAAACACAACACGAATATCACCCGCAAGTATAGATTTAGGTACGGCTTTGTAGGTAATTTTTTTTTTTAAAGATTATTATTATTATTAGAATTTAACTATCTCTGTACGTTATTTTTTTTTTTTTTTTTTTGTTTTTTTTTTACGAAATATTTATCCGCAAAAAATATTTATTTATAAACATTTATCTGGTTTTTTTTTTTTTTTTTTCTTTTTTTTGAAACATCACGCGTGTTTGGCCAAAACGAAAAAAAAACTTAGGAAAAAATTTTCCCGACGAAATTACAGAGAGCGTATGAAAAAAACGTCTTGTTTTTTTAGGAGTATTAAACGCGTTTTTTTTTTTTGTTTTTTTTTTCTTCGGTAACCCGGCGTCTAACTATTAGCGTAACGTAAAAGCAAAACTCGACCACCGGATTACTCGTGAATACGTATATATATATAGTGGAAGAATATTCGAAGAAAGAAACGCGGCCGAAAAAATACGAAATACAAAAAAACCGTCTCCGCGTAGCGGTTAGGTAATAACCCGTAAAAATAAAAAAAAAAAAACGTTGTAGTTCTTTTCGACGGGCGGAGGAGAGTCGGCGGCTGCCGAAAACAAACCCGTTCCCATCTTACCCGTAAACCGCCGGCCGGGGGGGGCCGTTGGGTCGACCCGAAAAAACGTACTCGTTCGAGTTACGCGCGCGCATACATTGGCTGGTGCGCGCCGCACCATAACCGTATTACATAACTCGTATTTATTACGCGGACGCGGAACGCCGAGCAAAGTAATGGATTTTTGAAGCCGTGATGTGTGTGTGTGTGTTATTTTCTCCTCTTTCTCCCCGAGTTAATCCGAATGCGAAAAAAAAAATAAAAATACCGGGCACCTCCTCACCGCACAAAAAAAAGCTAAAAAGAAAAAAAGCTAAAAAGCAGAAAACACCGTTCGAAAATCCCTCCCCCCCCCCGTCGTCGTCGTCGTTTTTCTCGTACGAGTGTATTTTTATTCTTTTTATTTGAAAAAAAAAAAACAAGAAAGTCGCCGCCGGTCTCCTCCGCGTTTCGTTCGTTGCGCTACGTAAAAAAAAGACAAAAAAAAAAAAATAATAATAATAAACGCTCGTGTATGTGTGCGTGTGCGTATACTATTTTGGGCCACTGTGCGAATTCGTGCCCGGGTTATCGATTTCTTCGCTACTATACGCGCGCGACTACGACTACACATTTCAGGCTTTACTCCGTTCGACTATATATATATACACGTACAACAAAAATAGTGTTACTGGAATAAGCGTATGCGAAACGTTTCGGAACGGTAAAAATATTATTAATAATAATAATAATTGTACAAATTGGCTATTCGATTATTTTATACTTGTTAATAGGCGAGAATATTAAATTTCTCCGCGATAAAAAACGTGTTTTTTTTTTTATTTATTCGACATTTTGTGTTCCAAATACTCTTTTTTCCTCAGTCGTAACTTATATGGCAAAAAAAAAAAAACAGAAAAAATTAATTTCAATACATCGCGCGTGTCTCCTTTTTGTGTCACGTACATATAATTTAAGTCTATACGTGTCGTTAGCGTAAAACGTTTAAGAAATGTTCTCAACAATGAAATGTTGTCCTACAATACTAAAAAACAAACGATTCCGTTGAAAGACACGAATTAAATCCACCCGAATCCCGTATAGTAAACAAATCAAATAACGGAATTGCCGGTTTAAATTCCATTAGAATTTTAAACCAATAAGTAAATTACGGCGTTATTCATAGTCAAGATCAAAAACTCGGTTTAGTTTAACTCAAACCCGAGGTTAATATTCATAATCGACTGGACCAGTGGTCTAGACGAAGATTTTTATAAACTACGGATCATACGTTTAATGGTTCTATCATGACGTACGCCTCTATAAGCATTGCCAACGATTGATCTTATGGATTTATCCGGATTCTGTACATTTTTCGCCGTCTAAAATAGTGGTTTCTTAAGTTCCTTACATACCGCGTGTCTTAAACATCGGCGTTTTTTTTTTTTTTTATTATTATTATTATTATTTTGATCGAAAAACATTTATAAGACTTATTAAAACAAAAAAAAAAAAAATAATAATAATTATAACGTATAGGTGATCATAAGTCATATCAGTGATTTTCACATTAAAACCTAACAGGCATTGTTAAACCCCGTTCGTGAACCGAGTACAAATATTTATGATTTGTCCTCTCTGAATAACGAAAACGATGAACTGTTGTTAAACAACTATTGAGCCCTACTTAAACCGGGTTCACAAATTCGTCTACGTTAAGGTTTACGTCGATGAATCAATAGAACGCATGTGCGTACATATGCATAACATTATATAAACGAAATTTCATAAAAATTAAAGCTATAGATTCTCAGACGAGGGGGGAAAACGCAAACGACCGCCGGCTGAAATTAAAATCGTCCATCGTTTAATAATTTTTAATCTTTATATATATATACGCACATATAAATAGACTAATTATTAAAAAATTTTTGTAAAAGTACACGTTCGAATGTGCGTTCTTATACCGCGGATTTTGCTTGGCAACTGTAATTGTATTTGTTTTTGTGAATGCGATATTAATTATTAAAAACGTCGTTTGTCTGTTCGGCGGCTGAAAACGAAAACTCATACGCAATACAATATTTTACACGTCGTATGGAAAGCAAATGTAAAAAAAAAAAATATATATATATATTTATATAAAAAATATATATTTTTTTTTCTCCAAATCGCCTCTCCCCAGCTAACACTTCATCCGTATTCAAAAAAAAAAAAAAAAAAACGTTAACCAGACATAAAACGAGAGCCCATTGTGATCCCCCTAAGGAAGTGAACACGCGTCCTGGCATCTCGGACACCTGCTATATATACTGCTGCGACCGTGTTAAAATGAATAGAAAAAAAAAAAAAAAAAGCTGTTTTTAATAAAACTCTTTTTTCCCTCGTAATACGCAATTCGTAAATTATCAACTACATAAATGTATCACACACAATATGGGTGAGTATAAAATATTAGTGTAGAAATATGCATGCGCGTAGAGATAATTTTCCATTAAGGTGTTATATAGTTTATGTTTTTTTTCTTCTTCGCACAACGGTAACGAATAAATTCGAATTGAAGTGTATATGCATACGCGCACCTATACCCGGTCGTTTAAATCGCGTACGCGATTATTTCGGCGTTATTCGAAGGCTTTCGGAAACGGAGCACCGTTTTTCTAACGAATCAGATTTAATAATTTAAAATCGTCTTCGTTTAATTTTCGGACAGACGGATTGTACGGACCGGGAAAAATTTGTATTTTAATTTTTACGGACTTTTTTGCGCTTTATTACATTTATATTATATCCCGGTAAAACGAAATTAAAAACAAACGCTAATTGACAATATTGCAGATTTTCTTCAATTACAGATGTACAGTATTATTTCTTTTGTATAATACAATTTGCTCTTCCTTTTAACTTCGTCAATAATTACGTTTCACAATAATAAACGTTCGACGACGAAATATATTTTACAATATATAATATATACAAATGTACAAACAATTATCGTCTAGAAAATTTACAAGTATTACATTATAATATAAATTATAAATATTATTAATACCTAACGTATTTTAAGTATACTATTGCATATCGCATTAAATTATAATGTATTTACAGCAATTTTGTCTCTATTGAACAATCAACGATATCATATTAATACGTTAATTCGGTACAAGTGGTTCCTGTACATCTCAATTGTTACGTTTATTTTACATTTCTCTTCAACGCAATGGATAATCCAAATACTATAACAAATACTACGTGTTTTATTCGTATTTTTTACTCTAATACGTTTAATTGCAAAAGAACATCGCTATAACGACGGACAACCGTTAATGTACTTTATACTTTTGTTTTTCCGTTTCGAACACATATTTTGTAAGATGAAAAATAGTTTATAAAATCTTCAACAGTTATTAATAGTAATTTACATTATATTTGTCTTTCGTTATAAACTGTACTTTGAGTTACGTATTATTATTCCTTTTATCTTATCTGTCTACAAAATAATAATTGCCAGAGTGCTCGTCGATATGAACACCAGTCCCCGTGTACACCTATATTCGTTATTTGTATTACTTACGGGAAGTTAAAAATTTTAATTTGGTACAAGAAAACATCTTCTCTTTTTTTGTTATGCTTTAACACCGCAGAACGAACAAAACGTATACAAAATACAATAATAATAATAATAAAAAAAATCAATGGAATAACTACTGTAGCCACTCAATATGTGCGTACGAATTAAAAGTGACCGAAACGAAGATTATATGAATCTAATTTTTGAAAAACTAAATTTAATTAAAATTGAATGATCGAATGCGGGATGGAGTAAATTTTAAAAAAAAATTAAGCAATAACGGATTATCCGGAATAATAAAAAAAAAAGTTTCAAATTTATTATTATTTTTTCTTATGCAAGTAGGTAAATCCTGTCAATTTAAAATTATTTTTATTTTTACAATAAGGCAATTGTTGACCGTATAGTTATTGAAATTGTATATATCGAAATAAAAATGTGTTTCAACTTTAGAAATCATAATTCAAAATAGATAACAACCATTTTACAAAGCGCGCGTAATTAAATAAAAATCAGTGAAAAATTGATTCACTTAGTAATCCGTTTCGTTTTTAATATTTGTGTGTGTGTGTGTATAGGTATGAAAAATAATGTAGATTGATAATAATATAATCGTTTTAAAACGTTAATTTTGATCCTCAGAAAAAAATTAAAATTTATGACGAGTCTGTGTTTAAGTACACATAAATATTATAATTCTCGAGCAATTTATCAACTTTTAGTACGTATAAACATCCCATATATACAATATAATATACAGGAAAAACATATTATAATATTAAATTATAATGTATGTTAACAGTTGTACAACGTACAACCGAACGTGAATATGTAGGTTACCTGCGGATTTGCTGTTTTTTTCTTCTGATTTAAAATAAAAAATTCTACGATTATAATATATGCATACGTATTATAAGCGTAAAAAATACAGCAAAAACAAAAATGTTCCAAAAATATCTCTAATGTTTGGGGCCACTCACGTCGGTTTTTGAAAAACTTAATAACACTCGTGCGATATTATCACTTAAGTGCGATACTCGATACAAAAATAATGGCAACTAAATACGAAATATTATTATATAATATTATATAACCGTGGTTGATAATAAATTATCCGTTCTAAATTATATCTGGTGTACAATAATATATTTTATACAATAAAAGTAAAATATAAATATATCGTAATGACGTATTTATACTATCTACGTAACAAAGGAATAATAATAATAATATCAATAATAAAACGACTTAAAAAAATTAAATCTTCTTGATAGATAACACTAAACAATTGATTTAAACAAAAAAACTCAATTCATTTTCATTTGCAATTTTTAATTTTTAAACAATTAGTACTTTAATTCTTTTTTTGAACTATGTTGCGGAAAGTTTATTTCGTTATATCGATTTTTTTGTAAATTACATTTGTCAACTTGTTTTATTTATTAACATTTTTGAAATGAACAGTAAATATTACTTAGAGATTGAATGGTATCAGATTTCATAAAAATCGTTGAAAAAATGTATTTAATTAAATACATATGAATATAAGCGTTTCGTTCATTTACCTGATATTTAAACACATTATCTAATTTTAAATTTCAAATCAATTTTAAAAACATATATGTTTAACTGCATTTTAGTAATTCATTAACTCGCCTCTAAGTATTATTAATTTATTACTTTATAAATGTAAAACAACACGTTAAAACAACCTAAGAATTGTATACATTTTAATGCGATTTGTATATTTTTTATATATTTATGTACAATAATATTTTCATGCTTTTAGTATAATTGTGTTAGGTTTCGACATTTTTTTTTCCTAAACTCTTACATATTTTGAATATTAATCAACGATTTTATAAGACTCGTGGAAATTACCGACAGGTAAACGTTTTTAGTTGTGATTTCAACATTGCAATAATATATATTATTATTTATTATAAATCTTTTGGTGAACGTTTCGAAGTGATACTTACGAGAAAACGTATGAAAAACAAAAGCTAAAGATGATTAAGGTATCAGTCCGAATCCTAATCACACGATCAGGTATTAGTCAGAATTGTTTTCAAATTAATTTTTTTGAATATCAACAAAATTTTAAATAAATTTTTTTTATTTTATATCACTTATCGCCAACAATGATATTTTATACATTTTCGCATAGTAATTTTATTATTATTATTATTATTATTATTGTCGATTATTATTATTATTATTGTTGTTGTCGATTATTATTATTATTATTGTTGTTGTTGTTGTTTTAAATTTGAAAACAACGATAAATCATCGCGTTCGAAAAACGATTCTGCAGCGAAACTCTGCAGTATATTATATAATCTTTTGTAGTTTTTCTAAATTCAAACTTTACACACTTAAAAAAAAAGTTATGAAAAACAAATTTTTTTTTAAATACTGTTAAAATACTATAATATGTCTAAGCATGCAATAGATTGTATCGAATACCTTAAATACAGAGAATCACATAACCAAAATAAATAATATGTGTTGACAATTTTATAGGTTTTTTTTTCCTACAATTTTACGAAAATTATCCGTAAACGTTCATTGCACTCAAAAAAAAAACCAACATACAAAACGAGAAACGTGTAAAACGTAGTTCAATATACAGTTACATACTATACAATTTGGTAATTACTGTTAAAGAAACACTGTTTTTACACTGAAAAGTGCAGTTTACAAAGAAAATAACACGAAATAAACACTCCATTAGTGTAAAAACAATTTTTTTCGTTCTGTGAAATGCAAAATTAATTACAATAATATCTTATTGATTTTTCTTTTATAAACGTACATAAATGGAATATATATATATATATAATAATTCTTGTAAATTATAACACTAATACTTCTTCTTCTTCTTCTTCTTCTTATTATTATTATTATTATTATTATTATTATTATTATTATTATTATTATTATTGTTATTATTATTATTATTATTATTATTATTATTATTATTATTATTATTATTATTATTATTATTATTATTATTATTATTATTATTATTATAATGCTCGTTTACATTTCACCACCACGTCTGTAACCTACCGGCCGTTTGTAATCCTATCATTTACACACGACGCACACACGATTCAAATAAAGTCTTTCGGTTCCTTTGAACGTTCACATAATACACAAGCGTTTCTACATGGCGACAAAACGAAAAAAATAAAATAAAATCGTTATTATGTAGAAAACTCGAAAACGGATAATATTATATAATTACGCAGTGTTTTGAGCAGTGTTACGTTTAAGAAGTAATGAAGTTTAAGCGAGTGCAATACAATATTAAAGTAATGAAAAAAAAATACTCAAAGAAAGTAACAAATCATATTTTTCAACAAAAAAATAATGCGTTACAAATAATAGAAACACTTAGATAATCTTTCTATGAATTTCTGAATTTCATACATGAAAAAAATTAATTTTATATCTTCAATATAATATAATCATTATATAATGATCTTCTTAGAGTAAGCTCATCAAAAATAAAAATTACCAATTATGGTATATATATATACCTAATACGAAAAAACACATACGACAATTGCGTGTTGACAAAACGGAGAAAAATATCGACGGATTTTATGTTTAAAATTAAATAACTATTAACACACAAATAAAGTATTTTATACTTAATAACGTGTAATACACTCGTTATTAATTGTCAGTTTGTCTCATTAATACTTTATTGTATTTGGATAATACATACATAAATAGCTAGCACATAAAACAACAACAATAATAATAATAAGGTAACGAGCCGCGGCGTGTTGTGTGATGTCGTTTAAGTGAAATACTTGGATAAAGATTTCAGATTATATTGTTATCATTATGAATTTGAAAGCAATTGAAAAAAGTCATAACATTCGATAAAATGTTTGTGAGTAGAATAATCGGTGTAATATAAAAATTTTCGAATAATTTAAAATGGTTATAAAAAGAAATTTTACATTAACGATTTTTAAGATTCTTTTTTTGAATATAGTTGAAGTGATAAACGTCTGACATTGTTTTAAATTATACAGCCTCAAGACCAAAAATTACCTCTTTTATAAATTAAATACTTCAAAACCCTATGATTGCAGTTTTTAAAAATTACGAAGAAATACCGATATTTGATTTTAAAAAAATTGCGTTTTGACCGTTTTTATGTGAGTAGTTTGTAGTTTTTTCTGGCGCTTAAAAAAAAGTATTGAGAAAATCGAAAAATCACCTCTCTAAAGCGCCAAAAAGATGCGGATTCACTATCCTGTCGTATAGGAAACGCCTACTCACCGTGCTGGATTAAGCTATAGAATGAATAGACTTAAAAATTAGGCCCTTGATTTTTTTTCTCGTCACCAAAATTTGTTAATAAACTTAAATATAATAAATATAGTTTTCTTAAAGATAAAAACGGCTTTAAGACTCTGTTTGTCGCTTTAAACGCGGTTACAAGCTGTAACGAAGAACGATCGATTCTTCGAAGATTAAAAAACGTTTACTGTCTTATAATACTGTCGCAAAAACGACTTGCATAACTAGACACATCGAGTATTGGAAGCGAAATAATCAGATCATGGGAGCGGTATGCATGATTCTGCGTCCATCAAAGTGAGGAAAAAAATTTTTTACGCGTTTAGTTAAAATAATTAGTGACAATATTATTTCAATACGATTTCATTTTAACTTTACAATTTTTTTTTAATGTAAAAATGAATTTTTATTGTATTCGAACGATTTTTTCCCCGTGTTGCTTTCAATAATATCGATATAAGCAAATTTATATTGCGAATAACGTTTTTTTTTTTTTTTTTTGTTCAATGGTTTGTGTACGTTATTGTTTTGAAAAATGTTATTTATTTTTTTTTTTTTAAGATTTAATTTAGCCCCGTTTCGTTGTTAATCCGAGCCCCGAACATACGTTACATTATATAAAAACGAATTTAATATATACACAACGTATGCAACTGCAAAAGTAACAAATTTAAAGTGACTTGTCTTACATATTATAATTATTCAATTTCTTATGAAACGTATTCCTTACGAACATTTCAAACGTTTTTTTCAAACATTTAACTTGTTCGCGTTGACTTTTTTTAAATTCTTTAATATCACCCGTGATCGCCGACAACGATATTTTATACGTTTATATGCACAGTAATGTTGTTACTATTATTAACGTAAAAAAATTATAATTATTATTAATTCTTTAATATTATTTTGCCTCGTATACGAAATACAATATTATGTGATCGTGAAAATATTTATTGATTTCGAATACGAAAAAAAAAAACAACTATTTAGAAAGTATGATATTTTAAAAAATCTAACGCGTTAGGTCATTTGTATTCCGAATGATGTAAGTATTTAAAACAAAAACGGAAGAAGAAGAAAATACATATTCGAATGTTCGTATGACGACTATATTATGGTATTGAAATATTTGTACAGTTTCCATCACGCGCGTAACTAACTATACGTACATACTAACTACGCGTACTCGGTGCGACGAAACGACCGACGCGTTCTCACGATATACAGTGTCATTGCTGCGTTGTTATGCACAGCGTCATCGACGTCCTTGGGACCGGACGCCCGTATGCGCAACGCGGTATTGTCGGCCGCCGCAGTCGCGTTTTGAGAACCACTCGAGGAGGAAACACACACGAGGGGGTCAGCCCCAGCCGGGCCGGGTGTGTACTCTTTTCGTACGCCGTATTTCAAATATACGCGATCGCGAGCATTGGAAATTCTTGAATCGGCGATGGAGAGGACGCGCGGCACGCAGACTGATAATGATCCTCGGTCGATATACGCGTATACTGATATATATTATAAGATACACGTAGAACAAAATATATTTATAACAAACGGTTTCGACGACGATGATGATGATAATACGTAAAGAGAATCCCGTGCGTGCGTGTGCGTCGGAGAAAGAACGGAATGACGGTCTGATCGGTTTGGTAACCCCTGACATCGCGTGTTGTTGTTATACACACGTGTGTGTGTGTATGTGTATTGTGCACTATATAGCCCCTCGCGTTGCACGACGGGGTGTGCCACCCATTGCATATCTTTAGATCCCTTTTTTTTTTTTTTTTTTTTTTTTTTGTATACGTACATATGCGTTGAATATCCTGCACGTGTAACGCGCACACACACACACACACATATATAATTATACCGGAGTCCCTTTGGTTTTGTCCCTTAGTACCCGAAGAATCGGTCGAGCCTTGTCCCTGACGACTGACTGCACTCGCCGGTTGCCGGTTGCAACGACGGACCGGCCTATTATTGTGTGTGTACGAGGGACTGGGAGGATTCTCGTACGGCGACGCGTCTGCTGGAAACGTATCGCGTCGTTAAACGCCGGTCGTTCAACCGCGTAAAAATGCGTACGAAAAAATTCGAAATTGTTTCGCGCGTGTATTATTTGGCACAAATTGTTCGATCCGTTTTTTGATTAGGAAAAAAAATTAAAAACGTAGCGAGAGACGCGGTTCATGTCGATTCACTGTGAATAACTCGGATAAAGATTTAAGTGTTTTGTTAATATTATTATTTATTATAAATATTCGAATGCGATCGTTGCATCCGATAAAACATTACGTTCGTTAACAAACGTGATTTTTTACGAAAAAAAAAAATATATATATGCGTATAAACTTTGTCGAAATCTTGAAAATTTTTATAAAATAAAATCGCGACTAACGAAGACTTTTTTTAATGTATAGTCAAACCTAACCTATACACCTGACATTGTACTCGATTTTTAAGCGTTAAAACCAAAAAAAAAATTACCTATTTTTATGAATAACAAATACCTCTAATAATCTATATAATCACATTAAAAAATACGAAAGTATTTTTTTTTTTTTTTTAAAAAAAAGGAATTTCCCTTATATAATATAGAGGCACACGTTTTGCGAATATTTCAAGTTTCTATACGACAAAAATTAGTTTCAAAATTACGAAGAAATAAGTATAATCGTGTTTTTACCGCGTTTTCGTGTATGGATAATGTTTTCGGTAGTTCTTCCTAACGCTTGAAAAAAAAATTGCCTTTCTAAAGTATCAACTAGATGCAATACGCTAACGGACACTTTGGTATATGACTGTGAAGATCGGAACACTCCTTCTGATTGAATTTTCGGGTACAGACATAAAAAAAAACCCCGCATCATTGTAAAACCAATATGCTCAAAATTTCAAAACGGTTTAACATAACTCTTCTTACCGTTTTATATAATTTGTGTGCCAGCATCACACGATCGTTTAATTCGCGGTTAAAATATTTATTTATTTTTTTTTTTTTTTTTTTTTAAATTAAGTCAGTTTTTTTTTTTTTTTTTAACGATTGTATTGAAAAATCAAACAACATTTCTCATAACAATTTTAAAACTCGATAATTTCACTGTATATTAAGAAACTTACGGACGGACTTTTTCACTCTATTTTTTATTTTTATTTTTTTCGTGGCGTTTCATACTATTTATTTCTAATCGTATACTGTATTCCATATTGGTTTTTGGCGTTTCGCGTTTCCCCCGCGACCAAACAGAATTGTCGAACGTGAATCGGATAAAGAACAACTGCGCGCCCCCGTAATTTCCTCGTACGGCGATGCGTGTAACGCAAACCCGCAACAGACAGCTGTTGATGTCACTTTCTTTCCGTCGTCGGTGCAAACAGACCGGTTTCGGAATAACGTTTCACTGTCGAATCAGAGCCTATTCTAAAGGGCAGTTGGACACACATTTCGTGCAGTTAGAAAAATTAGATGCGCAACCGATTTTCGCAATTGGAATTGTTTGCGTGATCAATCGAATATGTTTCGAACATGTTGATCAGGTATTGTATGACAGTTATAATTTGAAGAAAAAAAAAAAAGGATAAAATCTATTTTCTCGTCCAAGACCCCGCGTTCAATGTTTAATCGCAGTTGAAGTAATGTTTCGAAATCGGCGAATAGAAAAGGTTGCAAGTAGAAATTGTAAATTAATATTATTGTTTGCTCGTTTTAACGTGTATTCTCATTAAGATTAGGATCCCCAAGACCAGCTATACGAACACAGTTAAAATAAAACGAACGTCATGTCAAGGACGCACTTAAAGCGAATGACCAAGAATGATTTTATTGGTATATTTTCGGAAGCATTGAGAATAATTTCTGGACTAGAAGAAAACGAATTATCAGTGAAAAGAATACAATTTCAATTATATTTTATATTTAAAAAAAAAAACAATATTTTTATAAATTTGAACAACATAAATATCGTAAAATATTATGCTTGCATTAAATTACTAAACGCTGACGTCAAATTTACAAACCCAAAAATAAGGAGTAGGCGAAATATTGTTTTCTAAGATAAAATAAAAATAAATTTTACACGCGTATGAATATTAAATATTATGAATATATTTAATGAATAAGTTCTTAAATTATTATTTATTATAATGATAAAAAAATATTATTCTTAAATTAAGTTTCTAAATTATTATCATTTATCATACATTTTTAATTATTTTTTTATATTATTAATATTATTATTATTATTAAGCTTAACCCGAAATAATAAAATTCGTTCACACGGGAAGAATTCAAAACATTACACTTCTTATGGATAAGTAGCAGTTCAGAAAAAAAAAAAAAATACGAAATACTGAATAGTAGTCATATTTGATCAAGGTAGATAATAATAGTTATTGAACCATATAGACCACATTTTTTGGGGAGATTGGTAATTTATAAATAGCAAATTTAAAAAAAATTATTATTATCGTATTTTTTTCCTATTTAGTTATTATCGAACTATAAATAATAATTGTAATAGTTTAAATGTATCGATATTAGTTACATAAATGGTATTATAAGTAAGAATGCTTGAAATCAAAACACAAGCTTTGTACCTTTATGTACAAAGGACTGTAACTATGATTGAAGATAAAATTTAAATTTAATTTTAAAAATAATTTTAGATGAAAAGCTAACAAAAATGATGATTCCATTATTGAAAATTATTAATTACTACTATATTCCCACACAGATTCCTACGTTGGTCTTCAGTTGTTGGCTATAGTCTTCTGGAACACGTCGATATTACATGGTTGTGAAGAAAACCTTAAAAACCAATCGTACGAAATTTAGTAGAAAATCTAAATTTCAAAACGGTTCTTTCATTGAGATGCAAAACGTTATAGCACACGTGTTAATACATTGATTAACGTCAACAACGACCTTTGTAAACGAGTTTGAGATATTTTCTCTGAGATTGGAAGCCGAGAATTCGAGTGTGTTGTTTATTCGTTTATGCATGAACCACTCGAGGAATGGTATTCTCGACCTGTGCAGGTTACTTCTTGGATAAAAATCGTTTATCGGTGAAAAGACCTGCGCAAAACGTGAAATAGACGAAGTCGGTATTAAGAAAAAAGCCCTTCTTATTTATAAAGACAATTGATAGTGTTAGATATTGGGTTTAAATCAGTTTTATTATTACTATGATATGTCGTTAAAATCTATTGAAATTGAAAGGGACGGTGACGTTTGAATCACTAATATTTTTTTATTTATTATCGACAGTTCACGTTCTCACTATTAACATGGATCCATAATGTCTAGATAGGTTACTGATAACAATGCATTCGATTTTGTAACTTGTAAATTACATAACGCATTCAATGCGGCGAACATAAAAAAAAAGAAAGGATTTTTTTCCTTAAAATTTGAATTCTAATTACATTATTAAAAAAAAAAAAAATGGTATATTTTACTACAAACTGTATCTCTTTCCATTCATCTTTGGACTTTTTTTTTTTAAAAAAAACGCCGATAATTTTTATACAGTCCATTATGGAGACAGAGAAGTCGAATTATTGTTTTCTTTCGTTTTTTTTTTTTTACGAATATAATACATCCATTTCACGCACGGTTTTTCGCCGTCCATCCGTCAGTCCGTTATTTTTTTTTTTTTATATATATATATATAAACTCGACATTATTTCCACTGTAAGCCATTATTTAAATTATTTGAATATATGCACAACACACGTGTAATCAGTTCCGGCTTTCCGCGGCGAAGCCGGTTTTTCTGGCACAAATGCGTCTAGCGGTCGTCTCACACGAGTAACGTTCGTTCGCCTGCACCCAATAGCCGACCGAAAATTCGTTGTTGTCGTTACCGGCCATGAACTTATTGTAAAATAAAAAAAAAAAAAAAATTAATCTATTTCCGACAAACTCCTTACACTTACGTAGTAGTCGTGGGGCGAAACGTTATATTATGGCGGGTCCGTGTTAGGAAATTCGACTAAAAAAAAAAAATGACGTTTTTTTTATTTTATCGATTTTAAAGTTTAATGACTTTAATTTTCTACAAAATAATAGCCTGCTCGTTCCATCGGTACGTCCGTGCCGGATTACAGTTATAATCCCTTAACGCAAATCAACCAAAACATTATATACAAATAGTAGTAACGTTATGATAAATATTATATATTGTATTATTATTATTATTATTCGCTAATATAAACCTATGTGTATATAAAGAGTAAGTTCTCGTTTAACGTCAAGGAGATATGTCCCTAGAAAACACAACATTAACCAAAAAAAAAAAAAACGTGAAACACTTTTTACGTACACTTTATTATAATGGGTTCGTGCCAATAAACAAAACAACGTATGTACGCGTATTATTATAGTCATTTAATTAATTTAATTAAATAATTTATTTATTTAATTTAATTTATACATTATTAATTGTTTGTATTTGATAACATATTGTAATAAAATTAACGAAAACTTATTATTAGATTCATATACCTATTTACAATTCATTTCTTAAAATATGAGTATGGTGTTGACTGTTCTGTTACATTTTTCTTATCGTGATACGATTCTCGATAATACGTTAAGCTTTTTTTTTTTAATATTCTCGACCATGGGCGAACCTGGGCGTTTCGTTTCCATATTAATTTATAAATTAACAAATACTATGTAACAGTAAAATAATTGGTAATAGTACAGACAGCATAGAATAGACAGCAAAAGTGTCGTTGAACGACTGAGTATCAATAAAATGAAAAACTTTTACGCAGTACACATTACCTAAAATAAATAAAAACTAGCATCTACGTACGATAGGTATGTCAATAGGAACCATAACATTATTATCTGAAAAAGGTCGACGAAAAATTTGACGAACACACGTATTACAAACGACGTTATGCTGAAACCGTTGTAATGTTAAGCGAAACATAAAGACATAAACTTCTACGACGCAATAGCCAAATGAGGCGACGTTAAACGAGAATTTACTGTAATATATATATAATATT
Organism: Chaetogeoica ovagalla; assembly: GCA_032441825.1. Lineage (NCBI taxonomy): Eukaryota > Metazoa > Arthropoda > Insecta > Hemiptera > Aphididae > Chaetogeoica > Chaetogeoica ovagalla. Next base: position 6,213,301 of record CM063733.1, on the reverse strand, counting down.
TACTATTATAATCAATAATATTGGTAGAGACCAGATTTATATGCGTTTATAATCCTAAAAATAATAAATATTTTTATGCTCTGTAATTTCATTGCAATAACTTTCTATGCGCGTAAATATTCTTTTTCGGAAATATATTCGATGTTTCATGAAAACGTATTGAATACTGCGAAAAACGAATAAAAATAACGATAATTATAAGACAGTTAAATATTCTAAATATAATTTTTAAAAAAAATTACTTAAACAACCGTAATTAATCTATACATGCGGGTGATGTATATTGTTTATTATATATTTCACTTTGTTAAATGCAATCAAGAAAAAGAAAGAAATAATAAATTATATACAATAAAAGTAATATTCAGTATTATAAGCTGAAAATAATAATATATATATTAAAAAAAAAATGTATATATATATAAATCACTAAATAATATCGCGTTGAAGTTGAACGAAAAACTTCACCCGATCTAATCAATTGCGTCCGCCGGGGGTAGAAACTAACGGAGGTCACAATTCTTTTTTCATCACATATTTTGTGAAATGTTCGAATTAAACCTTCATATATTCCCCTAAAACATATATCATTTTGCACGACATTTATTCGCTAATCTTGAAATACGCTTTTTTTTATGCGCTGAAAATATTTCTATATCAGTTCAGGACAAAGGAATCGTCGAGAAAGCTCGTCCAATTGAAGCACCATACTATCTGTAAAAATATGTAAGAACATAAAAATCTGGGTCTAGACAAATTAGTACACATATATGTACACAATTCAAATAAAACGCAAAAACTTTGCAAGGTGCGTATTAGTTCTAAATAGCAGTTAAAAGCGGAAAGCAATTGTTCTCTCTATAAAACTTTTAAATTTTAAACGGCACGCGCTATTATCCAATATATTATATACGTAATACGTTTTATAACTCAATAAAATAAACACTTCTGTTATACAATTTTTTTTTAATCATTCAATTCTTCAATTGTTTTTAAGTCAATGAAACATTAAACATTTTACAGTCGCAATTCACATAAGAAACATTACATTTTAAATAATAACGGTTAAATTAATAAATACCGAAATATCAGACTTTGTATTTTCTTTTTCGACATTTTTCCTCGACAAATCGTTTTTCTCATTTCTCACAACAGTCCCGATTATATTGATATGAGTGCGAGAAATGAATATATCGCTCGACCTACAGTAGACATTTGTCGATTTCTAATTTGTTTTTTTTTCACACTGAAAATACGAGTAATCGTTCACCTTCGTGATGTGCTCGTGCACATAATATATCAAGTATCGCCAAATAAATTCTAATCGCGTATGCAAGCACGGAAAAAAACGATTATGATTTTATATGAAAAGATTTGTTTTGCTTAAGCCCACTTTTCGTTAGCGCTCCGTTTCTCGTAGGAATAGTGACTATAGTGCCTATATAATGATCAATACGACCGTGAATACACGCCCTCTAATAATAATTTATCATTTAATAAAAAACGCAATTTTGATTGATGAACGAACCGCTCGAAATGTTTTGTAACACGAAAACGATATATGTCGTTCGTATATTTAATAATTACACGAAATTTGAATGACCCTATACAATATACAAGGGCGTAATTGACCTGTGTCCATGGGGCGCAATTAATATTCGTATATAACATATTGAATACAAAATTTATTTTTCTTCGATAAAAAATCAAAAGTGTTTTTAGAGTTATTATTTACCATCTGAAATTCGTCTTCCCAAGCAAAATGTTCATTATATAGGTAAAATAAAAAAAAGTATCGGCAATATTAATGGCGTTTAGGTACTCGTATATTTTTTTTCATTTGTGCAAATTTTAGGTCGATAATTTCATCGACTGATATGAGATAATATTTTTGTGCACACGTAGCAAAGCCAAATATTTCAGTTTGTTTTTAACTCTGCCGTATTTATTTCGATGTACAAAAAAAAAACCTCCGAAAAGCGTCACGAATAACGCTACATTTCATGAGCAAGTGCAAGTAGAATTTATAAAAAAAAACAACGGTGTGTGCATCTACCGTACACAACGCTGTTAATATGTACCTACTAAAGTTAAAATATATCAAATATTTTGTGTCAAACCAATATCAGAAAACGATAGGAATTCTTTATGGACAATGATTCAAGTTAAACAACATTATCGGCTCCTTAAACTGGAAAACGATCGTTTATCCTAAGCAACGCTTATAGGTAACAAGTAAAATAATATCTAATTAAAAGCGGTTTTCTTATAGTTTTGTATAAGACTTCACTACACATTTCATAACTCGCGTTAAAATCAGTGTATAAATTTAACGAAAACAAGTTTATAAAATATGGAATATATGGTGTCCATGGAACGTAAGATAATAATCATTTAGTAACTCCGTTACGCAATCATCCTATGCTACTAGATAATTAAACAAAATAATAATTACTATAAATACTGTAGGTAAGAAAAAAATACGAATGAGATACCTTGAAGAGATGGGAAAAATGATGTCCTCCATCTTCCCCTGCTCTCAAATACATCTTGTGTTCAACAGAATTATACGAATAATACTATATGTATTTGAGACCAAAAGACACTCGTTTCATAGGAAGTCCAAAACTCTTGTGATTTATATTCGCATCATCTTGAACGCATGCATGTCGATATGTATGATTTACTTAACTATAACAATGTTATGTTAAGTTTACATTGACGACGAAAAACAAAACACAATACGAGCGACCGTTAATCGTAAAATATTATTCATTCGTGCACAAACAATAGAATTAAAATTGACCGGTGCGAATTATGTTAATTAAAATATTATCCAATAAATACGTGCACCCATGTGTGTCTGTATTAAAATTACATTTCGTAATTTATGTATACTCTCACATACACGCACCACACACACACACACACACACACCAGAAGCTAAGTTTTATTATTTTTGTAACTGCAAATCGTGTAATCAATAAGAGAATTTGTGTGGAAAAAAAAGGGAGATTAGCAAAAGAAAATAAAAATAATTATATTTAAATATATAGTTTCTCATTAATATTCCAAAGAAGAATGTAAAAAAAATATATGAATTAAAAGATATCATCAAAAAATCCTCCAAAAAGTGCATATAAATAAAAATCTTACACTTTTGTTTCAAAATATCCCGGTTTACCAAAATAACAATAAAATATATACAAATTTGCTATTGCACACATACACACACATATTGGCCCCGGCACACGTCATATGTTATTAAACTCATTAAATACGCGTGTCGTTTGAAATTATTGGAATAAGTAAAAAACGCAAGAGTTCGTTGAATTAGCATTTTATTATAGTGCAAAATAATACAAACAGAATCCGTATGAATTGTGTTTCAAACATTATGCAGTTAATTATATAGCAAATTAACCGAAAATACTTATCGTTTGAAGGACATTTTTCAATTAAATATCTCAACATATTGCACAATTATATATAATATAATATAATAATATATATATGACTGAATTTTCAATTTTTCAATCATTTATTATTATTATTATTATTATTATTATTATTATTAAAATTATTACCCGCAGCAGAACACACATAATACATTTTGTGTAAATTAAAATGGAAATTACTTTTCGCTGAAAATTCAGATATTTGGTCGAGAAAATTTTCATGACGCTAAAACCCGAATTACAGAGTTTATAACGGCTATATGCGAACACTGCCAAAACCTCGTGTATCGATTTTATACTATTCCCCAAGAGAGATGAAACGTCGTTCCGAATTCCATTAACTCTTGGAAAATTTTCAAAATAATTTCTATATACTAGAGAATTTTATTATTTGTATTTGTATACACGCGAAACGCTAAATATTTATTATTTTTGTTTATGAAAAACAAATATAGTTCGCGTGTTCGAGTGTTTAGTTTTGGTAAGTTTTAATGTAAAATCAACACTGTGAAGTAATATGCAGTAGAAATAGTGAAAATAAAACAATTCCATGTAACGCATAAAGTAAAATATGAATGAACAGTTTTCGTATATTCGCTATAAATATAAATATTATTAGAGCTGGATTTTTTTTTTTTCTAATGGAACTTTAAATGTACACATAAATTGTTTTAAATACACGTTTTCTTAAACAAATTCGTATTTTGAAAACAAAAAAAACAAAAAAACAATATTTCGGGCCAGTTTATTTTTATAAAATATTACGTCATATATACTCGTATATATCATATCTCGATAAGTTTTAAAGCAGCCTGGTCCGTTGAAAATGTGCACTCTGAACTCTTCCAGATGTTTATGACATGTGACCTGACACTTTTTGTTATCTAACAACCATGGCACGCCGCGTTTCAGACGAACATTGCTGATATCGGAATACATGTCATATTATCGTTAATGTGAACAATGTGTACCAAAAACACTATTTTTGCTCAAAAATCATGTGGAGCGTTATAGAAAGAGGAGAAAAAGAATTTGATTGTGATATCTAAACCGGAAAAGCGATTAAGATATTCTCGTTTACAGCCTCATACTTAATCTACTTCTGAAAATAATATGTTTGTCTAGATCGAAAACTACTCAAAACGATACGGAATGTATATTATATATATATTGTAATAAGTTTGGCAACTTATTACAATATAAAAAAATGTATAATATCGTTTGTATGACAATATTTCTTATGTAAATTAACTTTATGTCGATTCAATAATATATGTTATACGATGTTAGTAATTAAAAGCAATGACCACATACTATTATATTATCTGTGTAAACTTCATTGAATAATAATAATAATAATAATAATAATAATAATAATAATAATAATAATAATAATAATAATAATAATAATGACACTATTTGATATTCACAAAAAAAAGATAAATCTATTAAAAATATAATTTAAATATTGTTGTATAAAAATGCAAATATATATATATATAATATACTAATTTGTGTGTATGCTTATTTTCTTATGAATTTTTATAGAAAATGATAAACTTCAAATTAAAAAATCTCTACGTAGTATGTATAGTTAAGCACCAGTAAATTTTTAATTTATAGTTAAAATACTGAAAAAAACGGGATTTTTCGCTTTTTGATTAAAATATTATAATACGAACAAAGTAAATATTATTTATTATGTAAATTAATGATGACCTGAGAACTAAGTCTTAGTTAATATAGTTAGAAATTAGGCTAATGATTTATCATTTAATAACATATTATGGGATTTTAAAATCGTTTTAATTGAACAACGTTGTTTTCACGACCGCTTTTTTTTTAATTTTCATTACATTCTAATTTTTAGACGACATACTTCTGAAAAAAAATATCTCACTGAAAGTTAACTATATTATATTCAGCCAATACAGTAAGCCTGTATTATTAGATTCGAAAAAAATTAAAAAAAAAAAAAAAAACAATTGTATAATTAAAAATATAGATGTTTAAAAACGTATTATATTATTAAGAATCAGATATTATAGTTATAAGTATATGTATATGAATTTTTGATTTTAAATTTAAAAGCTTAGTCTTTAACTTAGTCCCGGTTTGCCGACAAACCGGTATTTACACAGATTTAAAAAAAAATCTCGATTAACCGAAATCCGATGTTTTAAAGTAAGTTTACTTATCTACTAAATCTAAATTTTATTTAATAATAATCGAAAAACCAGCGAGAAAATTGTGTTTTTTACATTCCATCTGAAAAAAATAAGAAAGATGTTAAAAAAGAAACAACTAAAAAATCGACTACGAAAATCGAAATCGCGATAAATACCAATTATTAGTAATATGCGTAATATACGAGTGTTAATACCCGTTAATTCATAATTAAATTTAGGCTTGGAAATTGATAAATCACGAATATTCTATATCCAGATGCGAAAATGTACCATTTACATCTCGAGTAAAAATTAGAATATAAGTACATTTTTTTTTAAAACTGCGCGCAAAATTACCTATTATAATTTTCATGTTATATACATTATTGACGTTTGTTTATATACGTATACTAAAAATGAAAATTATTTATATTCTGAACGTATAATATTAAATAATATAATAATATTGAAATGATTTTTTTTTAACGAGCAGAAGTCATTATTTCAATTATTAAAATTACAACTGTACAAATCTGTGTAAATATTATACTAAATTAATATTTTTGGCGAAACGGGATTTCGGCGAAACGGGACGACACGGAATTTTTAAATAATATAAACGACTGTTTTACTATACGCGTTCGTATTCGTGTCGCGTCGTTTTTTTTTTCTCTTGTGTCTAAGTCGGCATATCTTTACATATCTGTACAATAGTATAAGCTTGCAATGGGAACAGGGCTGCAGATTATAAGAAAGAAAAAACCTCCCTTCCTTCAGTGAATGAAGATCCGGTGGATGCTGGTTGTGATGGTGGTGTGTTTGATCTTTTGTCGTTTTAAAATTCTATAGGTACAGTCCACCGTTCATTTTCAAACACTATTATTGAAAAGGGATTAACGTAGGGAAAGGGGATGGCATGAATCGAGTCTCGTACGTTTCAAACTATTATTCGCGAACGCAAGTGTCTTCACGTTTGATTATGCCGCGTATACAATATTGTCGAATACGTACAATTTTTAATACTTTTCCGTTGTGCTCGTATACGCTTAAATCCGTAATTCCTTGTGCGACATACTAAAGAGCACCGAGAATCAGCAGTTTGAAAATGCAACTGCTCGCAGTCATACACGACTCGCGCGTTACAAAATCATAATAGCTGGTATTAACCATATTCGGAATCAGATCGGATACGACAAATCGTCGATATTCCAAAAGTAATTAATAATATGCTCGTTATTAAATAATTTTTAAAGAATATCGGTCTCGCTCGCGTTTCTAGGCGTATTAGTTTATTACTATCATCATTCAATCGCCAGTGTAGATAAATAAAATTGACTATTTTAGATAGATACGCGTTCTTCACTGACACCGTCAAATTAATAGGTAATTTGATCTCATATATGTACATAATCCATGCGTACAACACGCATGACGACCGACCTTTTTTTTTTCATTTATTACGTTTATAATTTCTTTTAAACGCGCTTACTCACATCTTGTTAAATAAAAAAAAAACGTTAAAAAACATACGGACAAAAAACAAAATTCCGACGAATCGGAAAAACACACGTTGAATTCCGTCGAGTGGAAAGTGACACTTCTACGTATACGTACAAAACATTGTTAAAAATATAAAGGACTCATTGAAACGTAAACATTTCCTTCATTCCTCCTGCGCTGCGAAGCACGAGTATCGCGTCCAAAACGGGTATTTTACTCGTCCGTTTTCTGTCCTTTTGCCAAAAACTCACATTTCGTTTACCTATCCAACGAGCGAATGACGAAAATTCGAATATTTTCAAAACTAAACCAAAAAACTTTGCGAAATTAAAAAATACTTATGGCTGAGTGTGTATACTATTCTATTAGTCACAATTAGATTTCGTCAATTTTTCTTCGATTAATCGGCATAATATTATATACTTTTTTGTTAAACGCCTTCATCTGTTCAATCATTTACTTCAGAAAGAACGGGTATTGCTGAGATCAAGTATTAGCCTTGAATTCATCTATCAAGAACGACTTTCAACGAAAAGAAAAATCTGGTGATGTATTCCTAGAGTTATTAAGTTCAGCTTATGATACAATCTGGAAGACCGAACTGTTATTTAAGCTGACAAGGATTGTCAAATGCAAGGCGACACGTCGACTCGTAAAAAGCATAATGTCTAACAGAATGTTTAAAGCTTCATTGAATGGGGTTGACAGCCATTTAAAGTAACTCCATAATGGCCTCTATAAAGGTTCCGTTTTTCACCTCTATTGTTTAACGTATACACAGCCCATATTTCGGACACATTGGCAAAGGAATTTATTTATACAGATTAGTGGCACAAGCAAACACTATTTCCACACTTGAACAAGTTCTCAATGCAGACCTTTAATTCTGAACAAATATTTTAGTAAGTGACATTTTATTCTAAATCCTAGTAAAACAGTAGCCAATATATTTCATTTGAGTATTAGGGAAGCCCTAAGAAAACCAAACATTAAAATGTCCGGCTACTTAGGAATTATCCTAGATAGGTCCCTAACCTTTAATCAGCACCTAGAAGCCTGAACTTAACTTCAGAAATAACATTTTAACGAAACTAGCAGCCACTAGTTGGGGCTGCAACATGGGATTATTACAGACATATACAATTGCTTTAGTCTACAGTGTAGCCTAGTACCATGCATTTGTTTGGTTCAGAAGCACCCACTATATAAAAGTTGACACCCAACTTGATCAGGCGATGCGGACGGGGACAGGGACGGTGAGACCTACTTAAGTAGATTGGTTACTTATTTTGGTTAATGTAGTACCCTCGGATTTTCAGAGGCGAGAAACTGCCAAATGGATACTGGACAAAATCAAACACAAACTGAATCTTCATCTGCTTAATAATATAACCGAACATTCACAAATGAAGCTAAAATTAAGGCATCCCATTTCATGGAATACGACACTCATGGACGAATTAGGATCGGTTACATGGAAAACAAGCTGGAACGCCACGCGCGTCCAGAACTTCTCCCTGGTAGAGAATCCTGAACAAAAGATCTCTGCATTTGATTTCCCGCTTTCACAACGGGTGATAACCTTAAACAGAATAATGACAGAAGTGTATCAATACCCTATTCAAATGGGACGTGACTCGGATTTCATTCTGTGGGTGTAAGATGGAGTAAACCATCCAGCATAAAGCGTTTAATTTCCCCGGGATAATATTAAAGGGAAATATCGAGAAACTCCACAGATTAAATGCAGACACAACAATTTGGTTAAAAAATTAAAAATCCGCCTCTAATGATTACCACCACTTGTCACCATTTGTCGTTAATTCCTTTGTTGAATATACATTTCCTTTTCGATTTTTCTATTCCTATGTCTAAATTCAGTTAGTACTAATATTATCATTGTTTTTTTATTTTTTGTAATCTAAGCCGATGCACGTGGTCATATGCAAATAATAAAAATTTACTACATACCGCCGTTTCAATCTGTCGTGCAGATTTCGTATCTCCGCAAGCACCACGTGTTCTCGCAAAGCAGCTGCGAGTAATTCCACTTCCCGTGTGTATTTGGCATCAAACTCGGGTAATTTTTTTACGTTTATTAGCGTACACTGTAAACGGTACACTGGAGACTTGAGGTCACGCCGAAAAGATCATATACAGTTAAACACACTGTCATTGGTTTGGCGCAAAACGTGCCTCGCAACGTCTATCCCGTTGGAAATTGTCGTCTGCATACAGCCTATAAAACTCATATGAGAATAAGAAATCGTTTACTAGTAACATATTCCTTGTGCAGCCATCTACCGGACATGCAATAACGTTTCAATTAGGATTTTCGACTAAATCTATATTGGTAAAACAATTGGAGAACTTTTGTAGAGAATCACAGAACAGTCCTGACACTGAAACAACAAATCAAAATTGCGGTGAACGTATATTGCCGGAGACTCGGATATTCAATGTACCTACATGTGTTGTACGAGTAATGATGACGCAGCGTAGAGCGTCGATTATTATTCATAGAAGTATGAAAATAGACCGTGTCGCTTGCAGACTTCCCATTTATTGTTCAATGAGAAATCGAATACCGGGGGACAAGTGAAAAGTTTACGGCTACGCGCACAAAAAAAAAAAAAAAAATAAAATAAAAATCATAGAAACAATATTATCAATCCAGAAACACGAGGTCAAACTGAAACTATCCAATGTATTATTATGGAGAGAGGCGTGTATTTACGAGGAGGGTTTAGCCCGTTTCCAGGATCAAATATTTTAACTAGAAATATTATTGCGCATTGGTCAATTTATACATTAACACGTTTAACGCGACATTGGCACAGTTAATATTCATTCATTTTTACGAAAACAATACGTTAATGATTTTGAAATCGGTTGGTATTTTTAACGTGGAAGACGGTATAAATATTATGTCTTTAACGACAATTGACGAAAAAGCGCGCAACATAAAACCCGAAAGGATTCTCCGATAAAAATTTGGAATTTCTTTTATTATAATTTTCAATTCTATTTGCTACGACTGAAATAGGCTACAGTTTTAACGAGAACGACGGAAACGGCATTCCGTAAATTCAACCGACACTTTCGTAACAATTTCCGACAACAATTCACCGCCGCAATAATACACAATCCATTCGTTTATCGACGACGTGGTACAGCGATAGTTGACTTCGTTATTTCCGTGTAGGCCTTCCATCGCGGTTCCGACGGAAATCGCGTTACACGTCGGCTTGTCTAAGGAGGTGTGACGACGGCTTAGCCTCCCGTAATAACGTTTCTAGGTCCCGTTAAAATTTATACCGATGCCTTGAAAATAAAAACAAAAAAAAATTGGTACAATTTTTTTACTTTTTATCATAGGACGATGTACGTACGCGTACACGATATCGATTTCTCTTCACCCTTATGGAAAATCGTTAAACCGAATTTTATTTTATTCTAATCAAAATACTCCGGAGTCGGAATCCGGCGCTCCCTAAACCATTTAAACCGATATGGTTACTCGGACCACCACCACCACCGCCGCCGCCGCCGCCGTTCGGAACCACATCATACGCGTTTTACAGCGACAGTAAGTAAGTAAGTAAATGAAAAAAAAAAAAAGTCTATTTGTTCTTTAACTAAAAATTTTTTGTCTGCAACATAGCGCGGGGCGTGATCCGCGCCGTCACGACGATCGGTAGTTTCGAATTGCGAATTCAAATACATCGCATTCTTCACGGTCTGCAACCCACCTCACCCACCCAACCCCAACGCGCGTACTGTATACGTACCTATATATTTAATAACACGTCTACGCGGGTTATTATAACCACGACGTAGACGAGTTTCCTACCTCCCACTCCAGTCGGTCGGCACACACACACACACACACAATTGCCTCTAAAAACCGACCCGGCCGATCGCATGCAACGCACGCACGACTACGACGTGAAGATGGGGGGAGGGGAGGGGAGGGTATGGGCCGGAGCCGGAGCCTGTCAAACGTTGACAAGCGGTCCGCCCGAATTGGCGTGCAACACGAAACACGAACGCGCGCGGCGTACACACACGAACCCTCGTCGTCTACGGCGTCGGTGTTACCGAGGCGGGTAAACGTATATATGCGTACCTGCCGGGCTACGCGCGGGAACGCCGCCGCGTCAGGCAAAAGCAGCTGCACCGGCGGCAACAACTATAATATAATCTTCCCTAACCGTCAGTCAGCTCACCGCGGCGGCCTGCACCTCTCTCTCACCGTCGTCCTTTTCCATACGACTGCATCGCCGCCGTGGTATACAATAATAATAATAATACATTCTACGACGGCACCCCTCTTCCACCCCTTCCAAACCATCGTCACAACACACGTCGAACGTAACAACCTGCCGTGAACACGCGAGACTAACCGCCCCCTCCCCACCTACTGCCTCTAGACACTAGACTCTGGAACGCTAGTCCATTATTTTAATGATTTTATTATATAATTACGTGTATAATATTATGCAGCCGAGTGTATAGGCGAATACCATTGTTGTGTGTGTGTGTGTGTATGTGTTTTTTTTTTTTTTATAATTTTTCAAATCTTGTGTAGAAGAAAGAAAAAACGAAAAAAAAAAATTATAATAAAAGCGCTTGCGTGATGCTAAACGCAGTTTTGAAAAGAAAGAAAGAACGGCGGGGAGGAGAAAACGGAAAAACGCGAACGAGTCGTTTTTTTCTTCTTCTTCTTCTTCTTTGCATACGTCGGTTATAATATGTAATATTTCAGTAGAGACTAATCGCGTTTTCAGGGGAAAAAAATAATAATAAATTATGATAATTTTACGTTTTTAATACCGTTTGCGACGGGTACTGAAAGACGGCGATGTTGGATTGCAACGTTATAAACTAATTTTAACGCAGCGACGTCGTTTGAGAGGCAGAGTGTACGATTTGCATCCCTTACTCTTAATATAGTCCCGATTGGCCTGCTTCGGCTGCAATGGTACTCAATGTTGAAAAAGAAGAAGTTAACAATATCAATGTAGAAAAATTTGTGGATGTATTTGCTAAACTTAAAAATTACCGGTATTGCTTACATAAAATACAATTAGTTTTTTTTTTTTTTTTTAGAGCTCCATGATTTTACAGAAGTTTTAAGTAAAAAATATTTTTTATATTGAAATTTCAAAATGCTAAGGTTTTCTTATGCTCACTTGTACTGTATTACATTCTGACAATATTGAAACTAAACAATTTATACGCACGAGATTTATACGCGTAGAATTTAAAATCGACAATAAAAAAAAAGATATTGTCGAGATTTAAAAAAAAAAACGCGTATATTTATACATTTAATAATAAACTAATAAAAACGAAAAATTAAATAAACGAATGAAAACCGGGCGATAGAAGGGCTAAACAGTGGCTTATTTAACTCCATAACCCCCAAAACAACTGTTCTAAAAAAATATTAAAATGTTGATTGTGTATCTCGTGGATTGTGAAAGTAGCAGTAATAGTGAATTTCAATGGATATTACAACAATATTATATGCAATTGTGTGAATGCAAACAATGTGTAAATAATTAACGAGGAATATTGTATTATTGTTTTTCCTTGGTCGCAAAAACTTGGTCGACAAAATTCTGTACAAGAAAATCCGATGGTTTTTCTCAAACTGATTCAACTATTATGCCGGTATACATTTTGAAAAAAATCTACTCTTCGTTTACTACATTTTATTTCGCGTGTGACAATGGACTTGTAATAATGAAGAGATAGCAGTACTAATATTAATGATAATAATTAGACGAAAATAACTTGAATATTAAAAAGGATAAATAAATAACATAATAAACCTGTCTACATGATAAATAATTATAACAGAACCTGTTAATGACAACAGGAAACGCAAACTGTGACACTCGTTAAAATGGTGTCTCTATGTTAATTATTCAATTAACTGCCTCCGTCCCAACTTCTTGTAGTTTCGCAAATTTCCCATTCAAATTTTGTGTTTGGACGCGCTTCAACGATGTGCCGGATTACTCGTTCAGCTCCACACGAGCAAAGACGATGTTGTTCTATTCTCCATTTATAGGATAAGTTTTTGCATCTGCCCCGTTCAGTTCTCTCACTAATCAAAGCTGATCGGATCATCCGCGAAAGACCATTACCGATGACTCTTGTCTCTAGATTTTCGATCAAAGCGACGGTACAATAAAGGCGAATGCGGGAGAAAAAAACGTTTTACTGATGTACAATATATATATACAAAAATCGAGGAGTTGACTTTGTTTTGTAATTGTGCGGAATTATTTCGATAAAATTCACCCAATAAATATAAATTTAACAAATGATATATAAAATATTTGTAGTATTTTTACAAAGTTCCTTTGAACCCCCCCCTCCTCCCCCCGGGAAAAAATAGCGACTACGCCAATGGGTCTAAGACTTACGCTTTAAATTATTAACAGATCTTCAAGTCCCTCAAATCCCAGCCACCTATTACGACCAATGAGCATCTCCCACATGTGAAAATTACTTTCCGAAATCGTCCGGAATATTTACACGTGTTGTTGTGGTATTTGCCACGGAACTCTACTGATATCGCCTTTTACAGTTCGATAATTGACTTGCCATTTACATGTATACGCCCATACTTATATTTACACAAGTACCGTTATATGTTTCTTATAAGGAGGAAACGGTCCTTTGCCGAAAAATGTATCGAAAAAAGAAAACGATGTTTTCAACAAATGACTTATTAATTATTATTCTTAATTAGCACCTGAAAATATGAGATCTTACTGCGCGCGACGTCTGAACTAAGCCAATCTACGATACGAACATTCCCATACGCGTAGGATTAATTTTTTTTTTTGTTATTATTATTATTATTGCTGTCGTCGTGTTTCATACTGTTATAATATTAATAATGTATAATAATGCGGTTAATGAACGTCTGTTTTAGGCGAATCCCCTTTATTGTTGCTGTTGTTGTTGGGAAGAAGAAAAAAAAAATTGAACACAACTCGTCTGATGTACGGTCGTCGTAGTCTACGTATATACGACGGAAAATTTACGTTTTCTCTAAATCCCCAACAGAACTTGTCTCGCTCCCACCACCATCACCAAACATCGTCTTCAATACCCGCGGGCTGCCGGTCGTACACTCATCTATGTACTTATATTGTTAGACACTGGCCGAGAACCGCGGTAGCATTCCACACGATTAATAACTGATTCCACGTTAATACAACATAATATTATAATCGTCGGCACCGGTATTTCAAAAAAAAAAAAACCAACTCATTTTTGTTATATTTTTTAGGATTTTTTTTCACACACAACGTGTTTATACCGTATAAGAACTAAATACGCCTACGACGTTTTTAACCAGTGGTTTAGAAAATATATAATAATAATAATTTAATTATATTACAGTAAACCAGAGGTCGGCACATTTTTTTTTTTTAAATTTAAATCGAGGACCATAAAAAACTCGTAAAAATTTTATCAAGGACCGAGTGAAAACAATTTTTTTTTTATTATAATTAAGTGGTTATTAACAGTATTATATGAAGAAGGGTTAAACGATAAAAATAATATGATTTTTTTTTTCAAATTCGAATACGTATAACCAATATTGAGATATTAGGTTTTTGACGTTGACATTTTATTGGATTCGAGCGAGCGTCGTTTAATCGTGATACATATTTTTGCTTCTTATATTTACGAAAATTCTTCCAAATATAGTTTTTATTGAGTAAAATACTTTATTCTGACCTAAATAATACACACGACATTTGTAAATAACTTTTTACGTTATCCACTATGAATCAAAGTTACGACAATAAATTTTCCTAGTTATTTCAAGTTTTATTCGTTTAATAATTTTGTTACGCGCAAGTTGAAAGTATAAGAAACCAATATTCCGACCAATAATTGGAAAATACGATTAGTTCTGTCTCGGAATAAAAAAAAATAAAAAAATAAAGTTTCCAAGCTACTTAACGAATACAGAGTAATAAGCGTAATTTTGAGAATTACATATTATTTCCTGCATATTCGTTTGCGTCCAATTCA
This sequence comes from Chaetogeoica ovagalla, assembly GCA_032441825.1. NCBI lineage: Eukaryota > Metazoa > Arthropoda > Insecta > Hemiptera > Aphididae > Chaetogeoica > Chaetogeoica ovagalla. Next base: position 6,198,105 of record CM063733.1, on the reverse strand, counting down.
TTTTATATACGGTCAATACGTCTTATCATTACGTTTTACCAAGCAAAAACATTGCAATAATAAGATAATAATCGTCTACCAAAAATCACGAAAATTTCATTTTTATACATATTTTCATGTGTATTTCATTTTTTACTTTGTTTTACATATAAAATTATAGAGCCGTTGGATATAAATATATTGCCACCCATATTCTGGGGTTACGACCAGTAAGTATTATAATATATTGTGTCTGACCATGTCAAAATATCATCCATTCACCTCGACACGAAGCTGCTCTTCACAGTTACTGAATATATCAAAACGTATGTCCTCAAACACGAATAAGACTGGAACCAAGTAGCCATCCAACTATTATATAATTCGAAAGACATCCAAGCGTCTCAAAAGCTGGAAACCATGCGACTTATTTTAAGTTTAAATTAGACTACAAGAACAGGAGCCATTTTGCACTGGAAGTGTATCTAGACACCTGAGTTTGTGAATTAATTAATTAATTAAATAACTATCGATTATTATTTATTATTTACATATCGTATAAAAACATTGTGAATTGTATTTACCGTCTAATCAATCGAAATTTTAAAATAAAAAAAAAAAAAAATGTATTTTTTCCCTCCATCAGTAGTAACACAACGCATCGACAAAGATAACGACAAACAGCGTGTAAAATAATACGGTTAAATATATTCATAGATTATGTTTGTTTTTTTTTTATATATATACGAGTATATATAAATTATTAAAATTTATTACGCGAACGCTACACAAAATTGCTTCCGATGCCCAACCCCTGTACAGTGAACGAACGCGATGTAACGTACAGTCATACATAGGAAGTTGTGATCAAAAAAAAAAAAAAACAAGCGTTAAACAAACATTACGCGACGATTAATTTAATAAAAATTTTGTCCATATTAAGGGTTGGTTATTATTATTATTAATTTTTTTTTTCAACCCAATGAAAAAAATAACTCGCTCGTACATAATTATAAATGTACGATTGGCTCTCGATAATAAAAATAAACAAAAATGTACGATGTCCATTTCCAGTGTTGTGCTTCGTTATGTACATAATATTTAGGCCAGAAATACACTTAACCTCTATGTGTGCTCATCGTTTATATATTCTATTCATTGTTTATGACGAAGTCGAGGAAAAAAAATCACTTTTACATTATTGTCGTACACAGAGCGCAACGACATGTTTTTGTCATAGATTCGATGAGTTCATGTGGCTACACGTACATATTCACGCGGTACGCTTGAAACACAATAAAAATATCCACAGGGCCAGTGGCGTATTTACCAGTGTATCATCCAAGGGAAATTTCTGCCCGGTCTTACAAAAGGATCGATTTAAAATATTATTATGCATTGGTCAGTTTACGCGTTGTAATATACATTTATTATGTTACTATTATAAAGATTTTTAACGGTCTCAAAAAAGAGTATAATCGTGAAGATTATAAATAGAGATTAAGATAGAAATATAAATAATATAAATATAATTTATATAAAATATAAATTAAGATAGAAATCAAGAAAAAATATACTTGAAGAAATTCACATCAGATAATATTTTTATTCGTTTTCGGTGAAAATAAAACGTTAATTGACAATTGGTTATTATTATATTTAACGGCGGAAGGACTTAACGCAGTTTGGCAATGCGATGTAATGAACGTAACAAAATCTGAAAATAAATTCTCGCCGAACTCCTCAACCAAATTCCGTTCGGAATTCTTCATTGTAATTTACTGTTTTATGAATTTAAAAAGAATACATTGAAATAACCGAGTTCTATAACCCACTCAACGAGTAATTTATTATAACTTTATTTCATTTATATATTATATAGGCAGGTTACTGTTATACTTAATTTTATTACTAAAAAGAAATAATAATATTTTAATTGAAAATATTATACATGTATTCGTTTATAGAGAGAAAATTTTCTGTTTTATTTTAAACACCCTCGAGAGAGGAATTGAAAGTACGTCACTGATTCAGAGCAGATTTATTACGTTTACTATAATAGTTTATAATATATAACGTGTTTTGGATGGTGGGGGGAAAAAACAAAACAAAAACAATTAAATAAAAACCACGGTTAATGGGTATAATTTTTGTTCTTAAATATATATAAATTTTTTAACAAAAATATTTTATATACAATTTTTTTTTTCATAAAATAATATGACAATAGTCTACACAATGTTTTTCATCATCTGAATTCCATCTAGGTCACCTAGTGAGTGGTAACTAGGAATAATGTCAAGGCTCGTAAAGTTACGTCGTTTTCTTTTTACCTATCTACTTACAGTATATATTATATAGTATTTGCGAACATGAGACATAATTAATAATAATAATTATTATAAAACCAATCCGTTTGGCTTCACACATTGAGCAAAAAAACGTTTAGTCTAAATTTCATTTGCAACGAAAAACAAAAAAAAAAAAAAAAAAAAAAACGTAAGTCTTAATATTAATTTTTTTTCTTTTTATCCGATTATAAATGTAACATTATATTCAAACAAACAATTAAAAGCATTTAATTCAACAAATATTGGACGTGCAGTTAAATAAAATAACATTACATTATAATAATATAAAAAAAGAGACCTAAACAATTTATTGGTAAATATTATTTTCTTTACGAGTACGCTTACGGATAATATTATGTATAGATTGTCTGATCTCTGTTGAGCTTATATACAGTGTGTAAACGCTAATTGAAAACACTCAATATTTTTGCGTAGAGCAATGCATTTTGAATTCTGTTTTTTTAGATGGAAGTTGTACTTAATAATACACATTTTTATGGTCTCTGAACTTAAATCTGTTTATTATATTCGCGCATGCGCAATGCAACTTTTTTTTCTTAAATGGCAACCCCCACTTTTGAGCACAAATTATTTTTTTTCATATTTTTTTATGAATTTTAGTGGTTCAACCAACTTTATATGTCCAAAATTGATTGAATTACAGCAATCTAACGAAAAATATCGAAAATTTCGCGATTTTCATTTTTGTCCCCTATTACTCTGAAAAAAAACCGTCCTAGATACTTGAAAACTACCCCATCTAATTTATTAAAGTTTTATTTCATTTCGAACTACCCATTGTTAGGTCCATAATTAGCTGAGTTACGGATATTTCAATTTATTTGAAATTTTCCGCAAGAATTTGTAATAATTTTGCCGTTACATGGACATTTTTTAATTACAGAGGTTGATTCTGTCACTTTACCATTTATTTTATGTTCTACAATTGTTTTTTAACTTGTGAATGAATAGTGCGACACTGAAATGTCGATTTGTCATAATTTTACTTGAATAAATAGGATTAGGAAAGAAAAAAATGTAGGTATGTAATTTATGTATTTTACTTTACTTTTAACAGGTAATTAACAGTTTAATTGATAATAAACTTAACTCTAGTAACAATTTTATTTAATTATAATAACTTTATTTTAAAAACTGCTCAAATCGTTGTCCGTTGTGCTCAATACATGCTTCAGCACGCCGTATAAGTTCTTTATTAGTTGCAGCTGTAATTTGTGCTTCGGTCAGTTCGTTACATGCTTCTTTTATTCTATCTTTTAAATGTTGAAGATTTATAGGAGGATCGGCATACACAATAGTTTTTAAGTGACCCCATAAAAAGAAATCTAATGGAGTAAGATCAGGTGATCTTGGTGGCCACTCAATGGGTCCGTGCGTTCCTAGCCATCGATTTACAAATGTTTCGTTTAAATAATTTCGAACAATAATTGCATTGTGAGCTGGAGCGCCATCTTGTTGAAAAATTAGATTTTGTCTAATAGCTAACGGAATATCTTCAAACATCATTTGTAAATCATTTATTAGAAAATTATAATATTTTCTACCATTAAGTGTTCCATCATAAAAATATAGTCCCAAAAATGTTGTACAATATAAATGAACAGTGAGAAATATTGAACTATTTGCTTATTTCATTTATTTTCTTTAAATTAGTGTCAAAGCAAATACATTTTTGATATGAGGCCATTAAGATAAAGTTTATCCAAAAGATACTGTAGAAGGCCCGATAAAATTTAATGATCAATGTTAAAGATAATAATGAAACAAATTATTTAAGTTTCTGTTGCAATTTTCAATAGTATAATTGTGAAAAGTAATATTGAATAGACATTTCAGAATTGCATTATTCATTCACAAGTTGAAAAACAATTGTAGAACATAAAATAAATGGTAAAGTGACAGAATCAACCTCTGTAATTAAAAAATGTCCATGTAACGGCAAAATTATTACAAATTCTTGCGGAAAATTTCAAATAAATTGAAATATCCGTAACTCAGCTAATTATGGACCTAACAATGGGTAGTTCGAAATGAAATAAAACTTTAATAAATTAGATGGGGTAGTTTTCAAGTATCTAGGACGGTTTTTTTTCAGAGTAATAGGGGACAAAAATGAAAATCGCGAAATTTTCGATATTTTTCGTTAGATTGCTGTAATTCAATCAATTTTGGACATATAAAGTTGGTTGAACCACTAAAATTCATAAAAAAATATGAAAAAAAATAATTTGTGCTCAAAAGTGGGGGTTGCCATTTAAGAAAAAAAAGTTGCATTGCGCATGCGCGAATATAATAAACAGATTTAAGTTCAGAGACCATAAAAATGTGTATTATTAAGTACAACTTCCATCTAAAAAAACAGAATTCAAAATGCATTGCTCTACGCAAAAATATTGAGTGTTTTCAATTAGCGTTTACACACTGTATATAAATAATAATAATAAGAATGTAAACGAAACAAAAATATTGAATACAATATTATAATTACAAAAAAAAAAATTTATAATAAAAAATAGTAGATTTTCTACTTTATTCATAAATATATATATATGTATAGATATATATATATATATATATTTATATTTAGCATCGTAGTGAGTTTTTTTTGTTTTTTACTATAATACATATAACAAATTATCACATCAACATACGAAATGTAAGTAAATAGAACGTAATGGGGTCGCCAATTGGTTTTTGTGTACTGTAAGTAATAACGAATCTAAGAAGAGTTAGGTATACGCCTAATACAAACATAAAACAAAACGGTAATGTCTATAATAAGAACAATAGGTGAAACAACAATAACAATAGGAAGGTATAAGACGATTGAATTGCGAAAATTGTTACATTCTGAAGAGCACTTATTGCAAATACTGAAGGTCGAGATTGAGAGGAGAGAAGGGGGGGGAACGTAATAATAATAATAAAAAATGACGATATTTTCAGTACAGAAAATTAGTTATATTAGTTATAGACGACGAGTGGTGATTGAAAACGATGACCAGAATCGATGAGAAGAAGATAATATATCATTGCTTATATTTTAAACGTTAAATTTTCGAGTATCAAAAGGGAAAAACGACGATACAGCTCCTTATAATTATTGAAAATACATTTTTTTTTTTTTTTGTCTTTCAACAATTTACACGGTAATGTGCGCGTGCAGCATTTCATTTGTTTCGCGACGAGCGAAATAAAACTTAAAATAATAATATTAATAAAAATAAAAAATAATAATTATAATAATAATAAAAAGGAGAAGAAACCCGAACGACGACAGATTCACTTAACCGGTGGTTATTACACGTGTATGTGTGTATATGTAATATTATTGTTGCAATAATGAGATACATGAAAAATAATAATCGCAGTTGTTACTTGAAATTAGAAATTACCGTCACAGAACTCGATATTTTATCAAAAAAAACGTAATGTGTTATTATCATATTATACGTTAACTATTATGTTATATATATATATATATAACTTACCTAAATTATAAATATAAATATATATATATATAATATAGTATCACATACGAGGGAGGGGAGAGGGTTATGAAACGTTTAAAAAACAAAATATCCGTTCGGTCATCTGAGTTGCCACAAGTCCTCGTTAACCGTGTCCCGCCTGATGTTCGGCATTTTCAGTATTTTCTCCTTAGCCTCTTTGGTGATCTTCGTGCACCCATACAGGTCGATGGACCGCAACAGTTTGCACGAGTCGGACAGATGTTCCAGGCCCTTGTCCGTGACGGAGTTGCACTGGCCGATGTTCAACACCTCCAGGTTCCTGAGCGATTTCGATATGTACAATATGCCGTCGTCGGATATCTGGCACGAGCCCAACGACAGGGTGTGTAACGCGTACAGGCCGTGCGACACGTGCAACAGCGCCTGGTCGCCGATTTTGTCGCAGAACGCCACGTTCAGGCTGCCCAGTTTGGTGCAGCCCTCGGACAGGTAACCGATCCCGATGTCGGACACGTTGTCGCACGCGCTCAGATTCAGCTCGTCCAGGGCGTTCATGCGCGACACGTAGTTCAGGCCGGTGTCGGTGATGTTCACGCAGAAGCTGAGGTTGAGGCTGCGCAGGGACCGCAAGCCCTCGGACACGTATTTCAGGCCCTCGTCCGTGATGTGCTGGCAGTCTTGCAGTCCCAGGAACTCGAGCTGCGCGTTGCCGTCCGTCGAGTCCTTGCTGGCGCCGCTGATGTGCGACAGGCCCACGTCGGACAGGTGCCAGCACGAGCGCAGGTTGAGATATTTCAGTTTTTTCAGTTTTCGCGCGACGTGCGAGAAACCCTTGTTGGTGATGTACGAACAGCCCTGGATCTCGAGTCGCGTGAGACCGCGCAGCGTGTCCGCGATGCGTATTAGACCGCCGTCGGTGAGCTGTTTGCACAGCGACAGGTTCAGCTCGGCAATATGCGGATGGTGTTCGAGAAACATCTGGTGCAGATCCTCGTCCTTGATGTGGTAACAGCCGCTCATGTTCAACGACACCAGGTTCGGGACGTTTTGCACGATATCGCGCAGACACTTGTACCGAGATACGGACAGTACCTGAACGCGCTTGATGCCGCGCTGCTTGAGGCTCTCGTACATGGGGTGCGACGACCGGCACATGTCGATTTTCGCCTCGACGCCACGCCACACGGACTTGTACCATGCGGCCTCGCGCCACGCCGTGCACACTTGCGCCGCGCGGCCCTTGTCCGGCACGTCCAGGTAACTGAATATCAGCGCCAGTATTTCGGGATACAGCCGGTGCACGTGCGTGGGCCGATTCTCGTCGTACTGGCAACCGCCGGCCAAGGTCCGTCGTTCCGCTGCCGTGGACGATTTCACCTTGCGCGCCGCTGGTGCTGGTACGTGCGCCTGGTACGGCTGCACCCGGTACGGCTGGAACCGCGAGATGTGCCGGTACGAGACGGGCACCTCCGTGAAGCCGCCCAACTCGTCCATAATGGTGCTGTACGGGCCCGTGGACATGACGCGTCGGCCGGCGGTCGTGCGGGTGGTGATGGTGACGGTGACGGCGACGGCTCGAGGTCGTGACGTCGCGTCGTCCGGTTTGTAGTAGTGGCTGGCAGCCGTCGTTCGCGTTTCGCGGTTCCGGTCGGTCGGGACAACGAGATGGCCGACCGCGTCAGAAACGGTTCGTAACGGCGACGGCAGCAGCAGCGGTGATGACGACGGCGTCCGCGTCGGCGGCGGTGTTAACGGCGACGAAGACGACGACGGGGACGCACATGACGACGGCCGCACGAACGCAAAGTACCGGAAAACGAAAATTACCCCGGACGAAACAATAACAGAGAATAATAATAATAAAAAAAATAAATAAATATATATATATATTCTTTTTTCCTAGTATTTCGTGCACACCGATCGACCGCAGTCAGTGGTTGTTACAGCGACAATACAATATTATCGTTGTCGACGGCGGCCGTACGTGTGCGCGATAAGTACACACGTCACGAGAGCGTATACCGTACTGAGTGTGGTATGAGCGAAGTGCGACGACTACGTCAACGGTGGCGGAGGCCGGCGGTGTGGCGGGGTCCGGTGTAGTGGAGGGCCGGGACGTGCCTCGGAACGAGGAACGAAGAGGAGGGGGAAAAAGAGAGAGAAAGAGAAAAAACATGTACTACACTACTGCGTGCGTGCGTGCGCGTATGTGTGTAACGATATTTCAAACGAACGGACTAGTCGGTGGGCCCCCGGTGATAGCGGCGATGGTGGAGGTGGTGGTGGTGGTGGGAGGTCGGCCGTCATGACTTGGTTGGTGCTGCGGAGAGGGGCGGGCGGAGTGTTCGTGCTCATTCATTCTCTCTCACAACACGCTCCGTCGTTCTATCTCTCTCTCTCTCCTCTCTGTCGTTCTCTCTCTCTCGCCCCACCGGATCGAAGTACTGGTTGGCAGCCGGTCGTCGCGGGTCTCCGGACGCACAACAGATCGTCGTCGTCGGTCGACCGTTCTCGGTTCAGATCGTCGACGGCACTGCGCCATCGCCGGTGCTGCCATCCGACGACGGTTCGCGCCGCCGAGTTTTCTCTCTATCCGTCGTCCCGAGAACGACGTCCCGGACGCGTGAACTCCGTTCGTACCGCAGACCGCGTTACTCGTGTATTGCCACACGAAACCCTGCGATTAAGCATAAAACAAATGCAGCGAGTAATAATTTTCCTTAGCGTACGAATTGAATTGACTAAATGACTCGGACGTAATGCATGCGGGCATTGTCGCAAATCGCAACCATACCAGTGTTCAGACCGCTAAATTTTTTCTACTACTAATAAACGCCCCAATTATTTGAACAAAAAAAAATGTATATTTTCAATTTCCTCAACAATCACAGTAGTTTTATAGAGAAAATATAATTCCACTGGATGTGTTAGTTTCGAGAATAATTTGTCATTTTATTTATAGTAGAATTATAGTAAAAAAAAAAAAATATTAAAATTTTAAAAGGTAGCACGGGTGTATGTAGCGGATGTCTTTCAAAAGTGAATCACTCGAATAAAGATTTTATGGAATTTTTATATTACTATGAATTCGAAATCGATTACGTAAATCATTGCATAGAAATCGATTTTGAACGCAGATTCGATGTAATATTATTTATTTAAAAACGTCTAATATAAAATGTATTTCCTTCGTATAATTTCACTTAATTTTATATTCTCACGAATTAAAACCTATCAAAAGTAACTTATCACTAACATTCTATTAAATGTCTTAAAATCAAACATTAAACTTTTTATGTCTCCTAAAAATCTATATAAATATGCTATAAATAGCTTAAAATTGAAAAAAAAAATTGGAAAAAAATATATAATTTTTTTTTTTTATATAGTATAAGAGTTACGCGTGTACTTTAAAAATTTCAAAACTCCATAGGGTAATTTTGTTCTCGGAATTACGGAAAAATATTTTGACGGATTCACGCGCCTTTAACGTTTTTAGGTAAATTTCTCGGTAGTCTTTTAAAGTTTTTTTTTTTTCAAAAACACGTTTTTGAGAAAAATTGAAAAATTATCTCTTTAAAGTACCGATTATAGATAGGATTTGCTTTCAAAAAAATTTGCCATGCCGTTTAATTCGAGCACACTTTCTGATAGAATTTTCGATTACAGAAATAAAAAAAAATTTTTATAAAACCAATACACTCCCTGCTCCGTTCAGAATCAAATAAGATTTGACGTCTATTTGACCTTATCTCACGATAGAATAAGAGCAAACGTGAACACATACAGTTTTATTATTGACTTAACGCATTCGTATTAAAAACATTTAAATACCTACGATTCCTTCTTATTCTTCTTTCGTCGTTTGAAATTGCGAGTGTGTGTAAGTAAAAAGAGGTCGTGCTAAATTTTAAATCGTATTATGACAGAACTGATGCCCTCACTTATGGCCAATAGGACCAATGGACTTGGGTTGAATACGAGGTTCGGATAGATCCGGCGAGTCAAATTCAGGCCGAATAATCATATAATATGCGGACGAAAACATTAAAGCGATAAAACAAAATTAAAAGTCCTAAAAATAATATAACGCAGTCGGACGTGTCAAGTAATTCGAAAATACTGTTTCATTCAAACGAGAATATTTTAATACTTTTTTTCTCATTTCGAATATATTTTATATATTCGAATTGGCGTACGCTAAATACATTGTTTTTGTCTTTTTTTATGTATGCTATAGAGTACTTTTCGTAAAAAAAAGACATAAAAATCACAAGAACGTCGTCAATATTATTAATAAAATTATTTACCGATTCTATGAAAACCTAAGAAATAACAGTTGACGTAAGACGTCCTCGTTATCGTTTTAAAATCCTAAACTAAACTACGAATAAAATACGCTTTTGGTTTTACAGTAAATAAGATTATATTTTTGAGTATATATGTGTGAGGCGATGTAGTTATGGAAATGATGCAAGGGGTTTCCATTCCATAAACACAAAAAAAAAAATCTTTAATACTACATAAAATTTTGAAATCGTGTTTCGTCGATTGTGACAGTAAATTTTAGCGAATTTTTAGTGCATTCTATAACAGTATATTACTATAATTGTATGAAGTTCAAAATCTTGAGCATTACAGTGTTGTATACGAATGTAAACAATATATAAATAATAATTACTAAAGAATATCGATTTTTTTTTGTCTTTACTAGAATGTAGATAAAATTTGAACGAGAAAATTCGATAGTTTTCCATAAACCTAGTCAAGCACTAAGCCATATTTCTCTTGAAAAATCTACTCTTCATAAAAACAGTATACCCAATAAAGATTAATGCGGAAAATTTTTTTACTACGTATGTACAACAATCGGAGAGTTCATTTTGTATTGTAGATATCGGGGGATTCTTTCATTGAAAATTACTTAATAAATAATATATAAAATATTGTTTTATTTCGAAATTTCCTTCAAACCCCCTCCCTCCAGAGAAAAATCATCTCCGTGTGCTTATATGTAATATTATTTAAATCAAACTTTCATCACTGCATTTTATTTGAAAGTCAAAAGTCAAATAGCGCCGATTCAGAAAATAAAATTTTTGGCATTATTTATGAAAGGTAAAAAAGTAAAAAAGAGAGAAGTATACTGTTTACATTATTCATAAAAATAATTTAAATACATTTTTGAAGAAGCATTCGCTAATGTATTGTAAATAATATTTTTCTCTCTACATATCCGAATATGCGTATTCCACGGAATGTTTTTCAAAAGTATTCTTGTAACACTGCTTGCTGTAGCACTGCACAAGTTCGAACGTTTTCAATTTTATAAAAGGCCCGTAAATTCCTATTCGTAGTCTATCAATAATCTCAGAACTCGGTAGGCCGCCGGCACCTGTATTCAATAATTTGGCACTGATATTATTCCGAATACGTTTTTCAAAAGTATTTATTATATACTGTATTACACGAAAAGTTTTGAAAAGTGCTTTATTCCACGAGAAAAAAATATATAGTATATATATATATGTATTTTTTTTATAACAATAAATATCCAATTTCAATTCAGAAGTCCCAAGTCCAACAAAAATCTCGGCTCTGTCTAAAAGCCAACAATCGGAAAAGTATTTATAAAGTTCAATACGACCGTTGCCTAACAGTTCAGCTGTTGAACGTGCATTTAACTCATACACATGGTCTAGATAATCGTCATTATACACCGTTGGTGTATTTTTTAGTGAATAGTATAGAATGCGAGTCATATGCAAATTGTTTTTATAAATCACAGGCCGAATGTTTTAAATTAAATTTATGTTGTTCCTTCGATACTATGTTTACAGATTTTTAATTATTCTATCCATCTAGGTGCGCTAAAAATTCGGATTGATGTCACTGTAATAGAATGTCGTTTCCACTTGGGGCCAAACATGGTGATGGTGTCACATACAATATCTGGGTCTGAGTAAAGACCATCGCGATCAAACGAAATCGGTTTATTCGGATTATTTACCCGAAAATTATATAGACGCTGAGGCAAAATTTCCCACTCCCAGGTAGGCAGAAATGATAAGTAGTTCAAAAAGAATGACTAATTCATGAGAATGTTTTCATTTCAAATATTCAATTCACTTCGTTATACACCCCATCTTGATATGTTTGCATTGCTTGAAATCCTTATAAAAATCCAAATAGACACGAAAATAGCAATAAAAACGGCCGCGCAGGTAACAAAAAAGCCTAAGATAATCACAAATAAAAAACGTGTTTTTATAGAAGAAAACGTAGACAAATTTAAGGCTGGACAAATATCGAGATTTGATTTTGTTAAACGAATGGCATTTAAACGTCAGTCAATTGGAAAATAAGAAAATCGACTTTTATAATATAATCGAATATTAATATAATATAACTTATGAAAACACGCATCTAAAAACTTTGGGTGCAAGAAAAAAAAAAACATTTTTGGGGTGTAAGCCAGTTCGCGTCATCGTGGTGTACACCGGGCAACTCTTAATAAACTGTGACGCATACGAACTGCATGTAGTTATAATAAATTTTAAAAACTGGTAAACGAATAAAAATTTTAAAACAAAACATAAAGAACACGCGTTTGAAATAAAATTAAAAAAAGTTAAATCCGAATAAAAATGTTGCGCGAAACGCGTTTTGTTATTACTTTTAATGCGTCGATAACGATCCGGAAATATATTATACGTTTCATAGTAGTTATATATGAATTCAGTTTTGGATGAATTACATCGCGAGATTTTTTATACATTAGATATATGATACGCCATAGTTGCCTTTTTTTTTAACAATTTGATTCACTACGTAGTACACCGATATTCATTGGCTGTTGTTTATTTATTTATTTTTAATAATTTTCTCTACGTAATTTGTTTGGATTTATCTTTTACTCAGTCGTTATAATTTTTTTTCCTTCTTCATTTAACACTCGACGATGATTTTTTTTCTCAAAACCGACAGTTAACAGAAAAATAAAAAATTATCTAATACAACGACTCCCGTATATTTCTTGTTATTTTTCACAATATCCTACGGTTTGATTGTAAATTCGTATATATATATATATATATATATATATATACGAGGTCTAATCAAAAAGTATCAAGACTGTTAAAAAATATATATATATTTATTAGATAAAGTTATTTACTTTTAATCGCCTTCAAAATAGACTCTTTCTGAATCTATACAGTGCTTCCAACGGTCTTGCCAATTTTTTAAAACACCTCTGGAAGTCATTTTTAGAAATGCCCCGGAGCTGCTCTGTCGCGTTATGTTTGATTTCATCCGCATCTTGAAAACGTTTACCCTTGAGCGCCGTTTTTATTTTTGGAAATAAAAAAAAAATTACGTGGAGCTAGGTTTGGCTAATAGGGAGGTTGAGAGACGACTGGAATATCGTGTTTGGTCAAAAATTGCTTCACAACATAGGCTGAATGTTGAGAGCAGTTTTGGAACAAATTTGGCTGCTACTCTTCTTATGCCTGAATCAGCCGTCAATATGGTTTGAACTGATCCAAACTTTCGAATTTTTCGGATCATTTCCTCATTGCGACTTGTGACGGACGTCCTTCACGTTCATCACGCTCAACAATTGTTCTACCCCCTTCAAATCGTCTATACCATTCGAATACGCGAGCACGAGAAATAGTTTCATCTCCATAAGCTAACAATAACATTCGGTAGGTTTCAGTAGCCCTTTTCTTAAGCGCATGGCAAAATTATAATGCACACTCGTCGTTCAATATTTTCGCTCATAACGAAATCCGACGGGACTTGAAAACACACATTGCTTAATCACACCTAGCAGCCGACTGAGTCAATTTTCGTCTAATCCGTGTCTCATACATTTTCCCGACGTATAAAGGTAGATTAGTCTCGACTATTTCGATTATCGTATATGTATAGATTTTTTTTTCTTTTGTTTATACGAATTTTTTACGTTCACGTTATCCGTTCGGTTTTCGACATTACGCAGTATTTATTCCGGCGCGCGGTACAGCAATAATAGTATTTCAAATAAATCGCCTGCGAAAGAATTCATAAAAATTTCATTATCGGAAGAAAGCGGCTTGGGAACGCATATTGTCGTATTTTTTTTTTTTAATTTGTACTGCAGGTATACGCCTATAATAATTGAATATGCGAATTTTTAAATTAAAATTTGTTTTTGTTTTTGTGTAGTAACCGCGATGATGAGTTTCGATTCGCGAGGTGTGGTGTTTTGTAGGAGCGACGGCGTCCGACAGAGACACGACGATTCGATAATAATTTTTTCTGTTTAGAAATCCGCGGCCAATACCACCAATATAGCCTGCACAGAACGCTAACGCGACGGTTTATTATAAATATTACCGTTCTTTTATTATTATTATTATTATTATTATTTTTTTTTTTTTTTGAATATTGTTTATGGCACCAGTACGGGTGACGGCCGAGCGAAACAACCTGCAGTACACACTGTAAATTAAATATATACGAGCATAATATTATAACATAGGTGTAGTTTCGTAATGCGGGAACATTGTACAGCTGCTGCTTGTGCAACGGTTGTTTTATTACAGTAAAAATTATAATATATATTATAATTTATATTTTATTCCGTCGCGTAAAATAATATACGGGGCGGCAATCCGACTATATAATATGTTATAACGAAGTAAAAAAAAAATTGCGTCCCCGATTGAAATTAATACAATTTCATCGGTGGAAATAGTGGCGAACGGACTTGTCGATTATTCAATAGGTACGTACGCGTACATTTTTTTTTTTTACTTTTTTTAATATTCTGTTCCACATAAATAATGATTATGATATTATAATACGAATGCGCGTTTGCGCGGAATCCGACAATGTTAATTTAGAACTATTACACACTATTGCAGTCGTATCTACAGATATTATTGTAATTGTGTCATTTTTCAAACACAGCTACGATTGAATACGTTATTGTACGAAACTGTACAACATGTCCAATGTCTCCCTCTAAAGTCTAATGCAGGAGTAATCTGCGGCACGTTCGATGTTATTAAATGCCACACTAGCGTCAGACAAAATACCGTATAATTTTTGAATATCTCTAAAATTAGACTTTTCAACAATAATAGTTGTTTTTATTTCAATACTGATAACTGTCTCATTATTTAATTTTTTTTCTTTGAAATTTTCGAACTTCGGAATTCAACAGTTTTCAAAATATAAAGATTTGTCTGTTGATTAAATTTTTAGAATTTCGGAAATGCGTATACCCAAAGAAGATTTTCCAGAACTACACGCTCTGGCGTTGACATTGGTTTGTAGATTTGGCTCCGCATATTTATGGAACATATTTAAAAATTTTGAATTTAAATACTTTGAATTTAAATACTTTTTAAAATTATATTTTACTCAAGTCTGGTTATCATACGTACCGTAATCATAATAAAATAATTTCGTTTTGTTAAAAAATAATATACAAGTATATATATATATATATATTGTAAATCTTTAGTCGATGCGTTAATATATTATATTTTTGTACACTTTTAAATATATAAATACAGCCACCGATGGCGATGTTACGTAATATCTATTGAATTTACGCAACCCACACCAAAAAGTCAGATTTAAACTGACACTTAACATGCGACTGTGAGCTGAACTATGTTTTTCTTGCTTATGTAAAATGTATACGTTTCTAGAAAATAAAAACCCTTTATGCATTATACATATATACTCGTAGACATTGTAATAAAAATATACAAAAAAAAATTTATAGTTTACAAGAGTGACGATTATCAAAATATTGTGTGATGAACAAAAGCAGGTTTTTATTAAGTAGTCCTTTTGAGCTGTAGGACTATAGTTCAAACACTTACGGGAGTGAATATCAACAGTATAATTAGCGTGCGTAACGAAATTAAATTACGAATAAGTGCAGCAAATGAAGCCAATGTACAAACCAGATATTTGAATATCCCTAAAGTCAAGACGATTAGAATGGACTGGCCATGTTTTCCGGGTTGATAGAAGTCTGATACGAAATCAGAAATCCACCAGAGAAAAAAAAATCGCCACTAGACTACTACGACTAAACGCCAATGGACAGGGTATAGAAAAATAATTCAGTTGTCGAAGATTCAATAAAAATTGAACTGCAAAGGATCAGGATAAGTAGAGAAATTTTTTGTGGTCTCGAAGCAGTAACGAAAAAAAATGTTTTTCATTAATAATAGATATCGGGTAAATAGTTATGTAAAATTATGGATTATTATATATAACTAAAAGCCCTTTGTATACAATAATAGTATATATAGTTACGCATATCATATACTACAACTAATACTGTACTATATGATCCATGGCTATATATATATAATTAGATACATTTTAAGAGGGAAAAAAAGAAATGCTACTTATAAATAATTGTTTAAAAATAAATAAAAAAATATTTTAAAAATAATTGCAGTCTGCGTTGCCTAAAAAATTTGATTTTTTTTCCATCCGACGTCACTCGCAATGAACGCAAGTTTTCTATCAGCTATAATCTGTGAACTATATAGAGTGAATTATATTTGTATTTAGTAAACAGAAAATCCGAACATTAATTGAGATAACTAAGTAAGATCCTACGCGTATTTACATTAAATTTTAAATTACGTGAACATTAACTAGCTTAGGTACGTTTTGAATTATATAATTACATTTTTCTACCGGTAATCATAATTTTTACCTCTTGAGAATAAATATAACGAATATAACTTCCAAAAAAAAAAGATGGAAATTTGAAAGTGTTTAACACTTATTGTGAGAACGGAGGGTTCTGTAAATATTTAATTTATTCCTCGGTGAAATACTTAGCATTATTTATCAATAAAATTATTTATATAGGAACTAGACAAAAAACGATAAATGAAAACTTTATGAATTTATTTAATTAATGTTATAACTTTTTAAATCTAGCCAACAATATAATATAACTCGTTGGATGATTTAATAGTTTTAGAACACGTAAAAATTAAAACTTTTTCGGTTTATCTAAGTCAAAATTTTATATCGTAAATAACCTAATTTCAGATTATTTTTATATTCCCTCGAGCAATCATTATTATTTAAAAGTTAAGGCACGTGACAGAATTCCTAGTGTTAATCACGAAAAAAAAATACTTAACTTTGATAAACTATGGTTAGGATATGTTCACCTGGGACTTTTTTTCATACAATATTTTCTATTTTTTTTTTGAACAGTAATAAACCAGACGATACGCATTAATATCCATAATCCAAATAGAACCTTATTATGTAAAAAAAATAATAATACATTTATGTATAATTAACAATAATAATAAAGCACTGCTACGAAAATAAATTGTAAAAAGTAAATGATATTTTCTACCGGAAAAAATAACTTAACATTACATAAGAAAATATTATTTTTTAGAGCTGAAAAATTAATAATAGAGGAAAGTATAAAATGAATAAAATAACTCATAAAAAAAAAAAAAAGATTATGCATTTAATGATGATAAATATTTGTTATACATATATATATAGCTGTGTATAAATGATAAAATAACGAAAATCGTATTTTTATATTAAATACCGAAATAAATAACATATATAATTATATAAAATATATCTATTAAATAATAACAATTTAAAAAGTTTACTGTGTAATACACACACACACACACACATATATATTGCAGCTATACACTTATATCCTTACAACAATGTAACAAAAGTATTCGTATTATAAAATATAATAACTGTAATTACCAACTGTATTATTCTATACCTACTACTTATTGTAGCCACTATATTATAATTTATACGAGTTCAAAATGAATAATTGAATAAATATGTAAATAACTATCATTATTTATATACCGTTCGAAAACGTAATAAACGACTAATTACGCAGTTAAAATAAGTATTTATATATATATATATATATATATATAGTTTTAAACTTTACAATGTGTTTTAAAATAAAAATGAAATGCAGCTTATACATTACATGTTATAATATCTATAACACATCTAAATATATCATAGGTTTTTTTTTGATGGAATACGGAGATAGCTTAGCTTAGACGCATTTGCATGGCCGATCGAAGGAAATATCAGCGAAAAAGGAGAAGAACCTTAGAACAAGAGTGTGCTAACAGGGCCGCGTACAGGGTCAGCAGAAAACTCCTGGTAACCGCCATCAAAGAGACTAAGCATAGGTATTGGGCCCAGCTTTGTGCAGAGGTGAAACGTGGTGACCCATAGGGTAAACCATACCGGGCAGTCGATTTGCGCAGTATAATATGTTATAGTTAGTATACTCGTTCGAACGTCCATAAAAACAACACACTAAGATATATAAATTAAAAATATGTGAATATACAGTCAAACCAAAGAGATAAATAAAGTAAAACTATTTGAAATATATAAACGGATTTTAAAAATAATATATAATTTTTACAATATTATTAATAACACTCTATATATGTACTTTTAACAATTTTATTTACTATGTATACGAGTACTTTGTTATTGTGTATAATTTTTTTTTTCAACTCTATGTGTCTTTATTGTAATATTCATAATTTTCCCTACGCAATTTTATTCATTATTGTAATTAATATTATTATTATTATTATTATTATTTTTCATTCTATTGTTTATTCTTTTACGCATAATGCCTGATGATGACTTGTTGTCGAAACCGGTAGTAAATAATAAAAAAAAAACTTTATACAACAAGTCCTGTACATTTCTTTATTTTTCATAATATTCTTTGGCTCAGTTATTGTACATTCACGTTTCATATTTATATTTATTCGTTTTTGTAGTATAAAAATTTGTATTATTCGCAAATATTAATTCATAGTTTTCATTTTTTTTTCTTCTATTTCTTTTACACAATCATTTTATTATTTATTTATTATTTTTTTTTTCTAATATTCGTTTTTACTGTATTTATAAAACTTTTAATACGCACCATATAACATTTTATTCGAATTAAACAACATCACGTTATAAACGTATAAAATTTATGAATTATGAATTATAATAGAAATAACAATATTATCATTGACCTGTTAATAATACATTCCTACAAATTTAAATGATTCACATTCAAGGGCGAAATAATCAACAAACGTAGATACTGAAAAACGGTAGTCCTTAAATTATTTTTTTCAATTACTGTACAATTTAACGAGAAACATTATTCTTCCTAAATTTACTGCAGAATGCGCTTATAATTTAATAACATTTACATTCATTAATCAACGTTTTTTTTACGAATAACTCGGGGTATAAACGTTGAAAACCGGAATTAATTTGAAAATTTTTACAGTCCGGTTTTACCTATGCTCACCTTTTGCATTAAATTATGATATAATATGTGTAAGAAACTAAGAAATGACCAGAAAAACGATAATACGGCATAACGCATAATATACGTATTTATACATTTTATACGTATGTTGAGTAATTACGCGAAATTCAAGCGAACGAAATTTAAAGAAAATACATAAAAAAATTTTGCCGTTATATTAATAACTCATCACATTATTCTGGAAACGTTTTATTCGAAATTTTATTATTATTATTAAAATATCGACGTTCGGGTATGTCGTTTTTATCGACTATCAAAACTCATGTAAGACATGCGTACGACTTCATTATACAGTGGATGACGTTTATACGACTCGCGGGTACAGTCGCTTATATTATTAGACCAAAAATCGCCCGGAACGTATCCAAATACGTTAAAAAAAAAAACAAAAATCCGGTCATAGAACTCACCACTTCGGTGATAAGACTGGAAGAAAAATCACAAAATTTGTAATAAATAATATAAATTGTACGTACATATAATATATATATATATGCAAAATTAAAATACTAAACATGATCTGATTTCATTCGCAATGAATAAAAATAATAATACCTGATAACACATAATAGGTGTATTAAAAGCAAAATAAAGTTGTTATTAAAAAAAATATATTTTTTTTCCCGTTTCGTCTAAAAGATTCGTTCCGTTATATAAGACTCACTTTGTGCTAGTCCTAAAATGAGCGTTATAAACAACGCGTCCACTGCATATGGATGGACTGTTAGAAGAAGAAATAAATGCGTAAGAAGAAAACACCAGCTTACGTTTTCCCTATACTCGCGTTCAGTTTACACACTCTAGCCCGTACCTACTCCGTATTGAATATTAATAGTTTCCAAATGTATTTGAAAACGCAATCATAATATTAATATTGCTACGGTTCGTTCCGTAAAGAGGATATATCATTATTAAATACTACGTGAACATCGTTTTCGGTTTTACTTATATGACAATATAATAAATTATTGTAATTTTTTTTTTTTTTTTTTACGATATTCAACTTTGTATTCATCAAAATCGACCGTAAACATACTACAAAGCTATTTAACTATTTTACTACTTATATGAGTGCAATTTGCCTATATATATATATATACACATATTATTTTATAATTATATATTATATATTATAATATGTATATAGTATATAACAATTAATTTATACTTAAAATATTTCGTCGTTAAAAAGACGTTCAAAATTCAAATTAATATAAAATATTGTAAACGCGTGCAATAAGTAATAAATAACATCGTTTCAGTGTTACGACTATGTATAAGGAAAACTTCACCGATACATACGTCGTTATTCGCGCGCGATTACGTAACTATCAAATGGCGTATCGTAAACAACAAAACGTATATGAATACATATTATAGCTATAGTTTTATTATTATTTCAATTCGATTATAAAATCAGTGCATACGATTTAAAAAAAGTAATAATTATAATAATCGTTTTAATTTCATCGCGAAAATATGAAGAAAAAAACATAGAGAACCTAGAGAGAAAAAACATAGAGAAAATTAAATATTTTTTGTAATGTCACGAACTGTGACTGTAAAGACCGGAGCACTTTTTCTGATAGAATTTTTGTGCACGGACAAGAAGAAAAAAAACACATCATTTTAAAACCAATACATTCTTCCCTCCGCTCAGAATCGAAAATATATATTTATTGTTTTTCCTCGATCGCGTCAAATATTCGTTTACAGCTATTCTCAACAATCATTTAATCCATAATAACAATTTTCAATAATATTTCCCCGGAACTGTATCGTTTTATTTTTTTCCTCCGTTTTATGGTAATAAAACATCACAGTGCATAATATCGAAAACACTATAATTCCGCAAAAATCCATTACATTTTAATTCTGTTTTTTCTTTTGCTTCTTAACCAACTTTCTACACTTCTCAAATAAATTAGACTATTTTTATACCATTTAATTTCACGAATGCCTGTAATAACATCTTTTTCACTTTCCGTTTCGATTACGAATTATTTTTTTCAAATTTTTTTTAATAAACTTTAGGGTCAAAATCGAATTTCCAAGTTAAAAATTTACCAAATTTATGCAGTGACGTGTTTAGCGGGTAGGCCCGGACCTACCCCATTTTCGATTAGTTATTATTAATAATTTTTACATCATTATTATTTAATTTTTCAAGAAACATCATTTAATAATTTTTTTTCAGCTCAAAGAAGTTTTACAACAATGAAAAGGATAAAAACTTACTTACGGACATCTGTGTCCATTACACGCCTTCATAGGTTAGCGTCAATTTCAATCGAGAGAGAAAGTTCAGTTTCGAGTTAATTCAGGATCCTACAAAGATTGTTGACGATTTTGCTAAATTGAAAAATAGAAGACTTCAATTCAATAAATAATTATATTTTATGTACTCATAATTTAAAAAAAAAAACTATTGTTTCATTTGTATTCATATATTATTCAGTTATATGAAAACATAATTTTACTTTTCAATATCTTTAAATATTACTAGCAAGTCAAACAGAAGGAATTGTGTAAATATTAAATTGTACAATCATTTTTTTCTAATTAAATTTAAAAATGTTATACGAAAAGTTTCTAAAAAAGAAATAATGTTTACCTATATAAATAAAAAAAAAAAATTATAACCGGACCTGTTCTACATTTTAACGCTGGGCACGCATCTGAGTTGACGATTGTTCGAAATTTGAAAATATCGATTATTTTAAAAATCTTAAATCCGATCGATTTCACGTTCAAAACAATATGGTCGATTGAAGACAAAAATGAACGAATGGAATAAAATGTTTTCCTATCTAAATCCGTTGTCGAAAATTGACCGACCACAAAAAAAATTATTATGTTTCGATTTTAAAAAAATAAAAATAAAATTTCCGCACACGCGTAATATCGATTTGACATTTTTATATATCTTTCAGATGTAATGCGTACTTATATAAATATATTATTGTAATATAATATAGTTACTGTAGTTTTCACTCGACTCGTATAATACATATATACGGTACAATGAACCGTACGCATCGCGATTTCCACGGCACTGGTTTTAAAAAAAATTAAAGACTTTAAAAATGTTTTTGAATTATTGGCGACGTTAAGAAAATAATTACGTATATGCCATATACATAAATAAACGAATAAAAAAACACCATAAGTCATGAAATTAAAATCCTTACGAACCACAAATTATTTAATAACTCCAGACACTTAACTTTTTTTGTACTCTCACATTCTTGTCTTATTTGTTACCGAAATAATAATAAAAAATACATGGATTCTGTATAAACTACATAAGTCATTGACTAATGTTGTTTTTGCAATGATTTCGAGATTTAACGTCGTATATACGTGTTTTATTGAATAAAAGTGTGACATGTGTAGTTTTTACCCCGATGACGTAACTATGCGCATAATTATCAAATGTGACCAAAAATTAATTTTTGAAAATTCGGTGACTTATGTGGTTTTTAAAATAACCGATTCAAATACACTATATAAGAACAGGGACAAGAAATTATTCAACTCTGCGGGAAAGTTCAAATATTGTCACATTCTATTGTCGAGAAGAGGAGAACCGCTAGAAATACGTGTTAAAATGATATAATTTATTTGTTACGTTTACGACGGCTTTTTATACATTGCCAACACTTTTTATAGAGTGAATGCGATTATATTTTATTTGTTCGTTATTTTTTTTTTTTTTTTTTTGTTTTTAAATATTCATAATGAAAAAACCAGTTGCTGACGCGGCTGTTGGCAGCGAGTAAGTAAGTATTATTGTTAAGTCGATTAAAACACATGCAAATGTAGTGAATATACGCGTATTAAATTTTACAATGGCACACGAATTGCGTAATATTGTTATTTGTGAAATTATTATTATTATAGCTGACATTCAAATCACTTGGCAAAAGTTTTAGATTCGATACCGCCCCACGTTTATTCTTGTTGCGAAACGATGTGGTGCAGTAGCCGGTAGTAATGTATACGTCCTACGTCGATTTTTATTATAAAGTCCGTGTTTGTCGTAAACACTATATTCCAAGGACAGTGTTGATTTATTTTTTTATTTAAAAAAAATGTCATATTTATTTTAAACAGATACGGCAGATTTTCGCGGTGTTCCGTTAGCTCCTCTGTAGGATGCGTCGGCTACATATTATTATGGGATTTTTTTTACTTTAAATGTAATATCTATTCGATGCAGTGGCGTAGCCACAAGAATCGTAGTTTTTAATTTTTTTTTTTTTTTTAATTTCGTGTTTTATATATACGTACATTTATTAGATTTTATGTGACATAAAAAAGTGTTATGTTTCATTTATTAATATTTTTAACTGTCTGCCTAGAATTTAACATAAAATGTAGCCCACCTCTCTGTTATAAGATCTTGGCTGCGCCACTGATTCCGTGGTTTATATCGCGTACGATCTTCACAATTACACAATAAGACTGAACGAAAATATTTGGAAGAAATCCAAGTTTGAAATATCTCCTGAACATAACATCATAATATGTCTATCATCTATATATTTTTATTCAAATTATTCTGCATAATATTATTTTCCAAAAATATTCATGTGATTATACATTTGCGTGCAACAAATTAAATCAATTATCCTCCTTTATTTAATAATTTCTACTATGATAATTTTCGCTTATTTTCGTTTTCTAAAAATAATAATAATAAAACAATAAATTATTTAATCGAAATATTATATATATATATATATACGATATTTTTATTTATCAAATTATAAAATAAACTACTCGTACTTCTATATATGTTATACTATAGGGATGTGAGCAAGGAATTTAAAAATTGCAAAATATATATATAATATATATTCGTACAATTTATAATTCAAATGGAATATAAATTGGGTACCACTCACTAAAATTACTTTCTCCCAGCCATTAGATCGATTATATTTGAAATCTGGACGGAGTACGCTGTTTTTTCATTATATCTGCCGAAACTTTGAAATTTAATGAATTACAGTTTTTGCTGGTGCAATTTAGTATATTCCGTCCGCAAAAAAAAATAATTAACAAATACCTTTTTGCGATAAATTTGTAATTAATTAAATTTTTTCTTCAATGAAATATACGAAAGATAGCTTTTATACCGGATATCCGAACTACAGTAGTAACTCATCCAAAAATGGTCAGTGACATAAAGTATTAATAAAATAATCATCTAGATAGAAATAAAGATAACTGATATGAATTTAACATAATGATTATAGATAATAATTTAAATCGATTATTGTCTAAACGAGTATCAGATTAGTTCAACATTGTAAAACGTCACTTGGATAATAAATGAAAACTTTGTTATCTAACAAATTTTAATCTAATCTATAACTTTTGAATATTCGTAGACATATGGATAAATAAAAAAAAAAGATTAACATTTTAAATACATTTGCAGAAACAAAAATTTAATGTTTGAAATTAGTAGTGTAAAGGATATTGTGAAGTATTCTGCATGGTATTTGTAAGTTATAATTATTTCCAAATAATTATTCATTATAATGGTATTTGTATTATTTTCATTGCTACATAACTATTACAATTTAATAAATTTATTATTATATTTCTGATAAATTATTTTTTTTCGAATATTTCGAATAATTCAACTTTAAAATATCCAATCAAATTACAGTGATCAACATATATCAATGCATCTTCCCGTTTTTCATTCAATCTTTGAACTTGATTTGTTCGACATTATTCATACGTACCTACAATATTAAATTAATTCGTATTCTCAATGGTTGATCATAATAATAAACCAACAGTCATATTTTAATAATTGTATTTTATCAAATTTTGAAATAAAACAGTTTAATAAACTCACTGTTCCAATAAATGTGTCATATATTCGTAAAATAATCATCATAGCCTGTTTCGACCTCGTTTAAAAATTAAAAATACTCGAATTGTTCAATATTGAAATACGAGTATATTTATACATTTTTTTTTTTTTTTACAACTATATAAGCATTAAAATAATCACGAAAAGAAGCAAATCATCATATTTTGCGCTGAACAAGAATTACATTGTTAAAATAATTTTATGACACGAGTTTTGCACAAATATAGTCTTATCTGAAAATTAATGTTGGTCAAATGTAATTAACGTTTTAGGTGATATTTCATCGAAAATCATAATTAATTATATTTTTTACCGAACGATCTCGGACAGGTTTAAATGTTGAAATATCAAGTTTTCATATTTTTTTTTCATAAATAAATATATAGTTTTATGAGGTTTCGAGATAAGACCCTTGGTAAGTGTTTCAGCAACACGGCATCTGCCAGTACATACTCTGTGCAGCTACACTACAGCACAGATAACGTGCGTCTTATAATATTATTATGACGTTATATTATTTACGAATTGAGAAAACATTAACTGAAAATAATGCGCGGAAATGACAGAGGGGGAATTTCAAGAAACAAAATATTTTCGATCGTGCAGAATTCGAAACGAAACGCGTACGTACGGAATACGCGTCAACATTATTACATTTATTTATCGTGCAATATTTATGTGCACGGCATGCGATGCTTACTATGCGCGATTTTCTATTTTCTACATTTTTATTATTATTATTATTTTTTTGATCCGATTCCCAGTAAAACGTTTTGTTGCCGACGACGTGTTAAAAATACCTACGTGGCCGAAAAAACGTATCCGAGACAAAAAAAACGTACACCAGAAACCGTATAAATAAACGTGTAAAACTTTGAACGAGTGTGTTCGTCTCGAAATTGCAGTCGATATATGTGATATAAGAACTAAAAATATTCAGTCACACACTATTCGGTCGGTGTATTATGTACGCGGAATATTCACGGAAAACGAGCCGAGACAGAAATGATGTGATTAATATCAGTATATTATGTGGATAAACAATATTATAATATTATATTATGGGTACAAGAAATTCTCTGGTTTTTTTTTCGCCATTTGTATGGAAAAAAAACACAACAAATTGTCGTTGAAACAATCGCGAAAAATTAAAAACAATTTTCATTCGAATCGATACTACAAATTGATATATAAAGGCACTCGCATTAAAAGAAAAAATCAATTCCATATCGTTTTTAAACGTTCGACATTTTATTAAGCTAAGCGAACTGCAGGGGCTTATAACTTTATTATGTAATGTCAATAAAAACGATCAATAAAAGTCTATAATAATAAGAAGAAAAACTAGACATTTTTATCATCAACTCTTACGTTCTGAGTGTTTCTAAAAAATTCTACCAAAATTCTATAATTTTATTTTAAAAGATGTGCTCCGATCTTTATAATTTGTTGCCGGTAATAAATTGTGGTTATGTATTTGGTACTCACTACTTCAAAGAGATGGTTTATTGATTTTCTCATAAGCCCGTAAAATAAAAAATTAAAAAACTACATAAAAACTTTAAAAACGCGATTTCGTCAAAATTTTCTTCGTACACCCAAAAACAATATTACTTTTTGCTCTTGAATTTTTCAAAGAATATGTAACTTTATATTATATTAGGGGAAAAAGTTTCTTTCGATTTTATGCTATTTATAACAATAATACATTTCGAGGTATTTAACTCATAGAAGAGGTAATATTTGGTTTCAAGGATTAAAAATTTAATACAATGTCAGAGGTGCGTATACTACAACTACTCGAAAAGTCTTTTAAAAAATCGTTTGTCATAATTATCCTTAATGAACATTTTAAATTTTTCAACAAATTAAATCTCGTTATTTAAATTATACGTAGCTAAATAAATATGAATTTCTTTTAATACCATCAATCTGCTCTGTTTTATTGTATATTATTCTGAATTAATGTTTTTATACTTTTCAGTTTTATACTTATACTTCTTATCTGAATATATTTAACGTTTTAATCTGTGTTATTATATAGTAGGATAGATAGACCGGTCAATTAATGTCAAAGAAATGTCGAAAATATTCCAGAATATTTTGTATTTCTTAGGAAAAAATCCGGTAGTTTTTTTAAGTTACTATAAATACAGGACCATAACAAACTTTTACATCAAATTTTCATCAATATACATTTTAAGATGAATAATAAATAATGCAATAAATAAACACAGATCAACAGATCAGCAACTAAGTTTTTTTTATGTAATGTTCGGCCAATTTTTCAATCTTTCCGACTACTGTATCGAATTATATGATTTTTAGTGTAAAACTACGTGGATAAATCTCTTATACAATAGTGAAAACTTGGTTAACATTAGTTGAGTAGTTTTGAAAATCAAACCAACACTCTTAATAATCCGAAAATATCAATATAATAATAATAATATTATTATTATTATTATTATTATTATTATTATTATTATTATTATTATTATTATTATTATTATTATTATTATTATTATTATTATTATTATTATTATTATTATTATTATTATTATTATTATTATTATTTGCAGCGCATTATACATTGGAGTTGTGGTGTTTATGTATCTTTTGGAAAATACTATTCTTAGATACGCTGTGACTAGCTAATACACTATATAAGGTCTACACTTTACATTTATTTCCGTACACCCTTATATAATAAATATACGGAATTTGTTTTTTACGTGTTTCATATTTTACCCGCTCCTAAGATAATATCTCAATTACTTTAAAAACTTCCCCGCCTTTAAAACCATCAAAATGCCCCCCCCCCCATATCTTTAAAACAATTTTGCAATCGCATACGTTTAAAAATTCTTTTTCTATATTTCAAAACTTTTACATGTACGAGTAATAGGTAGGTGTCATAAATATAATAATAATAATAATAATAATAATAATAATAATAATAAATATACTCGACTTTACGATAGAATCTATAAAACGAAAATATTCTAATCTATATAATTTTACAAATACTAATTTTTGTCATAAATTACAAATGGATACGGGTAAAAATAATTTTTCTCAATTTTAAACTTTATTTCTATACATTCGATGTGTAATTAAATATAATTCATTCGTGTCGTACTATATATTATACATTGCTATACTTGTAGACAACTCGATTATTCGTGTTATTAATGCCTCTACTATATAATATTCCAACAATTTTTTCACTTCCCCTAAAAAACCAAACAAAAATCACATGTACATTTATGTTTTTGTAATTTGCACAATACATTTATTTCGCGTAAAAGAGACGATATAACATTTTTGGAAATTATACCAAATAATTGATTAGATTGATCACAATTTATCCTTTTTTCATAATAATTCATTTTAATGTATTGACCGAACTATTGATATTAGCCAGCCAAATCAAACTCAATATTTAATAAATATTTTGTATAATTTTTAGTTTTTTCAATTGAGTATATATATTTTGTTTTAACGGTTTTTTTTTCAATCGTTATTAAAACATAATAATATTTTATAAATTATAAGTCTCTGGCGAATCTCAATTTAAAAAAAATATATTTTATTATAATATTAATTATAATTTAAAATTAGGATTCAGAGTATTAAGTTTTATATATGTACGTATTCAAATGATAATAAAAATTTTTAGCTACAATTTTTTTTTTTATATATAATACGAAATACTGTCATTATAAATCATTTGTTTGCATTTTTTTTAAATTTATAATAAATTACAAAATCTAGAAAAACAATATAACGTACAACGTAGATGACAATTATTCTCATTTCATTTTATCGATAAACAATTTTAGATTTAGGAAAAGAGAATGATATTTACTACAATATATTTTATCTCGTGAAAGTGTTAAAACAACAAGTGTATACAAATAAGAATGGAAAATATTATTTGTACACAGGCATAGACTGGCATATTATATTCTAGTCAGTTATGAAAAGTCGTATTTTGAAAGTAGTTTTACTGCAATTTTTATTTAGTCACTATGTGTGTATATATTTATATATATTGCATACCTTCACCTATATGTGTTTTAATTATGAAATTATTACAATCATATAAAAACGATAATATTATAATATTATTTATATGTACGAAAATCCCGTAATTGGAAAAATGTTTAATTATTTTATATAATGATTAATAGAGTCTTTGTTTTTTTTTGCTACATTCTCAGCGAATAAAAATATAAAACAATTACATTTATTCGATGTATTTTTACATTACGCGTCTCGTTTCGTGTTTAATATTATTATACACACATAAATACAATCCAATAATTTCCAAATTTGCGTATGATTTTCCGTGTTACTACGTTTATAGAAATTAGCTTGTAAATTTATAGTTTTTCCACGCATTCCAGTCTAAGGATTTTGTCTCGTAATAACTAAACTGTCCTGCGCGATATTAAAACACTTCCTTCAATTCATCTTGAAAGCAATGCTCGTGTCCTTGTACAGATATATTATGTTTTTTAAATTTGTTTTATATTCTTACATATGAGACACTCGAAAATTCACCACTATTGTAAATAATTTATTTAAAAAAGTAATAATTATAACATTAATTTGATGTTATTTATTACAAAAACCGAGAATGTTAACTGAGACTCTCATAAATACACACACGTATACTTACGTACTTCACTTATATCACGACATAATATTATATAATTAGCATATCTAATATCATTTTTACCTGTATTACACGCCCAAAGAGAACAATTATTATTCGATTGTTTACTTACAACTGCTTGTACTTATTTATCGACACTCGTTAATAATATGTCAATAATATCTGACATCGTTTTTACAGAGTTCCTATATAGATTTCCTAATACACATTTTTCAATTCATATGACACTGAGTGTACTGGTAATTACAGTTGTTCGGTGTACTGACTTTCTATTGCGCGTGTCTTAGGGTTTCGACTATACTGTTGATGAAAGATTGTTTTTTCTGCTTAGTCTATCATGCGGAACTATTCGGTTAACCGTATAATACTTCAACAGGTTTCTTTTAATGTCATAATAGTTGATAACGCGTATGAAATATTTTTAGCGCGTAAATAGTTTTACATTATTTTACAAACATCATTTAATTTTTAGACTTTTAAATACAAATATGTGTGGACTCAACTTAACATTACATTTTCATAACAAAATTATTCACTAAATAGACGATTTTTATTTTATAACTTATTCAATTATTCAGTTATACTTAAATTTACCCATAAATAAAATGTAGAAAATATGTACGCAAATGATGAAAAAAAAATTTATTTTTAAAATAGATTGATAAGATATACTTAAACTAATTAAACTTAATCGATTGATTAATGCGTTTTTATATTAATTAATTAATAATACACAGGAATCCGATTTATTAATTATATGATTATACGTGTAAAATGTGATATGTACTGTGAATAAATATAACAGCGTAATAAAATACATATATTATTCAACATAGAGAATATCGAAATTTCTCGTTGATAATGGAATTTACTTTCATGCCGAATAATAATTTTCAATTATTTTAACAATAATTTTCTAGAAGTTTACTAGAAGCATGACAACGGATTAAAAGAAAAAAATATATGGCCATTATATTTTATGAGACATCGAGTAACTTCACAAATAATGCAATTTTTGTGAACAAATTATTCTATATCATTATTTAAAAAAAATAATAATAATAAATAATGTAGAGAATTGTTTGAAATAATCTACTTGTTTTCACGTGCAGTACACGAATATTCTTTGGTATTTTCAATTAATATTGTTTTTTTTTTTTAATTATTTAGGAAAATTATTTATTGACGTTTTTTTGTTTTTATATTGTCCTTCGGCACAGCCATAATCGACAGATATATTTCTAATACATTATATATATATATATAATGTCACAAATAATATATTATTATTGGGCATTGGAAAACTATACTTGCCTCTAAAAATATTTGAGTTCGCTG
Organism: Chaetogeoica ovagalla; assembly: GCA_032441825.1. Lineage (NCBI taxonomy): Eukaryota > Metazoa > Arthropoda > Insecta > Hemiptera > Aphididae > Chaetogeoica > Chaetogeoica ovagalla. The sequence continues at coordinate 6,166,964 of CM063733.1, read as the reverse complement.
TGCGCACCTGTAGGTTGTAAGAATTAAAAATTGCAAAAAATTGAAAACGATACAGATGGATAGAAATTTGACGGTAAGCATAGTATAATAATATTATTGGTTATAATATACTGCGTCGTCGTCCTATTTCAAATACGACTACGTCACTGGGAGAGGAATACTACGGTAACTGGGCGGGGGTAGGGTGTTGAAAAATTTACTCGACTATGAAACAATCTAAGTCCTTGTGTATAAACCTCATATGATTCCACGGTTATTAGAAACTTAGCATGAATATAAACCACAGTTTTAGACTATTTACAACTGCAGCGATATTTACTGCGACAGATAGACTATTTGATGATAACATCATTGTTCGGAATACCGGACGTGTTGTTGATTATTATGGATGAGTAATGGTGACAAAATGTAGTAACGGTGAGACAGTGACAACCAGTCAACACTTAACCGATATTTTTGACTATTTTTTTTTTGCCGAAAATTCACAAAACTATTCCAATATCGTTGTATTTTTTTCGCCATCTGATCGACGCGTTGAAAAAGAATATATTGAGTACGAAACTATAAATGCGACCGGCAAACGGGGAGAACGGACTATTTCTCTAACACCCACAGCAATTAGAATGTTTTAAATAATTACAATGCATAAAAACGGTTTTTAAAGTTAAATAATATTATTAGATTTTTAGTTTTGTCTATATTAGTAATGCCTTTATTTCAAAGTTAACCGCGTAATTTTTTTTTTTTTTTATGGAAATGTGATTATGAACGTCTATATCCGTTTGAAATTTTTTTTATATCCCTCTCCCACCACTACACATCCCTGCGTAACACGCCGCAACGCGTTTTCTCCCCTATACGCGCGGCAATATCCGCACAATACGAACGTATCGCTCGCGCAAGTCTTACGGCCGACGAAGAATGTGGGGAGGATTCAGTACGCACACGCGCCACCAAGTGCGTTCAAGCGCGTTACTTTGACTTTTAATTGTTCGCGTGAGCGAATGGACGAGGAGGAGAAGGAGTACTGGTGGAGGAAGAGAAAAAGGACAATATCCTTAATTATCATGAATCTCTCGCGCGGCTCAAAGTTTAACGAATAAAAATTTAAAAATAATAGAAACTTCCGTAGAAGGGAAACGCGTATTTGCCACTGCCACTGCGGTTTCGATAACCAATAATAATACAGCTCGGCTTCGTGTTTGTTGTCGGAAATCCGTTTGATAATATTAATATAGACGTTTTCTTTCAAATACATTCGATAATATTTTATAAAATACACTTGTAATAAAATATTGTATTTCGTTGAATTTATTTTTAAAAAAAAATCCATCAATTTCTCGGTATATTATATTGGCAAATATATTTACTATGCGTATATTTACTACACGTGTGTTGATTTCGTCTCGGTCGCCGAGGACTACCGAGAAATCGTTATTTTTTAAGTATCCGAATCCGAAAATACGCTCGACGCGCGCATTTCAAAGAAACGTGACGGACATCTGTGGACTAAGAAATAATATTTGTATATAATGCAATTTTCCAAAAACCTGTTTAAACGAAAGCCAAAAAAATAAATAAATACTATCGTCCTTTAGTCGTTATGAATTGCAATAAATTTTTGTATTTTTAGTTTAAATATTCGTTTTAAAAAAAACACACACACACACACATATTTAAGAAAATAAATTTTAAGAATTAATATATATTGAAGATTCTTCTATTAAATAGAACGACGGATGGTCGTCCGGATAGCATTTACAGATTGAAATGTGGATTGTCCTGCTGTATACAGTAACTGTTTAAACGTGTTCGGCATTTCTCTATCAAAATTTTTTATCTTCATCACACATTTTCTCGAGCTTTTCTAGCACATTTTTTTTTTCGTTCCGAGTAAGAAAAATACTTTATAGAGAAATACAATACCTTCAGAAAATTTACCATTGCAAGTACTCGTTCATTTATGAGTACAAAAAAAAAATAAACAAGGAAAGAGAAATATTAGAAGAAATACCATAAACTTCAAATTCTTCTTGCCAATCTCCACTAAAGAGAACACTGAAACGATAGCAAACGAAGAAAGTTCTAAAGTAGTAAAAAAAATAGTTAATGATTCAATCCCATCCTACTTTACATTCAAAAACGCGTAAATGTGACAAGAGTGCACGGGCAAAAAGTGGCGATTTCAATATTCCTTCTGTTAGTGTGTTGGACACAAATCGCAATATATGCTTTATTAATAAGCATTTCCCGAGACCGTCCGACTTTTGTACGATTTCATTGACGCTCGATTCGAAATATTGTGTCTGGAAAACGATTGTCGCGCGTGTCGCGTATTGTTGCCATTCACAAGATAACTACTACCGCAAGTGTAGTATTGTTATATAACAAATATTAACGAGGCCATCGGTGTATATTTTAACTAATATTGCTGTCGCCTAGTAAGTGGTACGGTTTATATTATTCAATTACTGCAGGGGGCGACACAGACACAGGTGTTTCAACAGAAACACTTGTAATTATTTAATTACTTTACGTAACAGTAATTTATAAAGTTTAATGTTCCGAATTATTTATTAACCATTTCGCATTATATAATAATTTAAAGAAAAGTTCTTCTCTTCTTCTAATGATGGTACAACGTAATTGCACTTTATTGGCCATATTGAGAATTAAAAAAAAATATATCTACACGAGACACGCGTCGTCAATCACATATTATGTAACTCATATAATATCTGTTGTCTATTCACACTAATCGTTTTCAGATTTAGACAAACGCATGTGCGTAGATGATAAAAATTATAACAAATTTTATTCGTACTTATCGTCGATGTGTTAATCATTTCACTTCGCCGTGTTGTCAGATTAGTTTTGCGTATTGATTTATTAACAAATGAAATCTTTCATTTCGAACGAAATAAGTGGATAAATGGAATACGCCATCCATAATGAATAGTATTCCCCACTTTGATCACTGCCCGAAAATGATCGAAATTTAAAATGGCTTACTATTATTATTATTATTATGTGATCATCACTATCATTTTGGAAGGAAAAATATCCAGAGGAATACCGCGTAAGTCATTCTTTGAAGAAATCTTACGACGAATGGATTCAGTTAATGGTACGTAGATTCTTTTACAGAAAATTATCCAGAAATTAAAGTAAATCCAACCAACAAATCCAAACACCTCGACTAGTAAATCGCTCCAAAAGAATAATAATATCAAATGTTTGCCCTAACAACTCTAAAAATAACTCATACATTACAAATCACTTATTAAAGCTGACATAACTCTAGAAGGAAATGGCCATATTCTAAATTTTTGCCGCCAACTACACATTAAGTCCGAAATTGTAGAGAAAATCACAAGTTTTCTACACTAATAACATACGATGAAACTCAATATAGATTTTTCTATTATTATTATTATTATTATTATTATTATTATTATTATTATTATTATTATTATTATTATTATTATTATTATTATTATTATTATTATTATTATTATTATTATTATTATTATTATTATTATTATTATTATTATTATTATTATTATTATTATTATTATTATAGAGTACCTCTAAATGTCACAAATAAAAATAAGTTTTCTTGTTTTAATTGCGTATATGAACAATTATATTATTACTTTCGTATTCTGTAATTGCGTATAAACAAATACAAATAATGTGTTTAAATATGTTTAAAAATTATTGCGTTCAAGAATTATAAACTATTTAAAATGAAAATATAATTCACATTGGCTTATTAAATCAAATAATAAAACTCTATTAAACATTCTATCTATACATTTATTATAAAATAATACATTAAAAAACGATTGTTACATTAATAATAATAATAATAATAATACATTTTATATAGTTGAATATAACTTGGATTATAAAGTCGTCCTAATCTAATTTTTCGTACTTTTCTAGTGTATAATAACTGTTCTATAATACATTTTTTTCCATTCCCGTGTAATGAAGTATAGGAGAACAAACAACTGTTTAAACTACGGGCGAATAAAACTTTTTTTTTGAAAAGCTGTGCTCAACGCATATATATATATATATATAAAGAAGCTTCGAAAAGCATGACAATCAAATATCTATTTGAACAAGAATTTATTGATTCGATTAATCTATCGAATAAGAATAGGTACACAAGTACTCAACGATATTTGACAAAATTAGTTATTTTTCTGTGTTAATTTTTTTAAAAAATCTGATAAATTAAAAACATAACTTAAAAGTTACGAAATGAAAACTATACGTCCATCACTGCAATAATGAACTATTTTCACATTTTATCCTACAGACAATTATAAAAAAAAGCAATTATCACGAACACTACGAAAAAGAAAAAGAATAAAAAAAAAACAGCAATCGTAATAATATATCTTATAGTAAATAATGGCAATATATGTGTATAAAAAAATCTTGTTTTAAGTATTACTATAAATGTATAATTTTCAAGGTTAAAATATTATATTGAAATATATTAATATTATAATATAGGTGTTATTAAAATAATTGATACGTGTATTAAAAAAAAAAATTACGCATAGTAGACATACGAGCGTTAAACATCATACGATTTACATCTTATTAAGTGTAAAATGTTCGGTCTCGGGTAAAGGAAAATGTACTGCCGAAGCAAGGGAATATGTGCAATCGTTACAAAAACATATTAAAAAATACAAGAACGTATGCGTAGGTATACCTAACATTCATTTCTTTTTTTTTTTTTTATTTTACGGCCAACATTTTGGATAGTATTATTTTTTAATTACTATAAAACTCTGAAACGCGAGGAAGAAAGTTATTGATTTTTCTTCGTCTGTTGTTTGTACTGTTGCTGTGCGAACGAATTCGAGGAGACCACCTACTGGCCGCTTTGAGCAAAAACTTTCGACATCCACCCCGTAATAGAACGAGTGTAAAATAGGATAAGATAAAAGAAATACGTACCGAGCAGAGGCAATTTTTTTATATATATATATATATTGTTTTCCTTTGCCAAGTATAGTTAAATTTGTTTCCCAATAGGAAGGAACAAAAACCGGACAAATGATTTCAGTTAGTTACAAAATGTATGGGTCTAGCGATCGATTAAAATATATTATTTTTTATAAGTTTTATTCAAAAACATGTAATCTATATTAAATTTTGAAACCTATTAAAAAAATGTATTTTTCACTTTTTGCAAAGTATTTAAAATACTCAAAAAACACAATAATAATCATAAGGTATTCGAATACATATTCTGAATATTTATTTATTAAATTTTTTGAAATATCTGGTCCAAATCTGTAGTAAAAATATTTCTCTATAATAAATCATTTTATTATAATTGTATAATTCTAAAATTGAATTACACATTAAAAATACGTATTTGTTAGTTAATACACCTGTACTTATATATCGTATATATAATTTGATTTTATAAACTATACAATTTATTTAAAAATTACACCAAAATCGTTTATGAGAAAACAACAGATTAAAGCGATTCCAATATCTTCTTTTATTTTATTTGACTTACTACTTTTTTCTCTATATAATGCACGTTTTATATACTATAAACAAAATCAAAATGTACATGAATAACACAATATATATTTTTCTTATTTCTGTGTCCATTCGAATTTGTTAACACGGTTGTTTATGAGGTCAAATTTTCGATTAAAAACACCAAGTACATTTCCCACATTAATTGTTGAGTTTTAGTTGGTTTTCGCGAGTTCGTTATTCTCATACTGCTCAATATGATAGGAAGTTGACAAAACCGTTTAAACGGAGATTAATCAGTCGCATAATGGGAACGAAGTTGTATGCGAGGTATAACAACGAACTGATAATGACGGTGGCCAGAGCAAGAAAATCCAAAGCAAAATACTGATACCATTCAGTGTTCACGGCCTGTGATTTCAGATGGTGCGCGCCGTTGTGCCGCAATACGTATTCCGTCCAGTAGGCGATCGTTTCTTTGGGCCCTTGCGGACGGTCGTGAAAACTTTGCGAAAGCTTCAACGCGTTTTCTTTGAATCTGCAACGAAATACCAATTGTCGTTGTCGTTGTTATTATTATTATCTCTATTATTGATCTCTGCATTTCAGACTACACACTTAATAGATTATGGACGGAAATATTGAAAACCGATTTCGAAATATATAAATCAATCTATGATTAACCTCAGGGCGCATTAAGCGAGGATACATTTGTCCTGGTAACCAATTTTTAGGAGGTAACACACCGGTCATGAAATTTAGAATTGTGTATTTGATAATAATATATAAAAATTATTTTTAAATTTTAAATTTTAAAATACCAAAAGTATTTCAATGCATAAATATATGTGACTTTAAACAAATAAAGCGCTTCAAAAATCACTGGTAAATCGTTCATTTTAAAAATAGGAATTATACGTATTACTTACGCCGCAACAAAAACAGGGAATATAATATATAAAAGTGTAAATTTAATAAAAAAAAAAAAAATACGCGTTTTCATAGTTGTCTTTTTGTTTTACTCAACATTCAAATGTAATTAAAAATCTTAACATAAATAGATTTCGTCCTGTATACACGATTAACAGATTTATGTATATTTATTTATTATATTATTATTTATTTATTATTTTAGATATATATATATATATTTATTTATTTATTGATTAGAACAGTATGAATGTGTGTGCACTACGCTTGTAACTGATTAATTTAGGGCTCGGATTTTGTAGCAAAATAAATCCTTGAAAAACCATTTGAAGTAGCTAAAAAAAAGGATTTATTAAATTTAATTCTAAAAAAAAAACAAATTTAAATTACACAATAAATAAATATTAAAAAAAAAATGACGACCATATATTTGGTCAAATTACTTTTGATAAAACTCATCCAATTGAGTGTTATACATAGAAAATGACCTTTTACACATCAACTGAAATAATTGGTACATATTTCATATAAACTAAATCATTTAAAACATACTATTCCGCGTTAATATTTAGCGCAGTACCATTATGAATGCTATTGATTTTTTGAAATTCTACCCATCCATTATTCTTTGAAATTAACACGATTGCACTTTTCTAAATCGATTTCGCTACTTCACCATTAAAAATTAAGAAAAAAGAACCGAATAGGGGAAAAAACACGTTTTGTGAGAGAAAAAAACAAAATAAAGTTTACTCCATTGAAATCGGAACGATTCAAAACGTATTTATATATATATAAAAATTATCTTTCTATCACACTCCCCCATCAAAAGAAGCATTTGCTACAAAATCCGAGCCTTTGTGATTATATATATTTATACCTGTATATGTAAAAAAAAACATACATTCAAACACATGCAACAATACGCCATTGACTTAAAAATGATCAAAACGTTCGGGATTATTACTTTAACTCCTTACAGTGTTTATAATAATGATATTCGATACGCGTCGTTATGCTCTAAAAAAAAAATATTTTCGATTGCGGATTATTCGATTATAATAATTTATGTCTTTTCACTTAAAAAATATATCGTAATAATGTTGTTACGGTATATTACGCAGGTAGCATCTATATAATATGGTTCCACGCGGATAAAACTACAAAACTCGGTTTATATAATATATATATATATTTTTTTTTTTTTTGTTCGTGTGTTACGCGAAGCATTCTTATTGACATTCAACAATAACCGCAGAAATAAAATTAAACATTTCATTTTTTTTATTGCGTCAATATGTTTTCAATAGTTTATTCAATTATTACGTTGATAATATCGCTTGCGAATAAAATACGTTATACACGAGGAGGACGCCGCGTTTAAAACACACCACGCGAATTGGAATAATAATTTTATTTACTTATTCGATACAAATATGTATATAAATTATGTACAGGTAAGGCCAACCATTGCCGGTAAAAAGTTTTAAAGGGAAGCTTGAAAGTATAAAAATATTTTTTTTATTAACGTCATTTAAAGAACGTAAGTAAACTCAATAAAATATGAAATTATCAAATTAATCACATGACATTTTGTCTTATTTAAATTTAAATAATCACGTTATTTTACATTTCTACTCTATTCATGATTTATACATCAATATACAAGTTAGATACATTATATAATATAGGGTGCCCGTTATTATTATATAAAGACGATTGTTTTTTTTTTTTTTTTAATTTCAAGAAGTGCTTTAAAATTTTGAAAAACGTATATAGAATTATTATTTGAGTACTAATCGTTTCCTCAGAAAAAAAAAAGTGATTTTCCAAAATAATTAAGATTAGATAAGTATGAATTTTTATTACGAAAACACATTAAAGCTATCGCTTATTTAATTACAATATTAATAATACAAATAACAATTATATTGATTCTATACACTTGTTTTATTTACTTATATCTTGTAATCAGTGACACATATACAAATATCAAATGTAATAGACATTTTCGGGGACTCTAAACCCTAAACCTGCTGTATAATACAGTTGCGGGGTTTATGTTCCTTTATTTTTGTTTAAATTACGTATTTATTCCAGTATCACGTCGAATATTAAATATAATTTTATAATTTTTAGTCGAAACAGACGTTTTTTTTTTTTTTTTTTTTTGTATTGATAACAAATTAAAGAGGCATAGTAGTTTTATTTTATTATTGTTTTCATTAACAGAAAAATGTTTAGTTATAATAGGCGTGATGATGACAACGACGAAACAAAATTAAACCTACCGCGAGTTCCTGTTACGAAAAACACACTGTCGTTACGTTTTGCCGGTTTTTTTTTTCACATTTCAATAACTGTATACATGGTTTTACATAAAATATACGTCAACCAAATCCGTTTTACCTGTGGTCATTCATAATCTGTCTGATCTTGTCCACAAATTCTTCTTTCGTGAAATTATTGTAGTCAACAAACAAGCCGGAGCCCCAATATTTAAATAATTCCAAATTTCGAGGCTGGTCGAAGAATATAGGAAATCCGAGTACCGGTATACCTGCGCTAATTGCTTCGATAACGCCTGAATTACCGCCGTGAGTGATGAAAAGTTTTACATTCGGATGTCCTAGACACAATAACGAAAAATCAATTGGTTTTCTGGAAAAATATACGTTTTCATTCTTCAGTACCTACAATTACGGTAATATTGATATATGATATATTGATTTATCATATGAAAATACGATAGATTTATCTTGATAATTTTTTTTCATATTTTATCGGATTTAAATGAATTCAAAATGAGTTGTCTGATTCCGTTGTCTCAGATTAATATGTAAGTCATTTCTATGAAAATAATTTCAATTCATTTTATAAAAATGAAAATAAATTTAATCTAGATAATTAATTATCACATTTTTATTTGTCTTTTATCTTAATCTAGATAATTTTGTTGTCTAACATTTTATAAATAGTAGAACATTATTTAATTTTAATTTTAATAAGAATTTCTTTAAATTATTGTAGACAAGACTTATAGTATCATACCTACGCAGCATCAAAATTTATTGAAAAATCGATAATCTTCGTGCACGGATGAACGCTGTTTTTTTAAACCCTTTTACCTCCCCTTAACATTCTAAACAGGAGAACGTTTACCGGGACAACGGTTTCTATTATGCGTTATTTATGGCAGTGAAAAACTTTCATTTGAAACTTGTAGTTTTACCTCATTAAATTTATGCCCACGTAAAAGCCTACACCCTACCATATTTCAAATAATACGTACACCACGTATGTGATGGAATTTCGAACCTCTTTTTTTACTTTATCCGTTTTATTTTTGTAAATTTATAAAATAAACCAACATGTATGTGCGCGAATGTTCACTGTTTTTAATGTAAACGCTTCAGTCGAATGAATCGGTAGGTAATGGGTACCCATTAAATTCGTATACAAACGTTATGAATAAATACAAACAAATTGAGTAAACCAAAATCAATTGTTTTTTCAAAATTATATTTATAAAAAAAAATATTTTGCATTCTATTAAAATATACACGTATTTATTTATTTAATTCTGAATTATATTATTTCAAATTACCTCACAAAAAAATGTTACATTAATTTTATAAAACGTAAAAAAAAAGTTGTAATATTTGTTAAGAAAAAATGAAAACAACGTAAAATTTAATAAACATTAATTTTATAATTTTCAATATTTTACAAGATTGAAAGTAGGTAAATGCTTTTATTTTATTCGTATATATTTTATTAAACTTGATACCTTATTCGTTTTCGATGCTTTATTATTATTATTATAATTAATACCTAAATAATTAATCAAAATATTAACGGATAAAAATAGTATGAAATTTTTAAGAGGAAACTGTATTTTTGTGAAAAACTGTAAGAAGTAAGTTTAAATATTTATAATAATAATAATAATAATAATAAAGAATGTTTATATTAAAACACGGTTAAATGTTTTATAAAATTGTATCGAAAAATGATATCTATCATTATCGAACCGTGATTATTGTGTAACCCTTGATTATTATGTGCCAAAAACTATATACAGGTTAGGTTTTAGCCCACTACATAATATTAAAATTGAATGTCGGTTAATGTGTCAATTTGAAAAATAATTCATTATTCTCACTTATAACATCATACTGCGGAAACCATTTTCTCGTATACACGTTTTTCGGTTGATTGACTAATGGCTGGGCTGATTCTAACTTCCATAAAATCTTTTGCGGTAGTTCTGCGAAACCATCTTTAATTCCGTTTTGTATGGAAATCGGTATATCTTCCATTCTTACTACGGATCCCAAACTGAAATATATAACACCGTGCTCGGCACTTTCGATAAATTCTTCAAGGTCCTGCGTAACAATTTCATAATTAATAGAATATAAAAATAAATAAACCATCAAAAATCATCAGACTAAAAATTATAAAAATCTATTGAAGACATATGTATGGAGTATAGCTGTATATAGGTGACGAAAGCAGTGGAACAGCGAAAACGATTAAAAGCGTTTTAAATGTAGTGCTTTAAGAGAATATTAAAGATAAGCTGAATAGATAGAGTAACCAATGAAAAATTACTGGAAATAATATCAGACGGAAGGCAATTATGGAAGAGTATAGTCAGAAAACGAAATAAATAAATAGGCCAAATACGAAGACATGAAGAATTGTTAAAACTGATTATATTAGGAAGCATAGAATATAAAAACCACAAAGGCTAGAATACATTAAGCAAATTACGAAAAACCGGGAATGCGACTCGTATATAAAAAGCGGACAATAGAGAAGAGTGGAAGATGGTCGCAAACTAAATGTACGAATTGAAACTATAAAGAAAGAGGAAATAAATTACGTTTGCCGCATTTTACAATGACAATATTTTGTATTTCTAACGCGGATAATGCGTTATATGATTTTTTCTTTTTTCTCTTACGTCGGGCAATGATTTGGGCGGTTTCAAGTGTATACCGCCAATCTCTTTGAAATTGGTCGCCAGTGGTTTAGATAGATCGAAGTTGGAATGGGTGTTCAGAAACACCATTGATACGTTGCGGAGCAGAGTTTCCGCGTCCAGCTGGTAACCGCCAAAATATTTACGGCCCATTGCCGTAGCAGTAAAGTCCACGTACTTGAAATACAAGTAAATCGTAACGTAGTCGAAGACGTTCCACAGGCGCTGAACGAATGTCACCGGCTTGGGGTACGGCGAGTTCAGCGTGGTAAGGTACGACGGGTTAGAAGGGCTGTCGAACGAGTCTTGGTACCAGGTCAGCATCTGACTGGACATTATGGCCACGTGCGGCACATTCAAGTGACTGGCTAAATACAGATCACACCGGGACGCTAGTAATTCAGTGATCACGAGATCATAGTGTCGCGTGCGCAGCGCCTGCGAAAGGACCGGGTGTTCGAACGCCGTTTTGCACATTTGCTGTTGGGCTGTGTTTAGAAACTTCAGACATTTTCTAGGATGTTTGTATTCTCCAATCACCTGTTTATATAAATAAAATCGTAAAACATTCGTATTTATGAATAGTCTTATGTTCGTCACTATATAGAGACATTTTTTGGTTTTTTTTTTTTTTATATATAAAGTGCATTGATTTAAAAATATAATTTTTTATAAAGAATCATTTTTCTTCTTCTTTTTACCAATGGAAAATAGAACCAAATGAATGGGAAAAATTTGACAGTACTGTCTAAGTTTTCTCTAATCTATTTGTATTTATTTATTTTATTATTTTATTATTTTTATAAACTTTCTTTCCTTAATTAATGCCATGTATTAATATAATATTTAAATTATTGAGCAATCATTAGTTTGTAATTCTTCGGTGACACTTTATTAAACACGTAATGGCAAATAATTACAATAAAAAAAAACTTTCGTTCACAAAAAAACGAAAAAGCATTGTTAATTGAAAATCAGAAACAATTTTCATTATACAGATATAGGTAGTAGATATTATTAACAATAATAATACTTTGAGAACTTTAAATAGGTAAGTTTTTCTCATAATGTGGATGGTAAAATCGTACTGACGAAAAAAAAACAATTTTTTTTTAAAAAAAAAAATAAAACCTGACCGAAAGTAAATGATATTTATTGGGTGGACGATTATCCAAAATAAATTCCTCTTACTTAGTATATTAAGAGTCCCTATAGAAGTTTAAATAATATATAGAACAATCGATCGTTTTTAAAAAAATGTATATAGGCCAAAATTGTTGGCCTTTCGATTTTTTTAATTTTGAAATTCACATTTCAAAATTAAATTAATAATTAACCCGTGCTGGCAGTAGGAGTCACTAAAATATACTTCTACAAAATATCTACGAGCATTATACGAGTGCGAACACATTGCAAGTGTCTATGATTATTGCGATGAAGTAAGAAAATTTCAGTTTTAAAATGTAAAAATAGTGAAATATATTTAATTTTTTGTTAATTACGTAAAATGAATTAATTTGGTACGTAAATTTGATGCACACACACACACGCGTTGTTAATTATTATTTGTTTATGGATTGATAACAATAATAACATTAAAAATTAGAAATAAATCAAATTTTAATAAAATAAATTTCACTATACCACATTTTTCAAAATACCAATGAAAACGAAAAAGCGTTTTATTATAATCATAGCCGATTGAATTAATAAATATAACATATATTTATGGTTTCAAATCCATTTTAGCTACTAATATATATTATTTTATAATGCTATATAATTTCATAATACTTATATGTATTATTTTTACATTTTAAACGTCGGAATATTGTATCGCGTGTGCGTAAATATTAATTTATTTTTTACCGTTTCCCAAGGCGATGCTATTGCAAACGGCACTAGTTTTGACACATCAATTTCCGTGTAATTTTCATGTGCTGTTTTCCTTGGAAATGGCGAGACTATAGTAATCTTGTGTCCTCGATTTAACAGAACTTCAAGTACAGAGCTCATAACATTCCAATGACTAGCTGCCCCTATTGGTGTGATAGCCAAGATGTCTGCAGCATTAATCGTGTTAGTAGTACTCAAACCAATCAGCAATAGCCAAATTAAATATTGCATGTTTATCTGGAAACACATTCATAAAAAGTCAATAAAAAACACTTGTGTTTAAAATTTTAAATGATAAGTTTCACCGAATATTATTATTATTATTATTATTGTTTGGGATTATAAAATAAACTGTAAAAATGAACTGTATAATATGAAATAGAGAGATTTCTCAAGTAATAACAAAATATTCGAATCGGTATTGGTATTACAATTTTACTAATTACAAAACAATTAGATTGACAAATAAGGTAACATAAAAATATGGTGCTGACCAACAAACGAGAATAAAAAAAGAAACAATTGGTAATTGTAAAAAAAAAAAAAGATGAGAATATAAACAATTAAGAATTATAGTATTATATAATTAATAAGAAAACAGATACAGTATAAATTGAAAAGTACGACCTCCTCGATACTGAACAAATCACGCCACCCAAAACGGTTTGCTTCCGTTTCTGAAAATCAATGGTGCTTGAACAGATAACGACGACGGTGTAACCGACAATGATGGAATAGTATCAGACTAAACTTGGATTATTACATTTTGCCGACTCTTTATCCTTAAGAGTAGTGGATACCCCCCCACCTCTAAATCTGTCCCCGAATATCATACATTTTGAAAAATGTATGTATTAAGACTGTAAAGAATATAGAATAAGAAGGAGTATTATATTACAGCCCAAAGAAAAGCGAACCGTGATCATCATGTACCAAGCGGCTATTTTTTTACACTACATATTATCTAATTACTAGCTGTCCTGCCCGGCGTTGCCCGTGCCAAAGATTTGTATTTTTTATTACAGCTGAATTACCCGGCTTCGCCCGTGTACAGTTTTGAACGAACTTGCATCATTTATTAAACTTTAAAATTTTAATTCAATACACATGCTCTTCTTCTCCCTCGCCTCTAACCCAGCCAGTAGCGTATTTTCAAATTTTTTCTCGGGGGTCTAGTAATTTACATTACCTATAACTATTATATAAAAAATATATATTTTTAATTCCGCCTAAAATAGCTGACCCGACAGACTTCGTCCTGTCAAAAAGATTTGTAATGTGGCAGTTTTTGTGCCTACGTATTTTAAAAATATTCTCCTGAACAGAACCGTCAACCTGGTGATAGGGCGTTGTGAATAAAAAACATATATAATGATTTAAAAGTAAGTAATCGCTTTATTGTTAATCATGTGAATCATAATTATTATTATTATCATTGTAGTGCTTTGTTTTTTGTTTTTTGTTTGATTACGGCTTTTGCCCGCGACTTCGTCTGCGTGTAATTCGAATAAAAGCAAGGTCTTTATGTATCAATAACTGGTGCCCGCGACTTCGTGTGCGCAGTATTAGTATTTCGAGTAGCTTATATTAGCGTGAAAAGAACTAACATTATGACATTAAAATTATAACATACATAATTTTTGGGTCGTATTTGAAAAATATAACAGTCTGACAATATTGAGATGTTACATTCGCACTGTAATAACGTAACAATATTGTCAACATAAGAAATACAGTAATTAAGCACTGCAAACCCCTAATCATAGGCCTATAGGTAGCTATTGCAGTATGCTTCTATAAACTATATTTAGCGATTTTTCCTTCAGCATAAACATGCAGATTTTTCGCTTTGGAAACACGTGAGCAAGCCACATAGAGCTGACCGTGAGAAAACATGGCGTGCCCAAATGTATGCCTGCTACCTTTAAGGTTTGACCCTGCGATTTGTTGATCGTCATTGAAAATGCGACTTTCAATGGGAACTGCAGGCGTTTAAAATTGAATGGCAAGTTGTTGGGTATGATTGGGATGCGCGGTATAAGAACATTGTCTCCCTTGGCTTCTCCAGTTAAAATTGTGGCCTTCACAATGTGCCTCCCTAGTTCGTTAACTTGCAACCGAGTGCCGTTGCATAATCTTGGCGCGTCCAGGTTACGCATTAACAAAACAGGTACACCTACCTTTAATTCCAACTTGTGTGATGGCACCCCGGACAACTCTAAAGAGTTTAGGAACTCTACGGGATAACTTGTAGTGTCATCGGATGACATAACTGTGTCGATGGAGTTATACACGAATATTTCGCTAGTTATTTTGTCCAAGATTTTTTTATTTACTTTCGAAACAGTCTCATTTTTTGGAGCCAGTATGGTTCTTTCACACAACCAATTTTCGTTATAAATATATTGTTGCAGATTCGGAAAAACTTGATCAATTAGTTCGTCTTCCGACTCCACAACATGACAAAATTGGTGTGTGAAAAGAACCATACCTTCTGGGTCGGTGTCCAGGCGGCCTTCACCAATTTCTAGGAGTTTTTGAGCATATGCTCCTGACTCGACATCGTGGAATAATTGAACTCGCATGTTAGTGGTAAGATAAAGCTTTTCAACTTTGGTCCACAGATATGATGTTTTTAGACATGCGCTAATTTCGTCTGCTGCAGTGCCTCTCTCGATAACAGGTAAAGTCTGTCTAAAATCCTGCCAATAAAACTACCATACCACCCATCAACTTTCGATTGCTTTGAATGTCTTGTAGACAGCGATCAAGCGCCTCGATGGCGCGTTTGTGTGACATAGTGCACTCGTCCCACACGATTAGCTTACATTGTTGCAACAGGGCACCGCGGGCACTGCTCTTACTGATGTTGCACATTGGGGTTTCTTCACTTGCCAGATTAAGAGGTAATTTAAAACCGAGTGTGCCGTCCTTCCACCACTTAGTAATGTTGCAGCGATCCCAGAGGATGCCACAGCTAATGCCACATTACGGTCCTTACGAATTTTCGCTAGAAGCAAATTAAGCAAAAAAGTTTTACCTGTACCGCCCGGAGCATCAAGAAAAAAAAGGCCGCCTTCACCAAGCTCAACTCGTTGTGATATTTTGTCATAAATTTCTTTTGCTCTGGCAGCAGGCGTGGCTCAGTTTCGCTGACCTGGGCATCTAATAAAGCGGTATTGTAGCTTAGTTCTTTAATCAAATCGGTCGACAGCTCTCCTCGTCGCTGTGGTGTGGGCATACCGAAATCGGACAATTTCTTTCCGGAAATCGTTATTATTTTGAATAGCTCGCAGATTGCAGAATTTTTTCAGACTTAAATGACATTTATCGTTATATTTTGGACAATTCACACAATATCTTTATAAATTATAGCCTATGTGTTATTCTGATCTATAAGCTACATTACTGTAAAGTTTCATTAAAATCCGTTTAGTAGTTTTTGCGTGAAAGAGGAACAAACATCCATACATCCATCCGTTTCATCCATTCATCGTTATATTTTGGACAATTCACACAATATCTTTATAAATTATAGCCTATGTGTTATTCTGATCTATAAGCTACATTACTGTAAAGTTTCATTAAAATCCGTTTAGTAGTTTTTGCGTGAAAGAGGAACAAACATCCTACATCCATCCAAACAAACTTTCGCCTTTATAATATTAGTAAGGATATCTACTACTCCGAACTAACAACTACGTAACAAATAACTAATAATATTCGACATCTAATTCATACCTAAATACCTTATTACCATATTCATCTTATACTCACGTCCACTCACGATCCACCCACTTGAATATAATGTTTTGCGGTCGCAACATATAAACATGGAGATCGGCGCCACTAGGTGATATTATTTACAGTTGATTAAAAATGGTGGCGAGTACGAAAAGTGTGTACACAGCGGTGGACAACGACGACGATGATGAAAAACTTATAATAACGGAAAACGGGTTTGTGCCGATGTAAAGTAGGATCAGTGACGATTAAAATAATATTATTGAAATCAATATTGCATAATATATCGGTGGTCATATTATATTATTATAACAAAAATTTGTGTGGTATATAAAAAATATTAATAAAAAGGATACTACAAACGGATTGAATAATAAAGAATTGGGAGGGTTAAACAATTATTATTATACTATTAACGGAACGAGGCATTCGAGCAAAGGATGGTTGTGGATATAAAAAGTAGAATAAGAGAGAATAATAAATGAAACACGGTATCTGAAATGATAGGAAGGAACGTGGAATTTAATATTAGATAAAATTTCATGTACGTCTTAGTTACCGTTGAGAATGGATGTAATGAATTTGAAATCGGCTTCATTTGTTAATGGTACCTAGCATTAATGCGGAAGTCAAAATCTTAAGTAGATGAAAAGTGAATTCTGAAATCCTGGCTGCAGGGGACACGTACACAAATCACGTGAGATCAATTTGTTGAGGGGGGGCGGGGTGAAATAATGTCGTGCGAATTTCGGGAATAGTCTTGTGACCAAAACACGCGAAATACGTGCTAAATACTGACGTAAGAATAAATTCGATATTTGCATTATTTAACTATAAGGGCTGGGGACACGTGTCTCTGATCCCGACTACAGTAAAATTGGATTTGCACTTAAACCAAAAATCATGTAAATTCAATGATTAGTCGAACAAATTCGTGCTAATATACGAGTACATTATACATAATATATGTAAGAAATTTTGTTTTTGTAAATTTATGACCCCCAGATTGAGTTAGCCCAGGGTCACTTATTTCGTTAATCCAGCTCCGACAATAGGTATAAAAAACAGTACCAAATACCTTCAAGTACGCAACGTCGAGTGTGAACATAATGATTTCGTTAATTCCATATTTTATTCCCTAAAAATTCAAATGACTATATATATATAGTGTTTTTTTAAGAATTTGAAATTTAAAATATATCTATATATGAACGCGTGTTAACAAGAAAAAATTTAAATTTTATTTTATATAATTTATTTTCAGACACACCTTGCTTATATGTATACTGTAATAAAATAAAATCGAAAGCCTATAATATTTAGTGCTGAATGTTTTTCCGCGATTATAACAATATTATATAGATACCTACATTAATGAAATATGTAATACATACCTTAATATTATATTGTATTTAGCCGTGGTGAATTAAAGCCAAGTCGCGTAAAAAAAAAAAAAATAATAAAGTATGTATTACTCAATAATTCGATGTGACCAATGATGCGCTTATAAAATAAAAGTGTATTTTGTATTTTAGAATGAAAAACGGTGTACCGCCATCCTGCTTAATGCGTATTACATAACGAGGGAATAATAATGTGTACGCAATATTGACATTGGCCACTGATATATTGATATTCTCACGATGAATTTTTACATTTTTTCAAATAATTATATATTTATACATATGTGTATGTTTGCTCTGCCCCACCGCGGACTCTTATACATAACGAAAAGAGTCGGAAAAAGAGGGAAAGATTATATCTTAGATTATACCAGTAGAAATTCATAATTCTTTATGATTAGATAAATGAATCGTAAAACGTTTTAGTAGTCATTAATTTAATAATATTAATGAGCTTAATTACAGAAACACAGTCTCAAACAGGTCGTTTTTACTTTTCGCTACTCATCTGAATGTTATCAAATATTATTAATTGGCTATAATAACGCAAAAGGTGACCTCTTAAAATGATATGCTTTGTAATTATATTCGTTTAAATGCCCATATATTATTATTATTATTCGATATGAGAATAATATTAATTTTGTTTTATGCCTGTACGCAAAAATTCATAAACAGAAAAAATGTCTTTTTTTTTTTTAGACCAAATTTAATTGATATAAAAAGGTAATTTTTGGTTTTGATGCTTAAAAAATTAATACAATGTCAGACGTGCGTTATTTCAACTATATTTTTTAAAAATCTTGAAAATCGTTTATCGCAATTTTCAAGTTTTTGTTTCAATTTTTTACTTTTCCGACTAAATGTATTTTATTTTTTGTAGAAAATCACGTTATTTCATTTATCAATAACATTGATTATGTAAGTTTTAAAGTTATTCGTTCTTATTATTGAAACTGCAATACCTATGTGAACGTTTTTAATACGGAGACATCACATGCGGATATGGGCAATTTATAGCGTCCTCTTAAATTTTACGTTCTTTCGAAGTTTTTGCGTATTATTAATGCCGATAAGGTATAATAATTTATTATACCTCATCGGCTTATCGATATTATTAATAATACGATGATCATTATGACCCTTTTTACAATAGAGTAATAAAAATTGATGATATAGTGGTGTCTAATTTACAATCAATAAATGTTACACTATATAAATATATAATACACATTATATTTATATTTATGCTATATAGATGGTATAGTAATATACAGATAAATAATATTATAAGTGGATTTATATTTTATTATTCTTGCATACTTTCTTACGTTTTAGAATCGGATTAACAACTAAATGTTGTTTATACATGAAACTGTGAACATCCTGAGTCTGTGATTCAATTATTAAACATTTTCATTAATTAATATTATTTTCTACTCAAGTAATAACTATGCCATAAATTATGAATTGTGATAATCTGGTGAGACGGTACTTATTGGTCACATATGCCTATACATTTTCTTTTTTAAATTACGATTATAACTAATGAAACATATTTATTATAATACTTAATTCACATCATTCATAAAATAGGTAGTGTAAAATATAAATTCTATAATTTTCTTATAATTGTAGAACAAATAACTCAAGTATTTATTGACTTTAGTTTCCCGTAGTAACTACGATGTGAAATAAATATTTTGTTTAATTATTTCCAGTTTACTTGAAAGAAAGGTTACAACAAATAAGTGACCACAGACATCCCATGTTTAGTGAAGTCCAAATAACTAGTCGACTAAAATAATACTAAACCTACTTTTTTTTTACATTTTGTTGCCAAAATGTAATATTGAACTCATCTTACGGTTTATAGAATTTTACATTAGCTAAATAATAGAAACAAATAAAAATCAAAATAATACATTTACCAGACGTACTATAACAATTAATTTTAAAATGAGATTTAAAACATATATGTTTAGAATTCCATTTTACTTATTTTTTATTTTTTAATCAAAAAAAAAAAAAACATAAAATGACTGTAGGATACAGTCAAAAGACCAATTCTGAATTATAAATCAAAAGCAAAACAATCATAATTAATACTTTATACATAAATATTTCAATGCATAATATATAATACAATAATTATATTTATTAATAATAAATAATTATTTATTTATTTTCTTGATTATCACAGAATAACTATAATATTAAAACAATATAACAAAATATTTGGTCACATCAACATGAAATCATTTTCCCGTGTTTATACAATGATAATATTTGAAATATTTTGTCGCACAAAAATATTTTGGGACAAAATAAACATTATTTATATTATACATACAAAATTTACTTGGTGTTATTTCTAATTTGCATTTTTAATTACTACATCAATTCTAACAATAAAAATGGAACATTTGAATAACGACAAAAAAAATTACAAAATATAATATTGAGCATACATATTTGAAAAAAAAAATGAATTTGTAAGTCTCGATTTGTTGATTAAAAACAATTACACAATGAAAAAGATATAAATATTTTGTTTAATAATATATAGAAATACAATAAAATGCTTGTATTTGTAACAAACGATATTGATAGACATTAAAAATACAAAGATAATTCACATTGTACAATTTCATAAAAGTTCGAGCTTGAATGACTCTTGATTGATTAGAAATCGGTCCTAAAGATTGATATTATCAGACAACCATAGTAACCCATTATTTAAATTACATTTTTTGATGAAAAAAAAAGTAATGTCGCTTAGTTTCAATGATTAAATATACTCTGAACTCTCAGTCAAAATTCGATTAATAAACTTCATCAACCATTCAAGCTGATATTATACAAAATATATACTCAAAATGGAAAGTAATAAATTGATAGATTAGAAAATATAGAAAAATATTAAATATCTAATATTTCAATTACATATTAAAATTATTTAAAACGTAAGCAATAGAAGTTAAAGTCTCAGTTGTTAAGCTTTATAATCCATAAACTTTTTTTTATATATATATATATGATCTAGCATATTCAGTCTTACAACATGACACCAACTGACAAAAATTATAAAATAGTACAATGTGTTAAAAAATAATAATAATTAATATTTTTATAAATATCCCAATAAATGAATACCCAAAATTATGAATTAATTAATTATATAAATGGTTGTATATTATTAACTGTGCTCTAGTTGATACACATATAATCAATAAACCAAAACATTACATTTTGAATTCAACACAAAATATATAAACAAATATAATACAAAAATATATAAGAATGTGACAAGGTGTTGAACATTTTCACATTGGTTTTTTGGTTTTTTTTTATGTTAATTACTATACAGAGCAAAAATATTTTTTAAATATTAGGTAGAGATTTGTTCAACTAAATTATTTCCACGTAAATTTATTACTGACCATTGTTCGTAGAGAAATTTTCATTCCAAATATCGTTCATTGACTGCAATGCCATTTCCTCTTTGGGTAAAGCATCTATACTCTCTAATGACTTAATGTAAAACATTAACTCGGATGACACAATTCTAAAATATAAAAGCAATATTAATATTACAATATAAGGTAATTACAAAACTCATTGACAACAAATTTTTGATAGAATAACGTCAAAATGTTTGTTTTTATTTATTAACAGTGCATTTATTTAGTCTGAAAACAATAATGTAATCACATTTTTTGATCACGTGATTCCAAAAACATGAATAAGCAAAATTTTTAAAAATCGTTTAATCCTCTCTTCAATAATTTTAACTTTTGAACATTCAAAACCACAAATATATTTTCTTTAAAAAATCACATAAATAATTAACTACTAAACTGGATACTGATTATTTAATTTTCTTTTTGACAAAGTTTAAAGTAAAATATTTAAATTACCCGCGTAACGGTCCATCATTATTTGTATTATCCATTTTGGTTATACACTCGTGTAGGATTTCTTTGAATGTTATATGTATTCGTCTATATAAATATTGAATTTGAGTTTTTGGCAGTATACTCTCTATGGCCTCATGAAGTTTACATATATGCCTAGGGGCAAATAAAGATAAAAAATACAATTCTGTAACTAACAGAATTACTGTCAAGAGTCATAAATACTGTCATACTTGCAAATATTTTGAAATGATTTGGACGGAATCGGAGGTTTAGCCTCCCAGTTTAACATTTGCTGCATGATTATCTGTTTGATGATATCATGCAATTTATCTTGAATATCATTGATGTGTTTTGTTATATCATCTTTCACTCTGTTTAAAATTGTTTTCACTTGAATTTCTTCCAAAAATCCTAGAATAATTTATTCAAATTGTACTTCATATTATATACGGTAAATTTTAATTCAATTATTTTTTACATTATGATATTATTATGAATAAGAGTATATTGAATTAGATGAATTACTAGAGAAATGTGATTGTATATAAGGCACAATCCATAACAACAATTGTAAAGCTCGAAGGGACAACACCAAGTTAGTACATGTTATTTTCTTTAGACCCGTTTTATTTGATATCGCCTTTGCTTGCAGTACTAAATAATACGACTTAGAATTATATTCTCTTAATATGTCACACACATAACGTAATAGACTCTGTGCGGCCAAACTTATTTCTTCAGCCTTGGTACAATATTCAGTTACCATTTGAATTAACAGTAACACAGTCCTAAGCAATATGACATTTAATAATATTATTCATATTGTAATTATTGTGGTGAAAAAATTATGTGAAATTTACCCAACTACTGAAAAACTTTCATCGTTTACAATTAATATCTGAGCAGGTTTTATAGACGTCTTTGGTGATAATGGTTTAAGCATCATAAATTTACCTGTGAAAATACAAAGTCTTTAGTAATGAATTCAATAGTCAAAAAAATTAATAACTAGAAATACATTTTCAAAAATAAAAATATTATACTATAAACTTTTAATTTCAATAATAAAAATCTAAATGTGTTCTTACAGAAACTTATTTTACACACCACCTAAATTTACACATCTATAATTACTGAAATATAGTTAAAAGTATAGTTATGTCTAAAGCATAAATACCAGTGTTCTGTATGTATTCAACTAAATGTTGAAATTCAGACGGCACGACTTTTTTGCGCCAATTTTCACTCTCCAAAAGTAATTGCAATTTGTTGATTTTCTCAGAGTGAAATTTTTTAACAAAATTATTCGCCTAAAACACATTATAAAATGTTAAATATTGGAAGACGGTTGAATATTGGTACTCAAAAACACAACCTCTGATTGCATAGCAGTCTGTAATATTTTAAACCCAACATCTTGATTACAACATACTTCTATGTAGCTGTCACTCAACTGTTTTATACATTCAGACAAACGTAACAACTGTTTCTGATCGGATAAACAATAATTAGTAGATTCTTCATCACCATTAGGTTGATCAGTATTCCCATTCACTTGTTCATTCTCAGCACTATTATAAACACATTAATAAAGCAATAGCTAAACAACATATTTATTTACAGGTTACATTAATTTTTTTAAAAGAAATTATATACTTGGAACTTGAACGTTTAGTAACTAATTGGGCATATTTTTCAACAGTGTATTTGGTTACAGAACTTAAAAGATTTGTCAACTTTGTTTTGACTTTGGAATAATCTTCTTCACTTAGGTTAGAATCAAATGATGGCTCCTCTAAACTAAAACAGATTTTGTTTAAAGAAATACAATTAATACATAAAATATATACCAATAACCCAATGCATCTTACTCTATAGTATTTTCATCGTGATTATTTAATTTTTTGGCACTGACATTAAGTGCGTGTTGCATAATATTATATCCTGCCTATAACACAAAAACATTGTAGAGATAAAGCTTAATAAGATATTTACACAATTATTAAAATTATATAATGGAAAATATTCACAAAAATAACTTATTTTAACAATAGTACTTAAGAATGTTTTTAATCTAAAAATTATAAATAATGAAAACAAAATTATTTTATATAACTAAATATATTATAAAATTGTTTATCAAATGGATTTTATATTTGTTTTCACTCATTAAATGCAAAATATTTAAAAATTAACTTTAAAATATATCAATTAAGAAAATTTAATATTATTTAATACAAATCAAAATTATTAGTTTATTCGTATTTGGAACTTCAAATAATTATCAAGACATACTAAATATTCATATATAAAACATTTATATTGTATTCATTTTAATAATTATGTTTAAATAAAGTAATAATTTATGAATATATACATCATAAATTATTATATAACAAAAATGTGATTATTTAATCACCAGTCTTTCTGCTAACCTTAATTCTCCGTAAAAGAAGAGACAGAGTGTATGAACAGTCTTCCAACATACTCAACCACTCATTAGTAGTTAGACAATGCAAATAGTTTTCTAAATTTGATGACTGATTGACCTGATGATCAACATCACTGTTTGCAACTGTATCTATAACACTTTTTTTAATTGCTGCACTAATTGCTGCTACACATTCTTTGCTATATGCCTCTAAGAATGCCCAATTTTTTCGTCGCAACATTCCCATAAGTATTGAAAATAATTTGTCCTTATCAAAACATTATACAAATATTCTCATTATTATTAAACAGCTAACGTTCTATTGTAAAGGAAAAACTTACTTTTTCCAGAACTTCTGTATCAGTTCCAACTAATGGCCTATTAAGGTCAGCAGACGAACATCGTTCAAATTCACCAGCCATTAAAGCGTCTATCATTTTAATTATTTCATTTAATTCTGACGTCAAGTGCCTGAAATACCAATATTTTTGAAACATTAAATACTGTCAATTTAATTAATTGTGATAGTCAAACGAATAAAATAAATAACGTAATAATTTTAATAAATTCTTTTTAATGATCACCTGAAGCAATGTACACCAGAAAGTTCTTTAGATAAAAGATCCTTTGTAGTGTAAATTAAATCTAAAGCAGCAACATAATCAGCAGCTGACAACAATACTTGTATTGTCGTTTGAGTGTGATACACTGTAGCCATTAATTTCAACTATAAAACAAACAATATTTACAATAAATAGTAAATACTTTTTATTGTACAAAATTATAGTACCTTTTCAATTATATTGTTATGATTTAAAATGGTAGTGTTATTCTTTAAGATCATCATTGATTTTGATACAATTTTTTCATCCACTTGTTTGATTCTAGAACTATAATAACAATAAAATGTATTGAAAAAAATTAGATATGCTTAAAACTCAAAATAAAAATATATTGACAATTATTGTTGTAAAATATATATAATTTAAATTCAAAAGCAAACAATTACAAAGGTATTAAAAATAAAACAAATATTAATTTACCGCTGAAAGTAGACTATTAGTTAAACATAATATGTTCATCATACCGTAGATTTTGAGTTAATTGAATTGATTGACGAATTTGCTCCATAAGAGTATCATGTGACGTCATTGTATGAAAAAATGCTTCGGATTTTGAGCTTACCTGTTGAGCAATCTTTACTTCAACAGTATCTAAATAGTGACTCAGCTAGAAGGTAATAATTTAAAATTTCTTATTACAATTGAACATAACTTATGAAAAAACATCATAATTACCTTTTCTTGAACAGATTTATCAGATATCTTAATATTGGCTGTAGGAACATTGGCAAGAGTACCTGACGGCACAAAAATATTGGGAAACACAGTAAAAAATATTTCATATTTACTAAGATCGAAGTGCGGTTCTAAAAATATGGTTGGTACCTCAGATAAATCATAACTGACCCTGTCTGAAAATATAAAAAAAAAATTAATCGAATGTAATATTATGTTGTGTTTTATAATGTTTACTGGAAAATAGTAATGTACCAACTTTAATTGTTTACCTGTTTGTTGAGATAATCGTAAATTCGGAAATTGTTGAAGGATTTCATTAGGATAGTCTTGTTTATCGTTTTTCTGTTCAAGTTCTACATGTCTTTTATGCCTCTAAAGATAAATTGTAAACGTAAATACAACTTTAAATTATCTAAACTCAAATAAAATGCTTACTTTTGCTATACGTTTTAGATAATTCTGAAAGTGATAAGGCCTTATAATAGGCAAATGATGAGGTAACGAAATCGGATTTGCATCTGTAAATTTATCACCCCATATTTTGGTGAAGAAATCTTTCTGAAATAACCATAAAATATATTTCGTATGAAATAACGATTATTTTTTTATTGTTTATTAAAATAATTAAATGCTACTTTAAATAGTTACTAAAATCTAAGTGTATCAATATAAAAAGTAAAAACATACTGATCGAGGACGCCTTGGATCATTTATAACTGTAGCAAGACTTTGGGAGGCCGAGTAGAAATTCCATTCATCCGTTGAATGCCTATTTTTTGATGTTTTGTGGTAAGACATGACATGAAAATTCGATTGAAAAGCATGGTCTTGTAAGACATGCGTTTTATAATCGGATTCATTAGAGTTTTTGCCATTCCATATACAGCAAATTCCATTAGCACCGTACTCACAAAAGTACTGATCATGTTTTCTTCTACTGTGTACATCATACAAGTGCCTATGAAAATTATTTAATTTCATTAATACATCAAATTATTACCACAAAAGAAACGATAAAGTATATTCATTAATTCATTAATTTATTATATGGTCCAATAAATTTGTATAGGTTATGAATTATAACCATATGCCAACACGTTTTCGGCATTCAATCAAAATTGTATAAATGTATGAAAATTATAAAAACTCATGAAATAATTAAAAATAAGTATTTACTGTAACACTTTCAAGATAGTCAAAATATTATATATATATATATATATATATATATATATATATATATATATAGAAATAGTATTATTTGCTCAAGGGTTCTCCTCATGTTATATATCATTTTAAAACCCATAGAAAAGCGATTTGAATTATCTATTACCCTACAACTTGTAAGAGAAAAGAAATTCACCAAATAACAATAACAAAAATTATTAATTTTCAATGCAAACACGAATGTTCACGCTGAACGTAGACAATGTATGTCCCAAGGTTTTGAAAATTGTTAAATGGGTTTGCTATGTACCTACTGGCAAATAAATGTAAACAATATATATATATTATTTTTATATAGATATTTTTTCAATTGAATTTAACATACAATAATTGCATGATTTTAGACAATAACATTTACAGTTAATTACACCAAAAATAAATTGACAATTGAACATGAGCGATCATCGACTGTAGATATCTAACTTCAATGTACTCACCGTTCAAACTGGTCCAATTTCTCGAACGTGGCATTGAGGCAAAAGTTGCACTTATGCCAGGTCGGCTCTCTAATCACAGCCCTATCCATAATAGAAGCAACAATGACATATTTTATGTTTTTATACAAGCGAGCACAAACGGACAACTATTAACTCTTCGTCCGCGAGTGGAGAAACTACTTGACAGACTAAGATGTAGAAAGAGATTATTTACAATTCATAAAGGAGCACTCGACGAAGTACTCGGGGGGAACAATTTTCATGTCAAACAATACTGTTGAACTATTAACTGAAATACATACCTATAATGCAAGGTGGAAAATATCCACACGTTATCAATGACGTCGAATACTGATAACGTTTAAAAATCGATATCATGCGTTATCACGGTTTATCAATAAGTTATCAGTAGGAGTAATGATAATCCAATGGATAAATAGTAATTAAAATATTACTAATTAGAATTTTGGAATTTTTCTTCTTAGTGCTGTGCTTCTATAAATTTGTTTATAAATTTTACTTTTAAAAATGAATCCTTCCATAGAGATTAAAGGCAACAATAGGCTCTCAATAGCCAAAGGAACTTTGGAAACTGGTAAAATATATTTTATTTCCAATTTATAGAAAGAAATTGTAAAATGATAGGAAATATTTTGTTTTTGACATTTTTAAATAAATATGTTTTTAAATCTTAAAATTTTATATATATATTTATATAACTAATCCCAGAGAACTTTAACGTCTGGCAATCTTATGGACATTAATGAACTATTAATTTTATTATTACTATTATTATTATTATTTTAATATTTTATAATCTTTTTTTACTTTTTCAAAGAGATAGTTACAATAATTGATTGAAAAAAAATTGTTTTAATTTTTAGCATCAAAATTAATACGTAGAAAAATTCCAAGAGCTGGGCATTTAATGACACCAAAACACTTGTGGATTCAATCAATTCCTCCCAAAGTAAATACGTAATGTTTACTAACAATAATTGACATTTTAAGAAAATGTTTCATTTATGCTAAATGTCTCTACTTTTGTTTTTTTTTTCTTACAGGCTTGTGATGTAGTTTTAACATTTACCAAAACTATTGATTTTAAAACCATCGAATGGGTGAAATCACAAATAGTTGACATATCCAATGGTTTAGGTTTATTGGTGAATGTCCAATATCATTCATCAACTGATTCCTACTGTTTTTATTTAACAGCACCATTTTGTGTGTAAGGTACTTATTTTAAGTGTTATAAATATATGTAATCATAATATTCCTGATTAATGTTTGTAGTCTAATGAAAGCTGCTCAAGATGTACATTTGCCTAAACAAATTATTGGTGGCGGAGGTTTAAGAGAGTTTATACTCTCTGAAATGAATACATTTGAAGGAATTGAGGATCATTCTAATTTTTTCACAATGCAAGAGAGACAAGCGTTGATTTTATACGTTTTAAACACTCTCAGAGTTCAATACTGTGATTGGCCAACAGAATTAGTTGAAGGTCAACCTTTAAGTAATGTTGCATATTTGTTATTTGATGTACAATAAACATATTCCATTGCTGTATGTTTGAATTCAGTTACAGAATGTATATCAAATGGAATTATAGAACATTTATTTCCTGTTCATGAAAATAAAACCTTAAAATGGTTGCGTATTATTTGGGTGAAGTCTTTTTTTAGCTTGCAACCTTTAGATAAAATTTGCGATTATTTTGGTGTCAAAATCGCAATGTATTTCGCATGGATTGGACATTACACTAGTGCTTTGATATATCCAGCTATTGCTTATTCCACATTTTGGGTAAATATATATATATTATTACAGGTGGAATAATTGCAATAAATAGTAACGATTTATGGTCGTTTGTGGTTTTGTAGTTTGGATTTGGAAGGCAGTTGGATCAATGGACTGAAGGTGTATGGTTTGTTGTATTGGCCTTTATGAATGTACTCTGGCTTACTGTGTACTTGGCAACTTGGAAACGCTACTGTGCCGAATTGGCTTATCGATGGGCCACATTAGATCAGAGACATCAATTCCTATTACAACCTCGTTTAGAATTTAAAGTAAAAATATTTAATATTGTTTGTTTATTAATTTTTTTTTAATCGACTTATTTGTAGGGTCAACCACAAATTAGTCCTATTACTGGCAAGTCAGAACTATGGTATCCAAATTGGAAACGAAGGCTGTTTAGTTATTTTGTCAGTGCACCCATCATTGCGCTGTGTTTAATAGTAGTCGTTGCTTTAACAATATTTCAAATAAAAGTTCAAGTAATTTTTTTTTTTAAAGCATTTATATTAGCATAGTTTAGTTGTGTTACTTATTTCAGGATTGGTGGGACTCGTTTATCGAAACAAATGAATATCCTACATGTTTGAGTTACATTCCAAAAATAATGTTAGCACTTATCATCGCTGTGCTTGATGACATTTATAGCGTCATAGCCATTTGGCTAAATGATTGTGGTAAACCATTTATAAAATAAAATGTTTTACTTTTGAAATAATTACATCAAAACCTCCATATACACCAATATAAATGTCTTATGTAACATATCATTTAGATGTATAATATAAATGGATATAAAAAAAAATTGAGTTCACTCATTATGTGCATGCTGCATTTAGAAAACTACAGGCTGGACACTGAATACGAAAACCAATTGATCATCAAAGTTACATTGGTTGGTATTTTTGAAAATAATTTTTGTTTATATTTCCAAGTTACAGATTAACATAGTATTATAAATATATCATTAATGTAGAGTGGTCATTTGTCCCCAATTTCCCAGGACGTTACCGGTTTAGGA
This sequence comes from Chaetogeoica ovagalla, assembly GCA_032441825.1. Taxonomy (NCBI): domain Eukaryota; kingdom Metazoa; phylum Arthropoda; class Insecta; order Hemiptera; family Aphididae; genus Chaetogeoica; species Chaetogeoica ovagalla. The sequence continues at coordinate 6,136,337 of CM063733.1, read as the reverse complement.
ACTCATGCCTGGCGTCCTGGACAAAGGTTCTTGGGACACCAATTTGTACCGATTTTGGACTTTTGCATAGTAATGTCCCGGAAATTAACGTCATTTTTATAATTCTATTCATTTACTTACTCAGTTATCAATTTTATGTTGAAAAAATCCTAATCGTAAATTATTTCAATAACGAATGTTAGAATGTACAACAATCACAGTTATAATCGCTTTTTAAATTTAGCCACCGTATTGCCTTTAACTACATTAATTTTCAATCTGGAAAAAAATCATATTATGATTTTAAATTTTGAGTACTACAATTATGAAAGATAATATTAATAATATGTATTTAACAAAATGTATAGTTTATACATTAGTTTTATTATTATATTTTTTATGAATTTTGGTGTTCCGGATTTCTTAAAATTAAATCTAGCCACCCTACATTAATGAATTGTATTAATTTTAGTTTCAGTTTGTCAACTCATTTCTGTCTCTTTTCTACATCGCTTTCTATTTACAAGATCAGATAAAACTTAGAACGGTAAAAATAATTTTAAAAAGTTTCTGTAATCAATCAGTTATCATAACATTAAACGACAGTACTGTACAAAATTCAATATTTACAGCAATTGGCTGTGCTTCTAATCACCAGACAGTTGATGCGCAATATTAAAGAGTCAGCATTTCCATATTTGTTGGAGCAAATCCGTTTCGCCAAAATCAGCTTTGACCTATTCGGGGCATTGACACCATCTGACAGTACATCTAAACCAAATAGCGAACGCATTGTGTCCCAATCAGAACTCGAGTGTTCAATGTTCAAAGTAAATTTTCAATGTTCTATGCCTTTTTATAAACATGTATTGTAATATTCATGTCTTTAGTTTATTACTAAACAAAAAAAAAAAACGAGAATAAAGCCAGATTTAGGTATGTAATGTAGGTATAAGTTTGCCAAAATCATTTATTTTCAACTGTTATCTTTAGTTTAAAAAAAGTAATGTATACAACTCAACCAATTTCCTTTAATATTTTGTTACAAATTAAAATTACTAAAACATATTATACCTATATTTAATACTAAGCTTACATATGTAATCGTAACATTTGTTTTGCTATTTTAAGTATTTTTATTACGTGAGCAAATTATAGAGGCCCTAATGATATGAACTTAAGCTTGTTAAAACTTATCCTAAGACAGTGAACTACTGATCTTTTAATCATTAATAACCTACTTTGTCTACACAGTTTGATGGTACGTTCTCCGAACACTTAGAAATTTTCATTCAGTTTGGTTATGTGGTAATGTTCTCATCGGCGTTTCCACTAGCTGCCTTGTGTGCGTTTCTCAACAACCTGATTGAAATACGCAGTGATGCATTCAAAATGTGCTATGTATATCAACGACCATTTGGTCAACGTATCAAGGATATTGGAATGTGGCAGGTATGCAATAACAGTGCTAGTATACGCAAGGTCGGCACTATGTAATATTTGTGAATAGTCATATTCAATGAAATGACAGCTTTTCGCTCAGAAAGCATATTGTTAATATTTACTAAAACTTAATCACAATTGAAAGGATTTTCACTAATTTATTTTTGTATTCGTACGGTTTTACTTGTTATTTCTATACAAATACTTTTATGGATAGACAGTACCTGCAACTGGAAGTGAAAAATTTATTTTTAAATAATACTCACAGATTTTTAATGTAACTACTATAAATAATATTAAAAATTTTCAATAGTCCATTAAATATATATTTTTTCTAATTTCAAATTTGTCTCTCAATTTTTTAAATAAATTTATATTTTAATTGTGCAGACTGCCAAAAAATATGTTACAATGAATGAGGTAGGAATCTTCACGATCCCTAAACCTCCCTTTCTGCTGGCCCTGGGTATACATATTAATTTAGATTCATTATCATAAAATTCTGAAACTCGACACGTTTAATTGATACGAAGTACCATCAAGAAGAAGTGAAAACTAAAGATGACATTATTCATGGCGATTTATTTTTTTTTGTCTGCAGAACATTATGGAAATAATGGGTTTTATCGCCGTGTTGGTGAACTGCGCTTTAATTGGACTTAGTGGTCAAGTACATCGCTTGTTACCTGATATGACTGCAATTCAAACTGTATTGTTGATCGTTGCTCTTGAAGTTAGTTAATAATTAGAAAATTCTGCGTGTTTTCTTTTACTTATAACATTTTTTTTTTTTTGCTATGGTCTTCAGCACATAATGTTAGCATTTCGATGTGCACTTAGCTGTCTCATCCCGGATGTACCCCAGTGGATTGCAACTGAGATGGCCAAGGCCGAATACATCAGACGCGAAGCGGCATCTTCCAAGTCCCCATGAGAAAGTGACCAGTCACTGGTTTCAAAATATATAATATACAGTATTACTATAATTAAGCATACAATTCACACACAAATAATACAGGGCTCGTTAAAGAGTAACAATTAGTACAAAACTTTACAGTTTTGAAATAATTTAAAAAAAAAATTGTTATAACAAACACGTTTACAAGTTTTAACTTAATGCTTATATAGTATACATTTTATTTAACTGCAGGTGAGTTTTAACGAATTGTGCTAACCTAAAAATTAATTTAGATAATCTCTTTTATTTATTTTTTTAAATTAATATTTTCATTTTTTACAACTGCCATCATATAACATAAACAGAAGTTTTAACCAACTATTCGTATATATTGTTAGACCGATTAATTATTTTTTGAGAACAGTTTATAGTATATGACATGAGAGTTCACAAGCTCAGACACGTAATGTGTATAGTAAAGTTTGGAGATTGAGGGAATTTCCTTTCCCAGTTGGAGACCCAATTGAGTTATTATTACACTTGTACTCATTCAAGTCCAATTGCAACATTACATATTATAATATAAAAATATTTTTTTAAACAGATTTAACATTTATATCTTGCCATTTTGTGTGTGATATTATATCACTTAGTATTATAAAAAATTGAAAATACTTTACCCTTAACAGTTTCGCTTTATATTTGAATTGTATCTTATCTTGTCTATACTGCATATGATTTCCGTCCTAGTCATTATCTCATTACTATTTTTTTCTTATATATAATAGTATATATGTAGAACTATAATATTTACGACTCTCCAAGAACATTATATGTACATTGCACAACTGTATTAAAAGATCAAAACGAGTGATGTGACAAAAAAAAGCACAATAACTTTTTTTTTTCAATTTTTACTTAATATAAATATTGCACAATAACATTTTAATGGGTTCTTGAAAATATTAAGTAAAAATACCTAATTAAGTATTGTATTTTGCACAGATTTTGAATACTTTTAAGATTCCTCAGTACAGAAATTATTAATTTGTAGACACTATAAAATGTGTCAAGAAAAGCATTTTGTTCTTTTTTAATATTCATCACAAGAATTTGTTATATAAATATATTATACTTTTATTTAATAAAAATTGTTTTTTTTCTCAACATTTATTTTGTATTATATTATTTATAATTAACAACATCATAACATTTATTAAATAATCAATTATTGTAAATCTATGATTATTAATCAATAATTGAGTTTTAAACTTAAAAAAAAAATAAATAGTCAAGACCTTAAGAACATGGCATGTAACACAGCAACATGTCATATTTAAAACAGTATTGTCTCATTTTTTAGTATTGCATCCTGTTATCTCAAAAAACGTTCAATGAGACATAATGTAAATTTACAAAAATTACAATACCTTCCAATCACATTATCGTGGTGCAAGCCACAAAGAGATGATAGTAAAGTTATTCAATCAGTACAATGGGGATAAGATGGGAAGGAAAAAAAGCGATTTTTTAATTTTCAAAATATGGTCTTCCTAGCTTAGACAAAATGTCTAATGAAGACACGAAGACACAACAAAAAAAATCAAATAAAATATGGAACTTGAATACAGGAAAAGCGTGGAGAAATCATTCTGAAAGGTAACCCAATGGACCATGTCAGAAAACGTTTACTTGACCGCACATGAAAAATGCTTTAAAATAATGAAATATCCACCATACACATATTTTATTTTTTAATTGTCAAACTTAATCTTTTTCCATTGGATTACAAAAACGCTATGAAAAATACCAACATCATTTGAATGAAAAACAAATTTGATCAAAACTATGAAATTAAAAAAAAAATTCTAGCACCACTTCTTTTTTTTTATGAACTTAAATTCTTTATTTTATATATAAAATAAAGCTATAATACTTTGATTATTTAGGCTTAGGTATACATAATATAAAAAAAAATTATATATTAATTATTATTCAAATATATTAAGATACCAATACCGCCGATTTAACGTCATACATCAAAAATTTGTATTATATTATATAAAATAAAATAACTAATATAATTTTACCCTCAACATGTAGTAGATTAATATAATCGCATAGTTAGTTAATACTATTTTTAGAATATAGCTATAAAGTAAAAAAAATACAATATTATAACATTCTCAAATAACAATAATAATAATTCATGTTTGACATGATAATTTATATTTTAGTATATAATATAAAAAAAAAAATATAATAAACATTCATCGTAACAAACATTATGGTAACCATAGAGAATTTATGTGAAGTTGTACATATATATATGTATAAAACAAAAGATAAATCTAAACAAAAAATAAAACATATATACTATAACAAATTATTGTTATGTGTATAAAAATTAATTACGCGATTCCCATTAGTATTTATAATAGACAATTAAATTTGTAGATTATAAAAATAATACACATTTTATGACATATATACCAGTAAAACATTACAGTACTTAGAATAATACAAATATTACAATGTTTAAAAAAAATGTAATCAACTACTAATTATTAGCATAGTGTGTCAAACAAAATTGGTGAAATTCACTAACAAAAATACATGTAAAATATTATAATATAAATAAAATACATTAATAATTCTAATATTAAAATATAGTGCACCAAAGTCAGTAATTATTATTTATTTATTTTTTTCTATATGTCTTCTTCCACTATATGTATATCAGATTCCTTTTCATCATCGTTCCATTTTAATTCTGCATGTTTAACACCATTACTGTTATAAATATTGTCCTACAAGTACACAAAAAGTTATTATTAAATATTTCAACTTTTTTTTTTTATTTCATTTATATTAACAAACAAATTTAAGTTTTAAATAATATGCTCTGAAGTCATTTATAAATTGTAATTAATATAATTAATTACCTGTTGAGTGGTGAATCCTGTAGATGTTGTACTTGACCAAATACCATCGCCCCATGTAGCTGTTATTGTGGCTGTTTCGGAATGCCATTGTGTCTTAAAATACAAATGAAAAAAAGTTTATTGTAACTAAATTTTTAATTGAATAAGATAACTGTAGACAATGATTCAAGTGGGCTATCAAATAGCCATGGAGGGGAGGGGAAGGAATCAAAATCATCCCAATTCGTTTGTTTTTGTAAAATTCAATTCAGTCTAAATGTATTACATTATTATAATTATGATTTAAGAGTAAACACTGTATAAAATAAATATTTAATTTATGTTTAATTATTACAAAAATAAAAAATAAATACCAACAAGAAAAAATTCAATAAAATATTTGAAAAATCCTCCACCTCCAGAAGAAACCTTGTGCATGAGCCTGGGTCTAATTATATAGATTTTAGAGCACTATCATTATTTTAAATTTAATGGATAAATCACTGAATTGGAAAATTGATTCTGAGCAATGGTAATAATTTTATTATAATAAATAATTAATTACTTATTAAATAAATATTATACATTAAATAATAAATCAATGAATTTTCAGTTAAATAGAATTTTAAACATATATAAAGAATATTCGTCCAAAGTCAAATTTTAAGAATAATTTAGAATAAATGTATTGTTGGAAAATATGTATTTAATCGTATACTAAAATGCAGCTCTTAAAATGCCAAAACTAATTATGCTTTGAATTGTAAAAGAAAAATATTGTTATTATTAGCAAAACTTTGAATTTGAAAACACACTATAGAAAGGAATTGTGACTAATAACTTTTAAAATATCACATTATAACCTTATATTAATTTTTCAATCTTTTAACACTAATTATACTTCATTTTCAAACATGAAAAACCATTTTCATAACATTTTCACTGACAATTTCAAAGTGCTATATTTTATATTTTTATATTTAAGTACTATTTAATTATAGTTCAAAACTGATTTCAAATTATTTTTTATACATGTATAACATGAAAATGTCAAGTGTTTATCATAACTATATTTAGAATCACAAAACAAAAAAATAAAAATAAAGTTTTAGGTAATTTCTCCTTATATTTAAAATAACTACTGACAAAATTTTTTAATTTTGTTAGTAGTTATTTGTTTTTTAACAAAGTGCATATACCACAAATATGTACAAAAAAACATACGTGCAACCAAATATATTCTTCACTTCATTCAGAATTTAAAATAATAAATTTGACAGAGAAATATTTTGATTTAATATTTTTATAACTAAACACAATAAATTATTAAATTATGCACAATATTCTTTACAAAATAATAAATATAAAATATGAATATTTCAAATGTATTCACCAAAAATTGTTGTTCTTTCGTCTGAATATCTTTTTCAATTTTTGCCAATTCTTCTGACAATTTCTCAGTTTCCTTAGAAGCCACATTATGAGTAGCGAGCTAAGCAGAAAGAAATAATTACTTAGTATACTGTATGGACATATACAGAGGTATTGTCATACCAAAATTATAAAACCTTTAAATAGTCTTATTACCTTAAGATCATTGATTTTTTTTTCTAGGCTTTTTAACTGGTTTTTCATTTTTTGTGACTCTGCTATTAGACTAAAATTGATGAAATATAATTAATTATACCATAAATAATGCTTCAATTTCAATAATACATGAAAGTTGAGTTTTTAAGTGATTATTTCTACTATAGGGTGTCTCATAGACTTATTGATATTAAAAATGCAATAATTCACCTCAACATTTTTATCAAATTTAATAAAACTTGCATTTTTTTGGATCAATACATGTTCCAATTTAATAAAATTAAACTACCTGTTTATTGGCATAAACTCTGACAACAAAATTCGAAATTTATTATTTATAAATAACCCTATCAATGTTGGATATTACACATCGAATTTTTCTTTTTAGTTTCAGAATGGTTAGATTTATTAATATACAGTGTACACCTTTAACTCAATGAAATTCTATAATTACAACAGGCTGTAAAAATCTGCTACACGTCTTGTGAAACCATTATCTTGCATCATGGAGTTTCCAGAATAAATGGTCTCATTTTCTGGCAACAATCAGGACTGCAAGTCATGTGATCTCATTCACATTTTTTATGGCAATAGGGTTAAGTAGTCAAAGGTTAAACAATAATAGACCTACAGCTATTCCAAAACGGAAAATGATAAATGCAATGTGATAGTTGAGATTGACAGAAATTTGTTATATATTATAACAGAATATGCACCAATTCTAAAAATATCAAATTTTAAGACAATTTGAATGAGTTATTTCATTTTTAAAACTGTAAAGTTCATAAGACACCTTACACTATTAAATTTGGTTCCCTAACATTTAAAAATCTAATCATTATGTTTATTATTATTAATAGTCTTGCCATACTAATACTACTGACCTCTTAGCAGCTTTATGGCCACTAAAAAAATTTGGCGGTTCCACTATACCGGCCGGGCTGTGTATAGTGATGTAACTTTGTCCAATAGCCCCTACAGGAGATGCAACTACGTGTGCAGCAGCTGGAAATCCTTGCGGAGTGTTAAAATACCAGGATGCAGCTACTGGACTATTGCGAGCTCCACGTAAAGTGCCCAATGGTGTAGTTATAGTTGTAGTAGTGGTTGAACTGAAGAACTGTGCCTGAGCAGCCGTTGCTGGACTGGATATTGATAATGTGCATGGCCGACGCATTGATTTGTTATTCTTTGCTCCACCAGTCAACTGATTATTATTGTTATTGTTGTTGTTGTTGTTGTTGTTACTAACAACTACTGTTGATGAAGTAGGTGGTGAAGGTACCACTGGATTAACACCATTACCTCCAATAGCACCATACTTACCATTAACCGCTAATTCAAATGGCACAAATTCATCTGGATCCGCCAAAATAGAATCTGATCTATGTATAAACCCAAATAGTTTTTTATAATTTTAACTGTATGTTCATTATATAAAGTTTACATAATGCTAAATTCTGAAAAAAAAGTCATCTTAGAGTAAGTAAGTCTCCTCTATACATTTTTGGGACTTAATCAAAAACCTTATAGTACCTTTTTTTTTTAAATAAAAAAAAAAATTAAAAATTACATTAGACAACTTTAAATAATGTGCTGAATAAATAACTGAAAACTAGGATCTTAAATAAGATTTAATATATATAATAAAAAAAATCAATACAAAAATTTTTTTTAAAAAAAAAAACCTAAACTTAATAGAAAGAGCTACAGTTCTTCTGCCATAATTAATAACTTACGATCATTTATTTAAATTTTTTTAATAATGTAGTTACCACGTTACTTTTATACTAAGTATTAATTCCCACTTTACCATGTGCTAATTTATATTTCTATAAGCAAATAAATTATTTGACCAAAAATCAAGTTTTCCAAAATTTAATGTTAAAAATATCAATTAAACATTTAATCAGATTTTCAAAAACATAGAGTACCTAATATAGAACATTATTATAAAACTTATACTTTTAATTATTACAATATTTATTAAGTTGATTATGTATAGCATAAGTTTTTAAACTTTTAGGCTATCAGTCCATTTGGTGTATGAACATAATAAATTATAAATTCAACAGATCCAATATATAATCAAATGATAAATCATTGAAACCACTGATTCAAAATGGACTAATAGAAATCTTGATTACAAAATTTTAGTATTAAAGCATATAATTTATCTTTTTAAAATACAATATATAGCTATGTATTGATTTTTTTTTATAGTTAATTCATTTTCATTTAATTCCACATAATTGTATAATTTTCAAATACTTAATTTTCTAAAACTTGATATTCAAAAATACATGATTTTTAATTATGAGACCCTTTTTCTTATTAAGTGTTAAACATATGCATTACACATATTGCCAAAAATAAAATGATGGAATTTACTGTCAATGAATTGTGGATTAAGATCTTGATAACCTAATAGAGAAAAATAATTATATAAATATAAAAAAAAGTAAAATCATCAAATTATTTCCAAGTAATAGAATAACCAAATTCTACTGAACAAATATGTGTAGTAATTATTGTGTATTGAAAATAAAATTTTAAAGATTGTTTTCAGATTGAAACTTATATAAGTACTAGGTGGTCCAGGTAATTAAGTCCACAAACTAATATGAACAATTTATTATTTATATAATAAAAAAACTGAGTTTAGAAAGTTTACAAGTTCTGTCAGTATTTGTATATAATTATATAATATTTGTAACTATTTATTCTATGCTTCAAAACCATCACAATCCCTAATTTTTAATTTCTTAACAATGAATAAAAAACTTCTTAAACATTAATATATATATATATATATATATATATACAGTAAAACCTCTATTAAATGGAATCCTCCTTATAACGGAAAATGTCAATAGTCCCGGTTCAAATAATATATGAAATTGACCTCTCTACGACAAAACCTCTACAAAACGGAAACGGACCATTTTCATGCCCCAATTAGCAAAAATACTCTCTGTAAGACGGAAAACAAAGATATTATTCTATCGCAACGATTAGATATGTATGTATGTATATTGTACAATCTGAAATATTGTTTAATGATATCGCTTCACGATTGTCATAGTGATTTATTTATTACCTTCTAATAAGTGTGTAGACGTATAGTATAGCAAAGATTAGACATGTAATATACCTATAGCAAAATTTTGTAAATGTGAACTGTTCAATCGTCTGTTTTCTATCGAACTGTTCATATTATTTAGTAAACATGCAGTGCTCGCATATGTTTTAATATTGTGATTTCATGTTTTCGTACTCTTTTAAACTAACTAATATGCCATGTACAGCTCTAACTTTGTACGATAAAAAAAAGGAATATGTACCTATGTTTTTTTTAATTCTAATAACACAAAACACATTTAATTTATGTTGTACGAAATATTTACTTAAAATATAATTTTTTTAACACATTTGTACATTCTTGAAACTTGATTTTTTTTCTACCTCCTTATAATGGAAAAAAATTTTGGTCTCAAGCGATTCCGTTATAGAGAGGTTTTACTGTATAGAGAATTTGCTCAGTATGAGTACTATTGGGGGCATTTTTTAATTTGTAAAAAATAAAATAAACAAACATGTATAAAAATGTTTATTTATTTTATTCAGTAAAATGTTTTTTGATGTTACTACACACAAAAATAAAAATGAAAAGAAAATAAGGAAAGAGAATATTTGGAAATTTTCAAGAATCCAGTTAGTATGAAAATATACCATCCATTTGATGAATCAGTGGTAAAACCAAATCAACTATTAATAACGTTCACAGTATAATTCAGAAACAAACACCCTTAATTTCTGATGCAAGTAAATATGCAATTAATACTAAAAGACAATTATTAAAAATATATAGTTTTCCTTACCTGATTAACATGGGACGACCAGTTTGTATACTAACAGGAGAAGGGAGTCCAGTTTTACTATGAAACAATCCATTATCCCACATTGAGTACCGATCAAAATCCTTCAACAGTGCAACATATATTAGAAACTTATCTTCTAATCTCTAACCTGATAAATTTGTATTTTGATATTTAATTTTTATTGCGATTTTTTGGCTTAACACTATATTATTTTAATATATTTTAATTTATCCATATTTTACATTTAAAATATCCTGGACTAGCAATTCATTGATATACAATATAAAATATGATGTGTGGCTATAAAATAACGAGAATGTTGCTATAAAGCATTCCATGCAATTTTTTTCATTTTCCAGAACAGTACTGGAAGTCTTCTGTAAACTCCTTCATGACACATGCCACTTTTTCTTTCACAGCTTCAACAGACTAGAATCTTATTCCTTTTAATGCAGATTTGACCTTGTAAAATAAATAAACATCACATAGTGCAAGGTCAGGTGAATAAAACGGATGGTCTAACACTGGAATGTTGTACTCAACTAGAAATGTCTTAACAGACAATGCAAAATGAGCCTATGAGTTGTCTTGATAGAGAACCCATGACTTGTTCCACAATTCAAGTCATTTTTTTTTCTTATTCTTTCACAGAGTTGAACAAGAACTTCAAAGTAGTAATATTTAGTAGTTAAGTTTGACCTTCTGCAACCTAATGAATGTACACAATATCACGAATATAAAAAAAAACCAATCATCATTGCTTTGAATCTTGATTTCATCATTCAAACTTTTTTTAATTTTCAATAAAGTGAGCCCTTCAAATATATGGAATTGCACTTAATTTCAGGATCACAAGAGAAAAGCCAAGATTCATCACATGTTATCATTCTTTCCAACATAATCGCAAACTTCTTTTTGTTTAATCATAAGAATTTTAGGTATTATTTTTGCATGTTAAAATTGTTATGCAAAATTTGTCTCGCGCATTCTTTGTTCATTTCTAAAGTTTCAGCAATCGCAACAATAGTTAACAATCAGATCGAATCAAATTCTCAACTTTTTCAATATTTTCATCTGTTTTTGACGTAGAAGGGTAACCCATGTATAAACCATCAACGTCTTTGTCATTTTGAAAACGCTTTAACCATTCGAAAATTCACTCACATGATAAACATTCATTGCCATATACTTCTTTTAATAAAAATGTTTTATTAATACTTTTTCCAAGTTCCATGTGAAATTTCACTTCAATTTGTTGTTATTACACTTATCATTTTTCCGGTAAAACAAAATAAACTCTTACACAAATGAAGGCCATGGTCAGATTGACTAATTTAGGCACAGAAAGCACAACTTTCCAAAGAGAAGGCTTCACGCTTACACAACTGTCAATTGTCCACGTTTGGTCCATGCATATTACTTCTGTAGAAGCATCAGTCTCGTTATTTTATAACCATATCTCATAGATAGAACCATTATTATTTTGTATTTTTAGGGAAATATGTTATAGGCATTTATTTATTTTATACTTCTAATGGTACAATAAAAATTAAATGGTACAAAGCCCAGACTTCTTCATCAATACATTTTGGTTAAAACTGTAACAATCGCCAAAATGTTGTATCTATCAACAGTGAACACAACATACCACATCAGGAGTAATGGTACATGCAGTCATTACTCTGTCTATTTGGCCCATCAGTTCTTGTTTACGATTCTGAAGAGACTTCAGACTTGATGATAAATTTTTCTAAAGGTAAAATTAAAAAAAGTTTAATAATAAAAAAAATTATTTTGAACATTTAAACACAATGCAATACCATTTTATTAGAATGACCAGGTATGTTTTGATCCATATACATTTGATTGTTTGAATTTATTATCATGCCATGTGGATGTGATCCAGGTCTAGAAAAATTGTTACATATTATTTATGAAAGTACTTTATTACTTTTTAATTGTCTAACCCAAAAATATCATGACCATATTGTCCTACAGGATACATTTGTTGTTGGCCAGAAGGATAATACGTCTGACCAGTCGGTACAATATACGAATGTTCCACAGAAATAGGAGCCATGTCTTGAGAGTCTAGAAAATGTCAATGCTATTAAAAACAGAACTCCAATAAAAGATTTAATTATTTAAGGTCATACTTTCAGGCATCATTAATGGTTTTTTATTGCACATGAAATCATATTGTTCCTTTGGCCTAAACGTAGGTTTACTTTTCAAATATTCATGGTCTGTGGGCAACGATGACAAACGATTATTTTTCCGGTTCTTATTCCTATACCTGGGTTCAATATTAACTGTTAGCAAAAAGAATTTAATGTTTGTAACAATATTTACTTCTCTAATTCTTCTTCAGAATGAGCAAATGTACAACCTCCACCTCTTGGGCACGTCCCTCGTATCATTAGGTCTCTACATAAACTGACTTTATACCTGGGTACATTTGTTTGACTTTGTACCGATTCATTTTTTATTCCTTTATTGGTATTACCATGAGACTTGACAAAATCAGTCAAACCTGCTACTATTATTTTAGCACTTTCAAGAACAGAATTTAGTTTTTCCCAAGTACACAATTCTGGATCTATAAACAACAATTAAATTAAAACTGATTATAGTAATTAAAAACCAAAATAACGCACTAGGATTAGGGTCGACTGCAGCCAAAAGTTCAAAATTTGGTCTTAAAGATGATAATTTAGCTGGATCACCAGTTCGTTGTAAAGCTATAATGAGTTCTTGAACAGATTGTGAAAAAGACTGTGGACTTGACAACTTATCCATGATGCTTTGCATGTGTGATTTATGTGCTGAATCACCATAAAGAAGTGCTGACCATTGATCAGGAGCAATACGAAGTCCAGCTTCAGTTGCTATTTCTACAATTTGAGCATCATGTTCGCGTCTTAAATTCTCATAAGTTCGAAACTCTTCTTTTAATTGCATTAATGAAGAATCTCCATCACGCTTAGACACCTATTAAAATTATATGTTGAATAGACAATTAACATAATAAATATTAAATAATAAAATTATATTAATCACTTTAAATTATAAATAAATAATAAATACAAAAATTAGATAAAAAAATAATAAGAATATGTGAGAGAAACAAATAAAACTATAAATTAATATTCATAAATAATAAATTACTAGAGCTTTGAAAAAATGTTAAACCTACACATTTTGCCCTCGATTTTTCTTTAAATTGAAAAAATATAACTCTTAATCAATAATGTATAAAATTGTGAGTTATTCTCGCAGTTAAGAAAAAAACTATTTATATTTAAATATCCTCAACATTTTGTTGAATTAAAAAGCAAATTTTCTACTAATTAGTACTTAAACTAATTTATCAATGTATAATTAATTTGTATTCAAATATTAAAGTACCTTGAAACATGAAGCTCTATAGAGTAACTGAACTACATGTCCAATACTAGTTTTCGATGCTTGAGGAAAATGTGGCTCTAATCGTTGAACCACAAACATTACTAAAACTTTTCTTGATAAAGCAGAACCATCTTCCAATGCCAACAGTACAAGTTTTAATACTTCTTCTTGCATTGCTGGTCCCAAAAACTGACATCCACGGGCACGGACAGCTGCCCATAAGTTTGTAGATAATTGTTGAGCACTTTGATGGTGGAGTATAAGTTCTGTCATACTACGCTCGCCTAAAGATCTAGCTGCTCTAATAGCTCTCATACGGCCTTCGTTTTCTAAAAGTTGACAATTAACTAATGTCACCAGTTTACGTTGCATGGGTCGAGATAATCCTGCACTCGTCGATTGACCGCCACCTAGTTATTTGATTAATTAATAATATTAATGTATTTACTAATAACGAATTTAATTTAATTTTAAAATACATCAAAAACAAACTAACCTGTTGCAAATGATTTAAGATATAATGCAAGGTGTTCTACACACTTTTTGGATTTATTATATAGCAACCGTTCATCAGGTGACAAATTCTTAAAAAAGGATTTTGGAATGTTTTCATTATTTGGTATTGATGTTCCCACCAACTGAAGTAGAGCATAATTAACTGGTAGTTGATCAATATCTATGTTTATCAAAGTCTAAAAAAAAAAACAAAAAAAAATTATTACTTAATAATAACACAATATCATGAAAATAATTTGTATATGTAATTTATGTCTATAGAATACAATTGTTATAACCCATTATTGATCTTTATTTTGATAACCATTACCAACTTTTTTTTTTTAATACATGTAAGATTATTGAAATTTTTGGAAAAAATAAAATTATTAGGTGTACATAAATAAAATAAACAATTATTAATTACTTATGGTAAATAAGTAATTGTTATTTACAGTGTTGATAGGATTCTTTTTGTATTATTAAAAAACCCACTTTTTACATAATATTGGATAAAAAATGTTAAAAACCCCCTCAAATTTTATTGTAATTTGTTACTTTATTTGACAAAGTAACAATTTACACTTATATAAATGAAAACGTTTAGCAATATGAAAACACAATTTTTTGTATAAATAAGGTTAACAAAAGAAAATAAAAATAAGGCTGATGAAATCAAATTCTAATTATATAAATTGCTTGTTATGATAGTTATTGCAGGTTTACGTATAAGAAGTACCTCATATTCAATATTTAAATACAGTCAATACAAGTGAATACTTACTCGTATTAATCGAGTAAACGACAAAAACAAGTGGTTAAAATGCCCCACATACTTTCCCAATATAAAACTCTGTGATCGAATGCAAATACTTACCTACTAATATTTTAAACGGTTCGAAACAACCAATAAATCGGTTGAAAGGGAAACAGACACTGATCATACCCACTGAATACAATAATTAAGACAAACTACGAATTACAAATATGCACTAACTTGATCAAACGGACATTGTTTTTTGGGCAAATTTGACAGGCACGATTTACACACGGTGTGAGCGCATCCCAAACTGATAGGAGGTCGAGTTTCGACGTTGAAACCATTGCAACACACCGGGCAAGCCAAAAAGTCGGTCCACTGCGGCGCTTGGATCGGCATAATTGTGTGCGACTGAGAAAAAAAAAAATGTACAATTCAGACACAATTTAACCGTACGGTATTTATAAAAACGGTGCGCTCGTTCGTAGTAAAATCAATGGAAATAGAAACTCCTGTCTCACCTGTTCACGTTTCGCGGATTGGTTTAACGACAACGGAAGGCTGGGACGCGCGACATACGACCACCATTTGAGCTTTGGACGAAACAACGGGTCGATGACGATGATGACGGCGATGTCGACATAGTCGCTGTCGAGTAAAGGAAGAAACCTTGGACCGCGTTTAAAAGTAGAAAACAAAGGCTTCTTCCCTTTGTCAACGATCGATTTATTTTTACACGGGAAATACGCGAATCGATTTGATGACGACGATTACGACAAACAATGCGTTTCTCGCGTCTGATTACCGCACGAAAATCGTACCGGATTATTATTATTAATCATCCGTTATCTGTTATTTTCTTTCCTTTTTCCCACTTTCGATACTATAACATTATTGTTAATCACTTAATTTCTTGTTTTGTTAGATGTGTTATTATTGTTTCGTCCGCACAGTTTTCATTCGTACACACACGCGCATACACGTTTTTCTCGTCATCTCTCTCTCTCTCTCTCACTCACTCTAGACGTCACTTTCGTCTCGGTCCGTAGCATAACAAGTAGGTTTGGTGTTTTGTTAATAGTAGTCATCGTTATCACACACACACACACGTATGCGCGTATACGTCATCATTGCCGTTACGCGGTTGGAACGGCGGCGGCGTACAACGATCAGCTGCCGAGGCCGATGACGGTTTCGCGGGTACGCGGCGCTTTTGCCGCGTGCGATCTGGTGGTACTAATGCAGCATGGGGGGGGGAAAGATCCAATGACTGATTTAAGGGGAAGGCGAGAGGCCCACCCCTCCCTAGCAGTTATATATATATATATTATATAATAATATATATATTATTATAATAATGTGAGTTTATAATGATTATAAGTCATCGAAAAACGAATATACTTTTTCAATTTTTCGTTTTAGAAAAATTTTTGTGATATTTTTCCTAGGAGGTAACACGAACAGTAAACAAGTGCATCGCCTTCGACCCGGTTAAAAAAAAAAAATTATTATAATTATTATATTATTTTAAATTATTACACCGAAATAACTTTTCTAAACACAATTTATTTTAATGGAATAAAACGAACGAACGTTTGTTTTTTATTTGCGACATCCGTATGCCATTTGTTTCTATTAATCTAATACAAGTTATACATAAAATATATAGGTATATGTATATCTGTACCGACTGCAGTATATAAGCGATAAAACTAAATTTCTCTATAGTAAAAATAACACAGTTTTTTATACACACGTTATTTTAATCAACGGTTATAACCGTAGTTTGAAACAAAATAACTATTATTATTATTATTATTATTATGTTTTGTACATAATTCGATCACTCGATTTTTTGTTTTATTAGCATACACGTTTGTAACGTCATCGTAAAAAACGATTCGTTTTCTTTGAGTTGTTGTATTAATAACTTTTCGATTGATATTGTTGAACATGCTCTGGACTCGAACACTGTTGGCGAAACGTACAACTTCGTACCTTCCATACGTTTTAATTCCGTCGTGGCAAGAAAAACTCTTTTCGACTGAGAACGCTCGTTGACGGAACGGTTAGAATTAACGCTAATGATTTATATACCTCGGGCATAAATTCTTATGAATAAGTAAATTTTCAGAAATACATCTAATTAAGTCTTTTTTTTATGTTTTTTGACATACCGGAAAAGTTGATTTGAATACTTTTATAACGGGTTTTTATTTCTAACGAGCATCTATTAAAATGTATATCACACAGATCTTCAAAATTGCTCCTATTTAAAGAATTACTATTCTCGTCACAGTTTTGGAATGCCAACTCTTGTTTAGTCAAAAATAAAACTAAATCAATTAGGTGCTACATAAATAAACGGTTCATTCTCACATTTTCATTATATTGCTTTTTAAATAACTTGCCGTGTTCACTTATATAGCATATACAATAGTAAAAGATTTTTTTTCCATGTCTTTCAAGTTTAAATATGCTCTATTGATAACTCGTGTTTTTGTACCAGAATTTGTGGTAGCATCCCGTGTATCAGCATTTCCCGCACGTGTTTGATGTGAAAAGATAGTGTTATTATTTTTTTGGGTCCAAGCGGGACCGATACATGTGTTAGAATTTAAATGTTTTTTATATATATATATAATGTGATCGGCATTCCGAGAGAGAGGCAGGCGTTGATATATATTTATTTGAATATAATGTATAAGAAAATATAAAAAAAATAAATTCCAAAATTAATACTTTCGGCTTGCGTTACAATAGAGTACATATATGATATGTGTGCATATCATTGCGCTATAAACCTATCGTCCATCAAATACGTAATATAATAATTAGAATTAAACACACAATATCATTCATTCGAGTTTTTTATGTTTGATTCGAATGACTATATATATATTTTGATAATAAACAGTTTCGTGATAAGCAGTTGTTCTCGCTGTAGTGGATACCACGGTGTCTTGGGAGTGATATTATTACCGTGGTTAATACCATTAACACAATATGTATAAACATAATTCCTGTGACACATCCTCACTTGCGGATGCAATACTCCCGACCATGAATAGATGAGGAACGTCTAAATACAGGAATGCGTCGCGTGGTAATGCCAGATAAACACTATAATGCACGTCAATTAGGTTTTTCAGAAATTTCTTGCGCTCTTTTTTATCTTGTAAAAACATTCGTTATTGCCTCTCATAATAATCGGCATAATTGTGACACCTTTGGATGTGGTTTTTTCGTGGCAAAAAGAGGGATACATTTTTATCTAATTTGTGATAGGTATAAGCGTAGATAAATGCGTCGTGCCATGTTATATGATAACGATATCGTAATAAAAATCGAAACTCGAAAACGGCTCTGGACCGAACCGGAGCGGCGTACGCACGCACGATGAACAGTTAACAGCGGTATCGAAGCAATGGGCATCTACGGTGTGTATATCGTGTCCAAATCGGGTGGACTGATATTCAACTACGATTACACAGTGCCGAAAATCGAGACCGAACAGACGTTCAGCTACCCATTGGATCTGAAACTGGCGTACGAAAACAATCGGCTGTTGGTGTCGTTCGGTCAACGAGACAATATCAAAGGTATTGCAATACACGTCTTGAAAAAATCACGGGTGTACAATTATTGTTTGTATTAACGCGACGGTGCTATTTCTTTTTTGATTTTAGTCGGTCATGTACTTTTGGCTATCAACGGTATGCCAGTGTCTGGTAAGAAATTAGAGGATGGCAAAGACGCGTTAGAAATGTTGGACGATGCCGCTAATTATCCACTCAATTTGAAATTCGGACGGCCGAAGATGACTGTCAACGAAAAAATATTCTTGGCTAGTATGTTTTATCCTCTGTTTGCCATCGCGTCACAACTGAGTCCAGAACCTAGAAGTTCCGGAATTGAAACTTTAGAGGCTGATACATTTAAACTTCAATGTTTCCAAACTTTAACCGGTACCTACTAACTGGATAAATGTTACCAATTGTTATTATTTAAATTTATATATTATTGAACAAATAACTCTATGTGTGTATTTTAGGAGTGAAATTCATGGTCATTGCTGATCCAACACATGTGGGTCTCGAACAATTATTAAAGAAAATTTATGAGTTATACTCCGATTTTGCTCTAAAAAATCCATTTTATTCCTTGGAAATGCCCATTCGATGCGAATTATTTGATACAAATTTACAAGCACTTTTGGAACAAGCGGATAAAAATGGTATTAGTGGTATTTAATCTAATATTATTCATTTAAAGAGTTTTTGCTTTTCTATATTTTATTAAGTTTCATAAGCTGCTCTTCCAACTTATTGTTAAAATCCTACTGTATTTTTATTTGTTTTTTAATAAACAGTCAGTTTTTTTATTTATATATATATATTTTTACTTTATTTTTTTAACTTTTAATCAAAAAGTATTTAATAAAATCTCTAATATTAGTGAGTAGATTTTTGATACCATTAAATGAGAAAATTATTACCAGTGATTAAAAATGGTATGTATTGAATAGAACGAATAAAGAAAAATGTAAAACAGTTATTACTAGGGCTGAGAATTTGTAGCATTTGCATATTTATTTTCAGAATCGAAAAAATACCAAAGTAAAGAACAAATATATTTCATGTTAAAATAAGGCTAGATAGATAATTTTATTTTTCACATATATGCATATTTTTAGGTTATTTTGACTTTTGCTATGTATTTCTTTATTTTTTAAAACTTATTTATGTGTTTTATAAATTGTATATAATTATAATTATACTGTGTTCCAAATAAGAGTGCAACGTCGCCAACGTATTACGCATTGAAATGAGCCTTGGACCAACATATCACCAATACCTAATAAATAATTGTTCTGTAATTGATTGCCAGTGACCGCCGCATAAACAGGGAAACATATTAACAACTGCCTGGAATGGAGAATGCATACGCAAGTTCCAACCGATTTTTGTCCACAGCCCATTGTGCTCTTATTTGAAACGCATTATAGTAATAGTTGGATTTAAATTCATTTTGACAGACATAGTAGTTGTTCACCATCATAGTATATGTTCTTACAACACAGTTGGGCAGTGTGATAGCTAGCCGATTAAATTGTTGTCAAGCGCTAATGAAGCACAGCCATGACTTAAATTATTTTTTACTAAAATCCTATATTTTTTTATTTTTAATATCGGATGTGTCTACTTAACAAGATTATTCTATATAATGAATTGTTAAATAAAATTATTTTGTGTCATATTTTATTTTTAATTTTGATTTCTTCAATATAATTTGTTTTTTCTAATTGTACATAATTTATTTCAAAAATTGAAAATGCATGTTTTCATGTTTTAAATCGCATATATTTTTGTATATTTAGTGCGTTTTTAGACTACAAGTCTTCTACCTTAGTTGTATTAAACTTCAATAACCAGAAATTCAAAAAAAAAAATTAAATAGAATATCTACAAATTATTGATCTAAAAATATATTAAAAAATTGGATATATTTGAAAAATAACAATTTTTTTTTAAATAATTTTTATTGTGCTAAATAAATAGTAACGGTTAACAATTCATGACTTGTTCATATAACTATCTAGTACATAAAAATAAATTTAAAAAATTTAAAATATATATATATATATATAACTTAAATTATACCTTGACACATGATACCCTTGTCTCACATATTAAAGACAGTAGCGATAGCAGATCGTCAAATATGGGATCAGGGTGGTAAGAAGATGTACAGTTGCAAATTGATTACGTTTTGGTTCATGCGCAGATACCTTTTCTCATAGGTCAAGATACAGCATTTGTATCAAAATGTAATAATTTTTCTATTATTTATCTCATAGAAGTAATTTTCGTTTTCATTAATCTTCATAATCAAATGCAAAATAATTCATATCTAAATCTTTGTCACTATAAGAAATGACCATCTTTCATTAGCTGCAGACAGATGACATCAAACAACTACAATAGAGATTATGTTATCCATTGTGTGTAAAGGTGCCATGTTCTTGAACACAAGTTGTCTTTTCAGGTCACTTTAAAATAAACAGGGATGTAATAGAGACTACAATATATAAATATGTGTTACGACACTAAAATATTTAGTTTTCAAATGAAACCATGTAAAATAACACATTCTATGTGCCACATTTTAATGTTGTATTAAAACGTCGTAGTTCCCAATTTGAATTGGATTTGGTCCATTCATTATATTCTATTTTGCCATCATGGTCTAGTAATATAATTGTGTGCGTTCTAAATTGAAAATTTTAATTAAAAACATAAAATTTAATTATTTAATTGCAACAATTCACCGTGTTCCATAATATAAAGTTGGCATTTCCACAAAAACAGAACTATATTGCTTCTGGTAATCGGTGCCCAGATGTTTAGGAGTTTGATCAATTAACACTTTGTCAGGATAATGTCTACAATAGATTTAAATTGTAGGTTTTATTTTTTTTTATATTAATTTACTAATATTTATCTTACTGTTTATTCCATTTTAAAAGACCAATCAGTTCTTCAATCAGTATATCTTTAGTATCACTATGGCCATATTTCTTAACAATGTCGTTGAATCGTTTTTTTCCTTCAATTACTTTCAAAAAAGGACCACTTGCAAATCCATGAATACCATTTGGTAGACGTTCCATAGCCTGGTCATCATCTTGTACACAATTGGTGAAAAAATGTACATCTAAAATTAACTTGCTTTACACACATATATATATTATTTAAGAATATTTTATTTTCAAATTATTTATGATTACCTAATGGTGATAGTGATCAATTTAAATCCATTATAAACGTCCTGCAAATCAAGCATATATTCTGTTGCTGTAGTGTCGTTTTTTACATAATTCTCGACCAGACGGCCTCTGGATATAGTGTTTGGTCGATTACTTTTTTGAAATACATTTAACAGAACGGCAAACTTACCACGATTGTTCAATGCCAACCAAGTACCACCCACACTTGATGGCTCTAAATCACGTCCTGTAAATTGAAATAGTGACAATTAATAAATGTGTAAACTTTTATGTCGACGTCTCACCTCCGATGACGTTCCGGTCTTCTTCCCAATAGTCGGCCGGTAACGTTGGCCGATTATAATATTCGTCTCGATTAGATGCGATAATTAAACGGTATCCACCGTTCATGTGTTGTACGCTACTAATAAATACAATACACATGATTATAATTTATAAATAATTGTTAATCTACTACGGGTTCTACAGTCAACATGCAACGAATAGCAACGATTCGCTACTAGTAAAAAAACGAAGCAAACATGCAATCTCGAATAGTTTTGAAGTGCTCTTATCAATGCTATTGTTATTGTAATGAACTCGTGAACTTCTACGTTTATCTCATAAAGCAATAGGTGTGTTTCATCCAAATGATCATCCAAACATGACGAGATTCATGAATCGTGTAAACCTTGAGAACACAAAATGTTTTTTTATGAGAATGTATTTTTTATTACATTTCTTGTTACGTCGTGTTTGGCCGGAAGTTCGCGCGATGTGCAGATTTATTGAAAATTATTGTTTTCCGTGCTATACCAATAATAATATAATTTCTAAAAACAAAATAATATACTCGTATATAAAATGAAAAAAAAAAATTATAAACATTTTATTTGTAAAAAATCTATTATTCTAATTAATATTTAAATTAAACTATTAAAATCAACATATTTTAATTGATTATAGTTACATTGTATTAGGTACCCCCATTGTATTATTTTTTTATTTTATTAATTTTAAATGGGTCAAAACCCTGTATAATATTATAGTAGTAGGTTAGTAGTAATTTTAACTTAAACAAAATATCAGAAATAATAAGTAAAAAATAAACATAACTAATAATAGTATAGAATATAGATTCAGATAACAACAAGACTCAAAGCTGAATGTACACTTTTTTAAATATATTCCGTGACATGAAAAAAAAATCTACACGATCAATAATAAGGTCGGCTGATGCTAATAAAGCTTTAGGAAAAAATGAAGCGGAATTATAGTTATAATAGTGTCAATGTGGACAGTGTATGAAATATGTTTGAGAACCTATGCTCTATACTAACGTTAATATTTTAAAAACTGATACCGAACAGCTACACATGTGATCTGATGGACGTTAAATTTTGTGTGAGGCAAAAGGAAGGTTGTAATAACTAGTTTTCCGCAATTTCATGAAAATAGCATTAGTATAGTACCGATTTTAGGGCCACAGTTTAAAGACTTTAGGGACACACTGTGTATATATTATAATGAAATTTTCTAAAATTATTCCAATTATACGTATTTATAAAAATTATAAATACCCGGATTTTCAATGAACCCGTATCGAAACTAACAGGGGTAATAATATGGTTTCTACGAATTTATCATAACATAATATCACGGCATGTATTATAAATTTTTAAACGCTGCGCGCGCTTTCATTTCACCGATACGTTGACCACGGAAATCTGGCACCAAAGCGCGTGCGCGTCAACGGCAGCGTTCGTCGTTGTGTATTTGCCCAGGGGCGCTTGTGTCAGTGATGGGAAAAATGAATCATTATACTAATTCGAATCATTTGAATCGATTCAGTAAATTGATTCGGTCAAATGAATCGTTCGTTTGATTCAATTGATTCACCAATACAATAAACTGAGTTGAATTAATTCATTCAGTTATCAGTTATACATAATGATTAATGATAATCAAATGACAAATGAATCGATTCTACTCGACTGAGATTCAAATGATTCAATAAATTTATTTGATTCATATGAAGTTAGGAACGATAGAACGAGTCAAGTCTATCGAACGGAATTATTCTATGAACGAATCGTTTTTTCTTTACGAATCTGAATCAATTCGTTCACTGAAATGATTCGTTCATTTTGAACGAATCGTTCGCGAACGACCCATCCCTAGCTTGTGTCATTTTTCATTTCGCGTCGACACGTCCCGTTTACCAATGAAAAAAAAAAACCATTTTTTTTTTTTTCGCACCAGTGACCATCGAACGTAAGGCGCTTTCTTAAAACTTTAAAGCCTTTTTTAAAACTGCGATATAGCCAAATCGCTAAATCGATAAAATTATTATTTTTTTTTTAATTTTACCTGACGATGACTTTTTGCCGAAACGGTAGTAATATATAATATATGTATAAACAACAACATTCTTAATTATTACTCACTAGCTTCATTCTTTTTTTATATTTTAATATACACGTGTATATTTATTTATTTTATATATATTTTTTATTTATGATCACAAGTATTAACTTATTATTTTTTTGTTTTTCTATCTTTTTGAATATTTCTTTTTACAAATCATTTTTATTTTTAATTTTCTAAATTCCTCTTTGTTTTTGTTACTTTGTTAATTTTTAATACTTAGCACGTCGCTTTTGTAAAATTTTAAATATTTTAGCATTTGTAAAATAGTTACTGCGCCGGGGAACTCCTGCCCAATTTTTTTATAATGCTGAGCAAACTTGTGAATCTTTTTTTTAAATTTCGACATTATTTTGCTAATGTAAATGTACTCGCAACAATATAACATCCACGAACACATATACACATTTTATTAAATAATTTCAAATACTTAACACACATCGCTTTTGTAAAATTTTAAATATTTTAGTATTTGTAAAATATCCGAAAACACACAAGTTTAATAATTCGATAAACATTTCAATTTAATTAACACAAATTAGTTAGAATTATGATATCTAATTAACATTAATATTAACGAATGGTGAATATCATTTCAGCTACTAATGAAAATAACCATAACGCAGTTGGCAGTAAAATCTGTTAAATATTTCAATAAAATTATTCCTCGTCATAGTTGTTTTCAAGTGTTAATTTTCGTTTTATATATATGCAATGCAATCTACCGTATTTCTAGAAAAATTACCCGATATTCTTATCAATGTTAATTTAAGCGTCAGGAGTTAGACATAGGCAACTTAATATACGTTTTACTTGCTGCACCTCTTGTTAACTTCACACACGTATTATATTATACGTATAGTAACAAGAAAATATTGCGCCCTTAAATTTAAACGTGTTAATTTTCTTTCCTCCTTGCCCGTGAAACGTCGCTATAAATCGGAAAACTATTATAATAAATCTTTAAACTGGAAAATCGCGGTGGGGGGGGGGTGGCTGACGAGTTTACGAAAACGTGAATTTGTTGTGCCAAAGAAGTTGTATACGATCGTTGGTCAGTCACGCGCGTTATCACAACGCGCACACACGACGAGGTGTAAACAAAAACACGGTATCAATCGATAATCAAAATCAAACGTTTGAGTGGCGAGTGTACAATAAACAAACGATATTTTTGTTTATTCATAAGTATTATAAAATATTGTACTTATCGTTTGTGTAGTTTGGGTCGTCGATTGGGTTATTTTTTTTGTGATATTCATATAGTTGTTTTCGTGTAGTCGTATCGCGGACTGTGCTGACGAATTGACCGACCCGATGTTTACAAAAAAAATGTTCCGTTACCTAATATAGACATAATGCACTTAATTCATTTCTTATGTATAGCTAGTTACCTCAAAGGTAAACAAAACGAGATTTTTAAACTTTTATTATTATTATTATTGTAATTCGTAATCACCGATGTTTTACGTTTCACCATTGGTTTTTTTTTTTTTTTTTTTTTTAGGTATTTTACCAATAGTATTGTCTAGTAATGTAGTTGCTTCGAATGATTTAATACGCTTTGCTCGTGGTACGCAAATACAAGATTTGAAAACTGCAGTGCCGTCCACTCTAGGAAGTGTGAACAATCTACAAGTGAATAATAAGTCGCAACAAATTGTATTGCTGCAAGAAAATTCTACTGAACTGAACAATAGTTTTGTTTTAAAAGAACAATATGAGGTCCAGAACGAAACAGGTTTTTGAAAAAAAAAAATATTTAAACTATCCACACCTACTTATATTTAATTATTATTTTCGTAACTTGACATTTTCTATTCGCAGATATAATTTATAGATCAAATGATACGTATACAAATATCACATCTCTACCAGAACTTTCAAATTATATGACCACTCATTTTGTTTTGATATCAGGAGCTTCTCTTGCCGGCTGCGTGATTATTATATCGTTTGGTACTGTATTTAAAGTTTATAAATATATTAATAAAACCTTTAATAACCTTACGCCCGTGGTTTTCGAATGCTTAAAACATTTTATCTGTTTTTTTCCCCTTTTTTTTACAATTATACTGTTTTATTTTATTAGGTCATGATATTGATCCATAATATGTGCTAATTTAATTTAAATAATTGTAAATAAATCGATAAACATTATTAAGTAATATTAATAAATAAAACCTAATAAGTTTTAAAAATACTTATTAAAACTAATTTTGTTTTACACTGAAACCATTTTATTATTAATATCTAACTAAAAATTGCTTTTTAAATATTTCAACAAAATGTACTGCAATTTTAAATATAAACATTTGCACACGTTATGGTGCATCATAATAATATAACAATTAATGTAAAATATGATTGGTTAAATTTATTTATTTTTATTTGAAGTTATTTTAGGTTATATAATGTACAAGAGAAGTCGATGGAATACACCTCAAGCACTTGATCATTGTAGTAATGCAGATTCTATTGGATATCTAGATGACATGTTCAAAGTAAGTTGAATTTAGATTGTACTCTTTTTATATTTATTTTTTAATAATAATTTAAAATGATTTGTTTTCCCAACCATCAATATTTTCATTTATATTTAAAAAAAAAAATTGGTATTTATTATTCAACTAAATTTAAGATTAATTTAATATTTTAGTATTGTAATTATTGTTAAGGTTCTTCATTTAAAGTGAAAATTCTAGGCCAAAATAAAATGTAAATAGTTATAATAAAACTACTCTCTTTATAAGCGACATCCTTAATTTATTTATTGATCTCATACAATATTTTCCAACTGGTATGAAATTATCTTTCTATCAATTATCTGGTATGATTAATAAATCCATTTTTACATAGCTATTGTTATCGGAACAGGTTAGAGGATCAAGATCTCCTTGACTTGTAATTAGCTCTCACTGTTCCATTACCTTTTCCTGAAAATAACAATAGGCATGTGCATACATTTTTTTTATAAGTCTTTTTAACTACTGTAAAGGACCTTGGTGTTATTATCATGATAGATATTAGAAAGACCTCTTTGTAATAACTGCTAATGAAATATTTTTAAATTGAAAAATGTTTACGAAATCTCAATTTTTAGTAGAATAGTGTATACATCTTTTATGTTTTACATTAAAACATTGCAAATTGAATTTTATGACATTCGAGGAAATAAATAATAATAATAAAAAAAAACTTTTCTTTTTGAAAATTCCATTTCATAATATGGAACATGTCAAATAATAAAAATAATATTCATATTTGCATTGTTTATTATAAACATTTTTTAATTTAATCATTTTTAATATTGCAGGAAAATTCAGATGAAATGTATAGTTTGGACAATGATTCGTTTCTCAATAGCTTGGAGGCTATGACAATTCAAAACTACTGGACCGAAAATGTCAAACATACTAAATTATAAACTTATAAGAAAATTATTTTAGTATGTAAAAAAAAAAAAACAGTTACCTACCATTGATCGGTTGTTTATCATATACATATATAAAGTTTTACTAAATATATTCCAAACTAAATAATTGTTATTTCTAAGCTAACAGTATTATGTCAATCTATTCGTAAATTTGAAGAAAATATTTTTTATATTTAGTTTTTTTTTTGATATTTTATTGAATTAATTGATAATCTTGAAAGAAAAATCATATTTTTTATAGTTATAATATAGTTAAAATATCAAAAAAAAAAAAAAATGTTTTATATAAACGTAAAAAATTATTTTTAATTTTAGAGTAGTATTGTGTTACCATTTAAGATAGTTTAAAATGTATTCAAAATAATTTTACTGTGTGCGGTGTGTAATTTTCGTCTAACATAATATAATTTCAATCACATCTACTCTCATATTTTATATTACATTAAAATAAAGGTTTTTTTTAAATATATTAGTTTATTATTAACATTTTATATAGTTTAATTATATTATTTAATTATTTAAGTTGTAATTCCTTTTTACCCATAAAATGTATCTTACTACTTGGATAAAATTAGTATTTTTATAACTATTGAGTAATGTGACTTTTATTAATTTATGCAGACTAATTTTAAATAATTATGTAATTTTTTTTTTTTATATTTTTTTGTTTTAAGATGTATACATTAATGTTTGTTTTTGCTATTCAGTATTTACTATAGGTTGTTAGTAGTTGTAAGTTCCTATGATATTTGTTGTGATTTCTTAATTTCTTTATGATCATAAAAAAAAGTATTATACAAATTACATGTTGATTTATAATAAAATTGTTGTAGCAATAATTATACAAATATGTTACCTAATTATTAAATTCAAATATATATAAAAATTATGTATCAAACATAACCTATGTTCAAAATTATTATAAATTAGATTTTTTTTCAAACATACATTTTTGATGTTATAAAAAAATTTTTTTTTTTGTATATATTAGACAATTTTTTTTATAGAACATTGTTGACATCAAACTGGAATGAAAAATAAAATTTGACAACACTTATTTCATACTTGGAGTGCACACATGGGATGGATAGTGGAATAAATCCTTCTGGTATCATTTTTTTTTAATATCAGATTTTGCTTGTCACTGTCATATTTACAACAAATAAAATGTAGTTGTTATGCATTTTTTTTAGATTTTAAATGATAAATATTCAAATTTTTTTCCACAAATTTCTAGCTTTAATGAAGTATTTAAGAAATACTATGTATAACAGAATACTTTTGTTTTTATAAGCAAAATAATATATTCAATCAGTAATTATATTTTTTTGTGCCGATTATCTATATATATATATACATAGGAAGGGAAACGTGTTTGACTGATCTATGAACGCATAGCTTGAGCCATTGAACGGAACTAACTGGTTGAAAATTGGCATATAGATAGCTATTATAACGTAGGCACCCGGTCAAAAAGTATTTTTGAAAATTCTACCTCTAAAGGGGTTTAAAATTTGTAAGAAACATGATTGTACGGGAAAAATACTGTAAACAACAATTCCGACAGCGGTCGTGTTTCGTAAACGAACCGTTAACTATTCTGTAACTATAATAATAATAATAACAGAACGTTAACAAATTTCTATAATAATATCAATATGTTTTCTTTAGCAATCACAAGAGAACCATGAAACTAACATTATTATAAAGCAAGTGTTCATCGAATTCATTATTAATAAAAATGAAATAATTTATTAATGAAAAAAAAAATTATTGAAGTTTATAAAAAAAACAAAAATAAAAACATTCTGACATTTTTACAATCTTGTTTTTCGTACATGACTATTGGACCGCGATCCACAAGCAGTTCGAGTGGGAATCAGTGGCGTAACTCAGGGCCGCAGATCCCACGTCGCGGAGGGAGGGAGCCACGATAATTTGGGTCTTAAAGTAAACTCTAAGAACAAACAAATACCGAAGAATTAACTTTTTCAAAATTAAATTAGTTTTAATAGCGTCTATAATTATCGTTATGACGTGTACGTCGTATGGTGAATATTGAAATTCATTTGTGAAATTTTCATTCTTTAATTGAAAATTTTTGTGTTACGCCACCGGTGGGAACCTCTTCTGGCGTAGACGGTGAGCGTGCGTATACGATGGTACGCGTAAAGCCCGAGAAATATACGCCGAATAGATGATATTGCGTCTAAATAACGACAGAATTCGCCATGGAAACGCGCGGCGCAATATTTGTTGGGAAAAAACGGTTTTGAAGCGCGAGAGAGAAAAACATGTGCGACCAAGAAGATTGCGGGGGCGATGGCAACGCTGTTGTGGCGTCAGAGTTTCGCGTTCGCGCGCGATTCTACGCGATCCGTCAGGTACACGGCGAACGGGCCTACGAGTGGTACAGGCGTGTGCGGTCGGCCGCGATCCCGTGCGGGTTCGACGCCGGTCGCAGGGCGCAGGCCGTGGCCGACAAGTTTGTCACGGGTTTGCGGCCGGGTCCGGTGGCTGACCGACTGTTCGGTGAACGCGCGGACAGCCGACTGGAAGACTTGCTGGTCGCGGCGGTCGCAACGGAGGAACAAGTGGAAAAGGACGAGGCGGCGGATGAAGCGAACCCCGTCGTTACGACCGTTCCGCGGACGACCAGCGCCGAAGACGTGCTCATCCGCGAAATACGAGAAGGCTTGAAGCTGTACCGGTACAGTGGCGGTGACGACGCGGTAAAGACCGCGTACCTATATATTAGGCCCCCCCCTCCGCACACGGTACAACTGTTTTGCAACGAGTAACGACTGTGTTGTCAGTTGCGCAATCGATTTATGTCTTTTCTCCACACACCAATGCGATTGAACTCTGACCAGTTGCTAGTTTTATGCAAATGCACGTTATAGGTAGAGAACGTGCGGTTTTTTTTTTTCTTAAGATTTTCTAGAGTCAACATTACATTTTTGCAATACGTCAATTATAGTTCTGATGGAAATGAGATATAATTGACTTACTATCGTCAATACCGTAGAAAACGAAAAGTAGTCGTATAACGTTTACTTTGGCTGATACCTCGTACCACGTCTTTTCTCTCGGAATACCGAGGAAGCTGGAAGGTTATATTGTACAAAGTTTTCCGCCTCCTAGATGAATGTTATTAATGTTTATTAACCGATCATTCACGGTGAACGAATGACCGTAATTGTAATATAATATTTAAATTATTTTTAAGTTAACACTTCAGGCATAATACACCAATTTTAATAACAAAATAAATCATTTATTATTACGCAACTTAAACTGAAATTCGACCCGCAAGCACAGTCGAACGCGATCAGTTATTGAAATCGATTACAAACGAGTTTAGTTTAAGAGCCGATTTAATGTGCGGTTTCCTATTACGTTTACATGTGCACAAAGTCACCGAACGGTCGCTCATACAACCGATTAGAGGTTCTCGTTGCAAAACAGTTGTACCGTGTGCGGAGGGGGGTATTTTGCGATTTCGTAATGAAATAAACAAAAAAAAAAATCGATTTTTATAAAATCCATCTCGTAAAAACAAATCAATTTGTTGCAATAACGATATGATAATAATTAGGGCTCTGCATGATTAATTTATTATATTTAATGCCTAGAAATATATATGGGTACGAATTAATTTGATTAAATTATACGAATAACATTTTCTTTCGTTTAAAGGTTACACTACTTTTTCAAGTATTTTTAACGCGTAGTCGATTATAAATGATAATACGTGACTCTAAAGTCAAAAGCTTACAAAAAACAAAATAAAGTACCGAAATACCGTATACTGACTTATTAGTTATCACTTGTTTTCTCACACTGTATATTAATTGTACAGTATACAAAAGAGAATGTATTTTACTACCAAAATATAAAATACTTTAAAATACAGATGGTTTATTTCTTCGCCATTAGGCATTTAAACATAGGCATTGGGCGATGAAAACATTATACTATAAAAGATTTACTTACTAAATTTTTTAATTTATATTAACTGGTTTGTCAGGAAGATTAAATGTAACAAGCGCTTATTATTCTAATACCTAGTCATATTAAAAGTATCAATAATTCAGTTGTTTCTATAATAATTGCTCGATACCTAATAACAGAATAATATATATATTTTTTTTGTTTTAGTAAATACTAGATAGTTAGCTGAATTCAATCAATGAGATAACTAAAAGCTACATACTAAATGCATTATTCAAAACGTTTCGTTTTATCTCCAATAATGTATAACTGTATGATGGGATAGATATATAGCTAATTTAAAAAATACATAATAAAGAAACGAGTGTTATTTTCAGAGTAATTATAATGATCTCAAATCCGAAAATACAAAGTCAACGTTTGATGGAAATTCACAGTGGAAATATTACAATACAATCCAGAAAAACAAAAAAAAATTTGAATGTAATGTAAACAACTATTCGCCACTGACATGTACAAATTGTTGCGATCTAGCAACAAAGTTGTTAGAAAATTTTGAAGAAAAATCTTCTTCATTTCATCAAATGGATAAATGTGGAAACCTTGAAGTGAGTACCAGTGACAATTATCAAACCAGTCATCACGACGTTTCTAAATGTTACTGTTCATGGCTAACAAATGATAAAATATCTAAAATGTAAATGTGAAATCTGCAAATCCATCTTGAAAATGTTTAGGTTATACTAGGAAAATTTGTTGTAATTACAAGTTTATGACTTATAGACTAGCTGGTAAATATTTTTCATAATTATAATGCTTTATTGATTTTCAAATAATCAAAATAAAAATTTTGTACACTGTATTTGTCTATGATTACATTTGTTAACAATTTTTGAAAAATAAATTATATATATATTTTGAATTTATTATTTAACTTAAATGATTAAACAAAATTTATAATTTTAGTTGTAAATAATATATTTGTACATAATTATAAATTAAATGAGTATAAACCAATAATAATGAAAAAAAAAAACATAGTATTCTTTACTTAATTGAATTTGATGGTTTTTCAACATTATTAATACAAATACAAAATGGGCATTTTTTTTATTTTGGATAGAATTAAATCAAAATATTATTACAGTCTGTTAGCTTTTCTACTATTGCCTATGTGTACTACGATGAAAAAAATTTTTCTTAGGATGTTGTGACATTTTACATGCGTGCTTCGTAGAATATTTAGATCTTCTATATTTCTTACACGCGTACCTCGTAGAATATTTAGATCTTTTATATTTCTTATACAATGCACTTGACTTTTTAACATGTTTTTTGGCTTCATACATTTTTTTTATACACAAGACAGAATTTGAAGTGTTTACATTCTTGTTTTTATCATCTTTAATTGTAATCTCATTTTTCCTCATCAAATCCATTAACTCGTTAGTCCAGACATTTTTACGAGTCATAGTGTACGACTTATTCACACAATAACAGTCATTGAATGCACAAATAGAACAAACTTCAATGTTTGAGGGATACATATCACTATTTAATATCTTATGATTTTTGTTATGTTGCAACTCAAATGAATTATTATTTAATGCAAGTACACTGTTTACTGCTGATTGTGTTATTGGCAAATTATCTACATAGGAACAGTATTTGCAAATACATGCAGGAGGTTTTGTAGTGGGCATTTTAACATTTGAAAATGACAAATTCAAGAGGTCATATAATTTAAGCTCCTTTGAAACTTTTCTATTTTCATCCAATTTTACATTGTCACTTGGTTCAATCTAAATCAAAAAAAAAATTTTATAATTTATTATGTACCTAATTTAAAAGTTAAAGGTATTTAAATTATATAATACTAAAATAAAAGTAAATAGTAAAACCTTGTTAAGATGTTCTCATTTATTAATACGTGATCATCTTAAATGCATGGATTTTTTCCGATATCTAGTATTAAGACAGTATGATGAAAAAATTTATGTGTTGAATTGCAAAATATCAAGTTTTTTTTTGTTATTCGAGTTTTTTGTGTGTTTCTTCTGAAATGCAAAACACAACATGTGTTTTATAGCCCGTATCTATTTATATTGTTTTGATAAAATCGCGAAAAAGCAGAACTCTATTGCAAAAACGCTCATCCCATCAGTAGGGATGTACCTTAATATTTTTTTAAGCACAGAAAAAAATAACAATTTTTGTAAATTTATTGAATATATGAAATTAATATTAATGAAATATGTATATTTGATGTTTTTATTATTATTATGATTTATCTTTTTGAGAGCATCTTAACAAAATTCTATTGTAAATTGAAAATTAACTATGATTAAACATTCAGTTTGCTTTATAAGCCAATTATCATTTAACAATTAAATATATGACTGTTAACAGAACATGTTTGCAAAAAGAGAGCCAGCCAATTTGTACATTTTTTTTTTATAATTAAACTTTATTATTAGGTAGAAATTTGAGATACAAATTTGGTACAAAAGAATTTTAAACAAATTAATACGTACGTAATAATAATCGACCCACCATTACTACAATAACACATCATAAGCACATGTTTTATATTGTGGTAAAATAACAAAATTAAATTTTTAAGTACACTACTCAAAATAATATTTGTATACATTGATAAATAAGTATTTATATCCTTAAAATATGGTTGTGAATGGAGTTAAAAAAATAAAAAACTGAATGAGAAACAAATATTCCGGAACATTCTTGTTTCCTCTTGTAAGCGTTTATGTTTATGTGATTTTTAGATAGAGAAAAAAATAAAATTAAAATTAATAAATTAATAAAGATATTTAAAGTTATATAGGTATTTACATTTTTCTACTTGGATTATAATAATTCAATTAAATTATAATTATTTAAATTGCAATAAAGCAATTATAATTTGGTACAGCACATAACATCAAACAAGTCAAACAAAGTAGCTAATTATTCTTTTTTTTTAACCCTTGTCAACTGTATATTTTATTTTTGTATTTAAAAATAACTTTGAAAACACCGAGTTTTATTTATTTTCATGTAATTTATATTTTTCAATTAAATAATTTTTAAATATATTTTCATGATAAACATTGAAAATTTTCATCCTTATTCAATTTATTAAATTAACCCATTAAGTAGAAGGACCTAATTAGTATTCTACTTACATTATCTAATGAAATTTTTTCGTTGACTGCATATTCATGATTCACTTTAGGATTTTCTGTGATAATATTCAAAGGGATTTCTTGACAATTTTCATTCTGAAAAAAAAAGATATATTATTAAGGGTATGCCATAGGAAGAACAAATGTAATTAATATTCAGGAATATAAAATGTTTAGTATTTGTTGATTATAATTTGATATTGTACAAAAATAAAAAGTTAATACTTGTTTTAAAAAAGGAAACAAACAAATTTAATTATTTCATTTTTATTTAACCTTTATCCACTATTATTTTATATACACACCTAAAAATAACTTTCAAAATAGCAATTTTTATTATTCATTTGCATATAATTCATATATTTTTTAATTAAATAATTTTAAAACATTTTCATGATAAATATTGAATTTATTATAATTTTATATTTTAATTTTATTATAATTTTCTAGTTCATTAAATTATTACATTAAGTAGAAAATACTAATTAATACCCTACTAATATCATCTGATATTTTTTTGTCGACTGCATATTCATGATTCTTTTTAGGATTTTCTGTGATAATATTTAAAGGGGTTTCTTGAAAATTTAAAGTATTAAATATTTTATTCTGAAAAATAAAATAGTATAGTATTATTAAGTAAATGCCAAACGACAAATACAAGTAATTAACAGTCAAGAAAATACAATGTTTAGTGTTATTTTATTATAATTTTTGGTATTGGTATTGTATATAAACAGAAATAATTAATGCTTTTTAGAATAGAGAAACAAATTAGTCTATTTGATTCTTTGTCATACTATTATTTTATATTATATTTAAAAATAGCTGTCAAAATATCAAGTTCTATTCACATTTATATACGTAACTCAAATTTTTTAATTAAATAATTTTAAAATATTATCATGATAAACATGGAAATGTATTATAATTTTCTAGGTTATTAAATTACTATTGTATTAGGAATAATATGACCACAGAAAAATTGACCGTGACGGACATATATTAAATCAGTAGTTAGTACTATGTAAATGATTTTAATTTATTTTTTCACACACCTATCATCATATACATTATATATCTGTAAAATCATTAAATATTTATTTTTACCACAATTGGGATTTATTTAAATTTTAATAAATAAATTTTGGTGTTTGTGTAGCCCATGTTAAAAAATATATTTTTTAATATTTATTAGCATCGTGTTTTACTTTTCACTAGCCGCACTACAGCAGTTATTAATACTCATTTATACACGAATACAACTGACATAATCTAATAATAGTTTTTCATCATTGATCACATATTCAAGATTTACTTTTGAATTTTCTGTAATAATATTCAAAGGTATTTCTTGACAATTTAAAATACTAAATATTTTATTCTAAAAAAAAAAAATTGAGGATATTTTTACCTATACAATTTTTTTTTTTTAATAACATGACTTTATGCTTTTCATATTATGCACACACACACACACTTTAAAATAAGAACACAAGAACATTTTAAAACATATCAAATTTTGTTGCCAATCTGGAGTAAAAATTTAATTCCTAGGTGAAAAAAACTAGGTATAGCAACATTTTATCAATTTTGAGCCACAAACAATACGTAGACGGGCAGTCAAAAAAATGAATCTAGTTGTCCATTTCATTTTGCTGACTGCCTGGTTGTTCTTATGTGGCCCAAAGTATAGGGGTTTTTCTCATGTACAATAATTGTTGGTAAAAAGGAGGTAAGTGACTAGTTTAAATAATAGATTTATATCTGAAAGGTAGAAGGTTTATTCTTATTGAGTTGCTTTTCTAAGTTAATGTTTTATTTTTTTTTTTCATTTGTAATCTTAATTTAAACCATATGATGTAGCTATATTTACTGGAATATTGGTATAGATATTTAATTTTGATTTTTGAATATGATCTAATTCAAAAAATCATTCTAAATTTATTGGACTTAGCATGTTAAAATAAAATATAATTTAGTTTCAATATTATTTTTACATTTAAAATGTAATTTATACTAGGTACCTATTATTTTAGTAAAAAAAATAGTCTAAATAAAAATATATATTTTGACCATTCAGAAGAAGTTACGAGTATAAAAAAGATGTGGTATTTTTTTGGTACAGATATATAAATAACTTTTGAAAAAAAAATGTATATATATATATTTTTTTTTTCTACATCATCCAAATAGTATGTACTTATAGTACATACAGTGAATTCCACCATAAAAACCAAAATTAATAATAATAAAAATATTAATTTAATATAATTTGTTTTTAAAATAAATATATATACATTATTATTATTATTATTATTATTATTATTAAAATTGTTACTTAAATGTGAAGATGGTTGACAGTCTATGCATGATTTAAACTAATCAGACGAACTATTCTCATCACATTCTTCTAGAGAAAAATTGTTTAGAAGTCAATGAAGCTAGTACACTTTCCAAACATTAGCAGCTGATATATTAGCACTTGCTTTTTCACCATACATACATTAGAATTTGATCTTGTACCTACTCTTTCATTTACTTCATCAATCATCGGTAGTAATAAATTGCTTATTGTTCATTTTCTATACCAACTCCCCGACCTTCATTTTAACATGAGCCCAGAAAGTAACACCATAACTCGTTATCAATGAAAACCATTCTCAATCATGGTCTTGTATCTTTCCCTTTCCGTTTTTGTTGCACAATTAGATTGAATTGAAGGTTTGGTGTAAAATGTTTTTTTCTTTAAGAAGTTTTGCGATCGTAGATTTTTGTGAACACATGATTTTTCAGCAATTTAACGCTATGAAGTGCCGGTTAGGAGTGTTCTTCTGTCTGTCCATGATCGTGATTTTTTCCTTAAGAAAAAGATCTTTCCGAAGCATAACGAAGCATACGTAGAAATTTATGTTAAATGTGATTGAAATATGTCACATGTAATGGAAAAAAGCCATACATGCTGTTTATTGTCACCACTCTCGATAGCAATCCCATAATGTTGTCTAATAAAACCACTTACTCATCATTAAAGTTTAATAATACTTAAAACTTTTGATACACACATGCACACATACTACGACAAATTTGGGCAATGAAATTCAAATTATTCTTTAAAAATACAATTTTTAATCCTATAAAACTGTCTACATTAACCGAACCGAGTGCCCGCATTACGCGGTTTTTGTTTACATACGTTGGAATTTGGAGCAGACCATTTTGTTCATATTAAGCAGCACATTAAAACTACATATTAAAACGGAATCCACTGTACAACTGTAACCCAAATAGCACGAATGAAATCCGTTTTCCAAACGTCTCGGGCCGCATTGAAAAAGCGTTAAAAAACGACGAAACATTTATGTACCTGTTTTTCTTCGGTTTTATCATCACCAGCCGAGTTCTGGGGCTCGTCCGACGACTTGAACAACATAAGCAATTCGTAGACGACGAAAGGCAGTAAATTCCATTTGTTCGCCACCTCATCGTTCTGCTCGTTGTCCAAATCGGGTTTGAACTTTTTTCGATCGCCGTCCGTTACCACCAACTGTGAATCGTCGTCGTCTTCGTCCAACGCGCGGCGTTTACTGCCATCACCGGCGGCGGTGGCGACGGTCGCATGGCAATTTTCCATGTTACGGTTTTCCGTAAAAACGATCGACGACCGTTTTTTTTTTTTTTTGTACTTTTTACGCAAATAACGCGTTTTGCAGCGAGTACAGCGGACGACAAATTGTCAGCGACGGCATTCAAACGAGTGACGGCGGAGAAAAAAAAAAACGTTACGGAACCTCACAAATCGTAAGCGTATAGAAAAACACGCGCAAATAAACGTCCGAGAAACTTTTAACGTTCACAGCACGCGCACTCACAGAACGGCATTTAAAATGTATGTTAAACGTTAAACGCGCCGCCGCCGCCAATGTCATCAGATTTTGAAAATTTTAATTATTGTACATTAAAATATCCAAAATTATTGTAAATTTTCAATAAAGTATCGTACTATAATATTTATTTATAAATAAAATATAGTGTTTACGCGAGTATGAAAATTATCGTACTTTTGCGTACGATCGGTCGTCAAGTTGGTATCGTACATCCATGTTTGATTAAAAAATATCGTATAAATACACTATAACTATTGTACGTGTAGCAACACTGCGCGCCGCTGACCAAGACACCATGAATGAAACGTGGGAGAAATCACGTCGATTTATTTATTGTGCAACACAATTATTATTGTACACATAATCTAAAGGCCGGTTTACATTTGTCAAAATAGTCGCACGTTCGTCAACTACGAAATTAGTGACACGGATTCTACTTTGATTCTAGCTCGTACAAGTCGTGTCGTCATGTATCAAAGTTCTCGTACGTGGCGAGAACATTTTTATTTTCATATTGATTATAATAATATTATAATATTATTTTTATATTAATTATAATCAATATAAAAATAAAAACATTATCGTCATTCGCTGAGTACGTTTGTTTATTTTATTAAATACATTTTATTTTTCTAATGTAGTGTAAACACTGTCATCAGTGCTCGGATCAAAGTTACGCTGATTCCGTGGTTCACGGGCTTGGCTATTTAGTGTTTTGACAAGTGTTAAACCGGCCTTTACACACGCGTGTGTACGCGTTACGGAATATATACACACGTTATGTATGAATATTGAAGCTAGGAAAACGGTCTATGAATTTTGTGTCCTCAATGAGTTCAATAAAATTATTATATTATTATATCGTATTTAAGATTGGTCAGTGATGATTGAACAGTCACGAAATATTCTGTAAACTCTTAATACCACGGAATCCCATTGATCCCTTCGGATTCACCCATTCCATTTAAACGTTTGCAATTTCCAATTCGCTTGGCATTCGTAACGACTATTAATAAGTCACAAAGCTAAAGAACGTACATTTGTGTGTTGGATCTAGAAAACCTGTGCTTTTCGCATGGCCAGTTATAATGTTGCGTGTTCGAGGGTTGGAAAACCGTCGAGTTCGTACGTTTATACCCCTCGGGGATCGACTAAAAATATTGTTCATCAAATCGCATTAAGACAAAAACGAAAAATAATAAAATTAACCTACTAATATTACGATGTATAAATATTTATTTATTATACATTAAACAAATATACCTATCATAAAAACGATTTGATTTTTTCTTTTCGTGTTATTTAAGACAGTTTTAAGTTTATAGTGTATCGGATACACTCTGCACACGATCAGGTTAACACGTTTTTTTGAACGGGACAACGTCTGTCGGGTCCGTTACACAAGTGTGTAATAATATGTGTACATATAATCTTTTGTAAATATCATAAAAAATAAGTTGAATCATAAAAATTATATATTACATGGCTAGGATTTAAATAATGTGCGGTCCGTTAAACACTATGCCCCCGGCCAAGAATGTTCCGTGCGAAGCCGGGTGTAATTCGGGATTTATTTGATAATTCATATGGCAGAACGTTTGCTAGATCAGCTAGTATGTATAAATATGAGTACGTCATTGCACGTCTATTATAAATGCGTTCATTTTTATTTTCTATCACTTTGTCGGGCGCACGCACACCGAATGTATAAATATGTTGAAATAATATTATACGAGTATTAGATCCACGTCGCGTTGCGTTCATCGATGATACTTATTTGCAAGCGCGCGATAATTAATTTCAATTAAAAAAAAAAAAAGGAAAAAAAAAACCAAAGCGCCATTAATTGTGGCCGATTAAAAAAAATTAAAGAGCAAACGATACGAGATCGTTGACTGCGCGCGGCTGACGGAGGGGTCGCGGCGGAACGGGACGGACCGTTCTCGATCGTCTAATTTATATATGTGTACGGTCGCCGCGCGTCGCTCGACACTGTCAGTCCAGTGACGGGTGGGGGGAGGGGGATTTTAAAAATAATAAAAACAGTATACGTGTGCGCCGTATTATGTTTATAAAATATTATTATTCGTAATGTCGGCCGACACGTCGAACGGTGCCGACGGGATTTAGTGTCCCACGGCGGACTGCTCAACACGCTCAACGATCGTCAACCATGCAGTACATACCGAAAGTGTGCTTGACCGCGGTCGTCGCGGTTCAGTACGTCCTGCTGTACGGACTGTACGAGTACGTGCGCGAAGTGGACTCGAAGTGTTCGGCGTTGCACCGGCAGTTGCCGGTTCACCGATCCCGCAGGGACGCGAACATAGCCGAGAACTCGGTGACGTCGTCCAACAACAACAAGGCCGGTGCCGCTGGTAACGACGACGAGGAAAGAGTGGAGTTCATCAATCCGAACTTACGGCCGATTGTGGAAAAAGAGACGGACGAAAAGGCCGCCGGTGGAGAACGTCATCAGAACGGCACCAAAGAGGAATGGTATTGGCTGAACGCCTATTCGAGAATACCAGTAAGCGGTTTCTTTTTACACGTCTCGCGCGTAATTCTCGTCCCATTTAACGGCGGTGACTTCGAAGTGTGCCGATGTTTTGACGAAGCGCGTTGCACAGCGTTTCCGACTATAAAAACTGTTTAATCGGCTTTAATGGTGGCCGGGGGGAACGGGGTGGATGGCTAGGCATGGGGCCAAAAACTTATCACACAGCACGATGTAAACGTATGTGTATATTATTTATTATTTTTTTTACGTTCGTTGTGAAAAATGGTCGATATGCGACTGAGTCGATCTTTTATTTTTATCTTTAAACACTCGCTGGAGTCAGTGCTAAATAGTCTCACCGACTATTTTTTTAATCGCAGTTACACCCGTGTTTAACGTGCGCACATTAAGTTTTTAAACTCGATTGTCCGCCACACGATTATCAGCAGTTCCGCTTTCTCTCTAACGAGTCTAACGCATCGATTCGGAAAGATTTTCAGAGTATATAATATAATGGTGTATACTCGTATGTTGTGAATTTTCTTCTTCTCACACTTTACCATATTGTACCATTTAATTCGTTAGATAGTCTCTTGGAGCGTAATTTGGACAAAAGGAATTACTAATGTTTGCACTACAAACAAACTCCGGTTAACCTTTTGGGCATTGAATGTACATTATATTGATAAATAAACTCGTGCGGAGTCAGAGATTTGTGGTCTGCACTCTTGTGGTCTGCCTACTGAATTCTTCCATTCCCGTATATTATTCTGATCGTAATACACATAATAATCAGGGAGTTTGAGTATATTAATACGTGTAACTCGGAAAATCTCGGTACATCAGGTCTGATTGCGAATAACTGAATTCTAAAAATGGATTGTCATACTACACAGGGATATCGATGTAGTCAAGCATGTAGTAAAGCTATACACACGCATCGACAGTTGAGTGTGTGTCCTGCGACGAAGCGGGCCTAAACACTAATTATTTATTTACATAATAAACAGACTTACGCCCAAAATTATAAAAATGCTTACGTTATTATACCTAATTAGCTGTGACAATATAAAGATACAGAAAAGAATTAGAATAAACGAATTTGTGTAAGAAGGAGAAATGGCAGTCCTTGTTGGCAAATCCCTGGCTATTAGGTTTATTAGCAAGGTAACTATTAATGGAGCTAAATTTCAAATTTGACGTGCGGGGACTCGGAAATCAACAAGCTGCAGAAGAGAAATGAAATTGATTTCACCACCAGGTAGTTTACGGAAAGAGGATAGATCATTAAGGAGACGGCGATCAGATAGAATTTTGAGGTTGAGTTTACGAAATGCGTGTTTCAGACTAACAGTGAATTTCATGCCCAATCGTGCAATAGATGACCAAAATCAGAGGAGTCCCTAATAAAGATTCTTCTCCATATTTGTTATACATAAAAAATTCTGCTCACCACAAAGTACGTACTCAAGTGGTTGATTTTTTTTAATAAAATATACGGACAAGTTTGAAGAAGTGCTTTTTGGAGTTGCGAGAACACAAACGGTAATATTGGATCAAGAAATGGAATAATCAATATTAAATAACCAACAATTGACATATACAAGGTGAAGGATTTACACTCCATTTCGAAATATGACGGAAAATGACGTAAACCGGAGTGTAGCTGTAGATAACGAGACGTGTTATATTTATCTGCTAAAAACTACTTATTACAAACGATTCGATTTCCGGATAATAATTTGGATTTCGAGTTATGGCCTCATCTCTACTTATAATAAATTTAAAAAATATATATTTATTAAAAGTGATAGAATCAAGGTTTTTTTTTCAAATAATTGGGTAATGAAAGACAACTTAGGTATAATTTGCTACCATCTTTATTCATAAAATATGTAATTGTGTAATATTTATATTTCTACTCATATAAATTGTAATTATATAAAATTAATAAATGCATTTATTATTTTATACTAATGGAATTTTACTACTCATGGAACGAATAGCTCAGTGCGCATTGTTAATTAATGAACGGTTGTTTTCTATACATATATATATACGGCGAAGATTTTTAATTAAGCTTATGAGTGTTTCAGGTGGCGGCTCTGCAAGGTTTTTGCGCATCTACCAGAGAATATTGTCCACCCGGTAAAGAAGGACCCATTGGTCCTCAAGGGCAGCCCGGTCCGAAAGGAATACCGGGAACAAAAGGTATGTGATTTAATACAAATACATATAGCATTGGAAATAACTCCTTTAGCTATTATAAAAACGTATAGTTTCGAAACTATACGTTATTTATTTAAGTAGTTAATGAAAATTACTTACTTATAGTGGGTACTGTACTCGTATAATGTACTATAGCATAATACGAGTATACTCATTTAGTATACGTTAAATTAA
Source organism: Chaetogeoica ovagalla (assembly GCA_032441825.1). NCBI lineage: Eukaryota > Metazoa > Arthropoda > Insecta > Hemiptera > Aphididae > Chaetogeoica > Chaetogeoica ovagalla. Next base: position 6,092,401 of record CM063733.1, on the reverse strand, counting down.
ATTTAATGTGTACAAATACATTAATGGTTGTCCGTTGTGTTATTCGAACATCGTTCAACAAAAATCGTTATGAAGAGTGAAATGTGGAATTACAGTGAAACCTCGGAAGTCGAACGTTTATAAGTTGAATTTTCTATATATCGAAGACATTTTTGTACCTCGACATTTCAATATTAGGACTTGTGTGTTAAATTTTTTGCAAATTCGAATTTTTCAAAGTCAACTTATGTATTATTAGACAAATTTTTCGTGGCACAATTACCAAAAATGTGTCGAGAAAATATTCTAACATCAGAACGTATAGGTATTATAAATAACGAATAGATATCGTATATCAGCAGATTTCTCCTGAGACACGTGTGTTTGGATTTCAAAGATTTTGTCGAGGTGGACTCTGATGATACAATGATATATTATATCCTACTGACGCAGAAATCTTCAATGCTATGAATAAAGCATAAGAGTAATGTAAACTACGTATATGATATAGTCATAATTTGCATTGTGTTGTCTAATAAAACTGTAATTTTGAAAACTAAGAAATTTCGTTCGACTGTTTTTCAGTGATAATCCTGAATTTTTTGTAACTCGATTTCTTTTGTTCTCGACCTGTTCTAGTTATCGAGGTTTCACTGTATTTCAAATGAAAACAAGTACACATAACACAACATAAATAATCATTAACGCTATATAACATGATTATTTTTTGTATTATGAAAACAATAATTACATTTGTTCGGTTTATTTACTCTAATAAAATGTTTTTAACTAAAAGAGTATCATTAATATTGTTGATTTTTTTTCTGTGCTTAGGAGATGAAGGTCAGAGAGGCCCGATAGGTACTGATGGTCCAAAAGGCCCTACAGGACTTCCAGGACCGGTTCGTAGGTGCTATGCAATTTAAACCGGCGTAAAATAATTTATATAACTTTTTAACAAAATTAAAACAAAACATTTTTATTCATATAGGTAGGTCCAAAAGGTCAAAAAGGCGATACTGGTAAAATGGGCAATTCTGGTAAGGGATTATTATAAAATATTCGTCAAAATTAAATATCATTTATTCATTATTCCAGTATCTATTCATATATTTTATAATATCTACATCATGCATATTCACACGATTTGTTTAACTAATATAGGTTTAGACGGACGTGATGGCATTCCAGGAGAACCAGGTTTAGATGGAGTGCCCGGAAAAAATGGTCTTGATGGTTTGTATTTAATTTTATATATACAACAGAAATATAAAATAAATACATAAATAGTATTATTAAATTCTGAGCTGCGTTTTTTTACAAACGTTTGAATGGTATTGAAAAGTTTCAATTAGCTCATTTACAAATTGAAAATTATATACAAATCATGCCTTAGAATTTTTTTAGAAAATGTCGACAAAACATTGAATTATACCAAGAAAAAAGATGGGACGTATATATTTATACGTTTTTTTTTTTTGTAACAAAATTAATTTTGGTTATTTTGTTTTGTTTAGTTTTAGATACTTGACATTTTCACGGGCTATTTAATTTATTTTTTAGACGTTAAAGATACAATTTAAATATATCAATATATATATATATTTATACATTGGTTTAAAAATAAATTAATTCTATACAAACAATTTCATTTGTCATTTTAACTACAATTTATATATAATACACAGCGTATATGATAATTAAAAATATATTTTGTGTTTTGATTATTATAACATTAGGTATTCCCGGTATTAATGGAGCACCTGGAAAGGATGCAACATGCTTCAATGGTACTGACGGAAGTCCTGGCGAAAGAGGTCCAATTGGACCAGCAGGTCCGATTGGCCCTAAAGGTTAGTTATTGTTGATTGAATAATTTGTATTTCATTTTATACTCATTATAATGGACTTTAATATTTAATGAATATTAGGATTGACTGGACCGAAAGGCCGTCCGGGTAAACCAGGAGTTGATGGCACACCTGGAAAACCAGGATTGAGTGCTTATAATTACACAATAAATGGAATTCCTACTACAGAATTTTTAACAGCGCCTAGCATCGTCGGTCATTCCGAATTAAAAAATATAACTGTAAAAGAGGGTGAGAATTTAAGGTTAAGATGCGTAGCCATTGGATCCCCTAAACCCACAATTGTATGGCAAAAACAGGATACTACAACAGTTCCGATGGGGTCGTGGAGAGGTAATTGAGTAATTCTATTTAAAACAATATTATTATTACTGTTATATTAAATTAATATTACATCCGAATTTGATGTTTCTGTCCGTCTGACTATATGTAATATGAATTAGAAGAAATGCGAAATGCTCTCGAAAGTATTATTTTATCAAATTTGGTAACAGATATTTTAAAAATTAAGCGAAATTAGAAAATTTAAATTTGACCTAAACATATTGAGTTCTGCAACGTAACATATGATTTTGCTCTATTATTCGATTAATAGAATGAGACAACAAATACGAATGTGACATTATTTATATAAAATATAATGCTATTTTATACAGAAAGTTGATAAAGTACACATGTTAAACGACTGTTGTATTAATTGAATTCTAGAGGAAGCGGTCACTGGTAATGCCATAAACATTACTAATGTCAACAGACTACACATGGGTCGTTACAAATGTATTGCTGATAATGGTATCCCTCCATCTGCAATACAATATTATGCAATCGAAACATATTGTAAGTATATGTTTTTAAATTAATAATAAATTCTATCGTATTTTATTATATTTTTAAAATCTCATATTTGTTTGTGCTTTAAGTTACATTTAAACTTTGTTTAAACTTTAGTCCCTCCGCTGATTTTCGTACAAAATCAACACGTGGCTGCGGCAATTAACCGTTCCACGTCGTTTGAATGTGAAGTGGAAGCTTTTCCATACGCAGTCAACTATTGGGAACGATCAGGAGAAATTTTGGACGGCAATGATAAATACAGTATAACCCAAATAGATATCCCCAGCTACAGTTATAAATTTATAATGCAATTGAATATATCGTCTGTTACTGATGCTGATAACGGTACATATTATTGCGTAAGCAAAAACGACGAAGGAACAGTAGCAGGAAACATCACTTTATACAGTAAATAACAGATCAAATACAAATTCCTAATATTTCATTCAATAACGTGCTGTATTTATGTTAAAACATTACAGTAGTTGATCCAACTCTAGTTACACCGCCACCATACGTCGACCCTAATAACAAAATCAAATTTGGTAAAGGACCTCCACAATTAATTGGAGAAGACGATATCTGCCCGCCCCCAGTAATTTGTCCCACTTGTCCAAAAACGAAAGAAACTAAAGAATGCAAGGAGGAATTTACGATAGACGATTTGTTGGGTCATCAGCCATTAGCCGTACAAAAATTAGCCGTTAAAATCACCACTAAAGGCCACGCGAATCGAACATTAGGTAAATTATAATTTATAATATTGTTTTTTATATTATAATTCATAAAAATCTATTTAAAAAAATAAATAAATAAATGAAAAATGTGCGATTTAGATTGCCAAGTGTATGCGGTTGGCAAACCAGTCTTTAATAGATATTCAAACGCTTCGTTTGGAAGTTGGATGAAAGACCCGTTACCTCGTGTATCTAACGAAACAATCTGGATGACGATCAACGAGATAAATACGCTTATTGAGTATTCGAATAAATCAATGTTTAAATTAGATATACCAACAAAAAAACATCCATTAAGTTATCCTATTCATGTGAGTCAAATATATTAATAGTGTTATATATAACACTATTAAGTATTAACTATAGATATGAGAATGAAATGTTTAAAGAAATATTGTACGCATTTTTAAATTTTGTTTTAATTAAGATAATCTTACATAATAATTAAACAAGTAGGTACATAGAAAACGATATTTTTTTCTAATATATTAAGGGAGCAAATGTATGTATTAGTAATGTTAGTAAAAATGGTATGAATAATATACAATTTTAAAATTTAAAGATTCACATTTTGAATTTCAAGAAAAACGTTTTTTATGTCTTTATATATATATTTTTTTAAATCTGATATTTAAAATTTACAATTTAAATGTTGAATAATCTAATTTTTCATACTATTGTATTTTACGAAGAGGGTTTAGTTGATAACATATTTTAAAGATACAAAACCAAAACAGTTTTAATATAGATATACCTATTATCTAATATTTTTGAAAAGCAACAATTGACATTAAAATAAAATGGAATTTCGAAAATTTTTTTCAAACTAATTTATTGAAAAAAAAACATAAAAATAAATCTTTTGAATTGAATCTATTTCAGTTTTTAAGTTAAAAGGTATATAAACGAATATGAATACATTGTCTGAATAAATAATATGAAATAATGTACTATAATAGATAAAAAAAATATTTAATTGCATAACAAAATGGGGGAAAAATGGAGTTAAATTTAAACATTCTTGATTTTATTTACAAATTATGATAGATTAAACTAAAGAGAATCTGAAATCATAATATAAATATATAGTTATCTCGTATATATGTATAATATTTTTAAATAATAATACTTTATTTTAGGGGAACAGTCATTTAATGTACATGGGTTCTTTCTACTTTCACGAAAAGGACAAGCCATTAATTCGCAAGTTTGATATTCAACAAGACAAATACCAAAACATGACCATTCCATACTTGAATGCTACTAACCCCAAAAATCTTTTATACACAACCAAGTATTAATTTATTATTTAAGAAATATATAATAATTCATTAAGTGTGACATATTTTATGTAGTTTTATTTTCGGTTAGGTTAGCTTGAGAATGATTTCCTAAAACATTCAAAATTAATTTTTTTACATTAATCTAATAGATATAATCGTATTTTTCTCGAGCATTCATCTATTTTATGATAGATTATCATACATTTTTTTGATTTCCCAGTTTTATAAAATACCACGTGCCTTTAAGAGAAACCATTGTTACTATATGCACATCTTATATATATATTCTAACGTTTTATACTGCAGAGTATCTTACGGACATCAGACAAATGTTTATAGCTTTTGTTCTATTCAATATTTTAATGTTATTGCATAGAGTATTCATTATAACAATATTGAATAAACTTAATTAATTTTTTTTCCTTTATTAATATCGAAGAAATTCAGAGAAATTTAACTATTTGTTCTTATTTTGTTTTTTATATTATTGGAGTGCTTTTGGATACACAATATTCTTTGTTTTTCCTTCTGGTCCACAGACGAACAAATTTAGAGGTTTACCGACGCGTGAGCATGCCACATAGAGCCATTCATGCGAGAATCATGGATTTTCCAAATTTAGTCCACAAATTTGTAACGATTGTCTTTTATTGTCGACACATTTTAATACATGATTTTCAGCGTTTTTACGAATTAATCGATACGAATAATTCATGGCATTAAATTTCTTATTCGTTTCCTCGTCTGTTCTTGGATTTCTCAATTTGATGTTGAAATAATATCTGTCCTCTCCTGTGCAAAATAAAATTGGACATTGCAAACCGTCGTATGAGCGATGATTTTCCGACACTCGACGATATGATTATTTCTGCGATGAAGAAATGTATCACATTATGTATCGTCGGTGTAATATGTCATCTCACTTGTTGGCCGATTGGTGTTATTAGCCCTAACTACAATTTTGTAGACATCTGCTGTTTGTTGGCATTCATTCTAGGGCAATTCTGAACAGTCGAATTAATTCGTTCAAATAAAGTTTGTAATATAGCGAAAATTCCTCGTTTTGTGCTCATATTGAATTGGCAACGTTGATCAATTTGGTTATGAGTGTTTCCCACGAAATAGATCTGCAGAAATTTGTGATTTGCGTTCGAAAGTAATAGTAGAGATCCAGTACAATGATAAATTTGTCCTTGTACTTTGAATGTTGGTATGCAATTTTCTTACACGATATTTGTCGCATCAAAAGATGTCATTTGGAAACACTAATTGTATTTTTGTATATTAGAGAAGGCATTTTTTGATTGGCTTGTGTCAACTGATAACAGCGTTGATAATTTATTCAAACGGTGAATGTAATGCTGCCAATTTTTCTTTTCCACTCACACAGCACATTCCTGGTGTTTCGTTCTTAAATTTAAGGGCATTGCAATATCCGCATATTTTGTCCATTTATTTTTCCAATCACAACACATGGATGAAGACTAATGAAGTTATAATGAATGTCATTAGTGAAATGTAACAAAATTGATTCAGCGTGCAGTGATCGCTTGGATCGTACAACGCGTACTCATTTATTTGAATTTTAAAAAGGTCATTTTTATTGAGTTAGAGGGAATTAAGTTAGTTAGTTTTACACGCTTCGTGGTAAAATAAACTTGTGTAATAATAACTATTAACCGTTTGTTTAGGAGGAATTATGTAGATTTAGCTGTCGATGAAAACGGTTTGTGGGTAATTTACGGTTTGGAAGATTCAAACAACACTGCGGTCTTACACGTGGACCCATTGACTTTAGAGATCGAGTACGCATGGAATATAAGTATCAAACACGATCGTACAGGAGATATGTTCATCGTATGCGGTGTATTGTATGCAGTCCACAGCGTAACAGAAAGGAGTACGACTATCAGGTATAAATTATTGATCTAAAATCTAAATGAAGTGCATCTGCAACAGTGGCGTATTTGAGACTTCACTTCAGGGAGGGGTAAGAGAATAGTAATCGCTTACGATGGTAAGAGAACCCCCCTTCCCACCCATAAAAAAAATATGTATGTAGGAACATATGATTGAACAAAACACATTTTTTTTAAATCTCTCGTGGAGGAGGCGATCACCCCCTCTCCTTCAAATACGCCACTGATCTGCAACAGAGGCGGTTTGAACATAATGTTTTGTGGTTCATTGAACCACTAACAAGTTTGAGGAGGGTATAATTTTTAATAGCTGTGTAATGGCATGAGATATAATGATGATTTGAACCATTAATTGAAAAAATGTCAAACCGTCTCTGATCTGCATTACTCTAGTATATGTTTTAGCATTAGTTATTATAGATAAATAGAACGTAAATTTATGTGTATTAAACATGTTTAAATATGTATAAAATATTTAAATATGCACACAGAACAAACAAAAATTCGTAATCAAAAAATATCAAAGAAATAAATTTATTTTACATTTATATATACATTTAATAAACTTCGTAAAAAATAATAATCGTATATAAAAAAATACATTACTCATTTTAAATATTAAGAATTCTATTTACTTATTTTTTTTTTTTTATTGTTTTAATTTATAATAAAAATTACGATTCATATAACATCGCAAGAAGGATGACAAGGACGGAAATATTTCCGCGTCTTCCATAACCATGTATTCTATTTTGTCTTTGATTATTTGTAATCTAACTTTCTTCGACCCTTCCTCTAGTCGATTAAATAACGATCTTAGACCATTATGTGATTTATCCATGAGTACCACATCGTCCGCATATGCCAACAATGCCATGGAAGTCTCCCGAAGTTTAATTCTCTCGTGCTATCTGATATTAATTTCTTTTGTTACTTTCTCTAATGTACTAAATTAAATCGAACAGGTGACATTGCGTTTCTCTGCCTCAGTCGAGATTTTATCAATATTGGAACTGTTCCTATCTTAATCTTAACGAATGGCTCCGTAATATACTTGTTTCAATCAGCTCTATTAATTTTAGTGAGGAATTAAATTCCCTCAGACAACTGATTACATTTATTCGGTGTACGCTATCATACGCTTTTTTAAAGTTGATAAATAAAACATGTACCTCTTTGTCTAACTGCTATATTTTTTTAAATATCTGTTTGAGGATAAATATTTGATCTAATGTCGATTTTCCTGTTCTAAATAATCTCCTCAGTAATCATCAATGGTTTGTTCCGCTTTACTCCTAAACCTTGATGGAATGTAATTTGAAAAATACAAACTTTATATGTCACGCTTAATAGATCTATTCCTCGGTAATTATTACAATCTTGTTTATGCATATCACTACTCTTTTCCATTCTGATGGTAATTATTCGGTTGTCCAAATTCGGAAAATCAGTTTCCACACTCTAAATGTAAATTCATCTCCTCCTATTTTTAGTAATTCTACCTGGATTTTGAATTCTGAATTCTGAATCTTGCAATGAGTTCGTCATTACTGATATCGTTTAACCATTGTTGTCCATTTAACAACTAGATAGTATTAATTAGAAGTTATTGACAGCAACTTATTTAATCGCAGGAGCAAACAAGGCTCGTTACTCGTTATATATAAACTTTTTAAAAATTATGTAAATCGTATACATAGATACACTTAACGAGCGCCGAAAGTTTGTATAAATATTATATAATTACGTACGAATATCTATAATATAATAATTGTGATTAAATAGAGTCGTTTGAATATATTATAGATTCGCACTGGATTTATATAGAAACGTTCGTCTGAACAACGTCGATCTGTCGTTTACTAACCCGTTCGCGCACACCACATTAGTTCAGTACAATCCGCAAACCAAGGAATTGTTCACTTGGGATCAAGGAAACCTGTTGACGTATCCTATCAGATATAATGCCATGGGAAGCAACAACACCAACAAAGAACCAGATCCCGAATTAGGTTATATGCCTGGTATAGATCAATTGGTCCCGTGAACACGTGCGGCTTTGTTCGATCATATAAATATAAAATATATACAGTAGAACCTCTATTTTTTAACAAACCACTTCAAGTATAACGAATATTTTTTGGGAATTGTGAAATTTTGTATTAGAAACGTTTCTATACATTTAACGAATACATTTTGTAACATTATAACTCTATACTAAAACTACTCGCCAATATACAATTTCGCGGTTATCCTGCAAATACAGATAAGACCGTGTGCTGCCTTATTAAACTTTATATTATTATATGTACCTTCTTCTTGATTGACAGATATTGTATATTTTTTACAAAATATTTTTACATCGAAAAACGAGTCGGATTATTGCGAATTTGTTGCAGTTCGTTCATTAGTTGTTCATTTATTTATTAAATAAATAATACAATTTTAATTGTATATACGAGTATACCTGTATATATATATATTTTTTTTTTTAATTTTCAGTTTTATACTTTATTACACATTATTATTTTCACTATTATTCTGTATAATTTAAGTATTTTTACAAACATATTATGTACATTTGATGTCATAAATACGAGATTTTAAATGAAAAAGAGTTTTCCTTTATGATATTTTTCAAAAGAACGCGTCGAGTTCGTTAAATAGATTTTCCACTATATATATTTGTCATTTGTTCTAATATTTCATCATTAAATAAATTATATTAATTTTATAATTTTTCTTAAATAAATTATTTATATAATATTAAATTTATATGAATTTTTATTTCTCATTACAATCATCCACGCGCGTATATTGTATTATTTTAAAGTCCTTAAAACTTATTAAACTGATATCATTATATCAGCTTTTGATTTAAATCAAAATCCTTATTTTTAATTGTTATTTTATGAAGTAAACTATTTGTCTTAATTGTATTTATAGTCTTATAGATAAGTAGCGAATGTCGAATCAATGTTTATATATAGTTTATTATTTATTAGTATTAAAATTAAAGCATAGAGGAGCGTGTAGAGTACATAATGTTAGCTCCCTTTTTCTACACACCATTCTACATACTTTATTTTTCAAGAAGAAAATATTTTGTGATTATACGTACTTATATTTTCGAAATACAGTACTTATATATTTACATGTTAATTCTTAACATCCTAAACAATTTCGGTTGGTGGGTGCGACACCTGAATGCTAAATTTTGTTTAATATATTTTAACATCCGAAAGTTTTAAACTTTTGTATTGGATTTTCTATACTATTTTCGAAATACAACTTATATATTTACATGTTAATTCTAACATCCTAAAACAATTTCATTGGTGACACCTGAATGCTAAATTTTGTTTAATATATTTTAACATCCGAAAGTTTTAAACTTTTGTATTGGATTTTCTATCGAAAAAAAATGAATAGTTATTTTATGAATAGTCTTCTTTTTCATCTTACACTACCAACTACGTGGGGTAGTAGGTTACCTAGTCCTACACCTCAATAAAGTACAACCTCTCGTTTCTTGTACACTCCCACCAGCTACCATTATACCACCCTAAAATTTCATCCATATCCACTTCTTCTTCGCTCTTCCTTTTCCTCTTTTTCCTTCTACATTCATTTTCATAACATGAATCTCTGCATGAACCTCTGAATCATCTCTCTGCATAACATGTCCGAACCATCCCAATCTGTTCTCCCGCAATTTATCTTCTCAATAGATACCGAACCCATACTATTCCTTTTCTTTTTATTCTATCTTCCCTAGTTATTCCACACTTTTAATTTTGTTTAAATTACGTATATAATGTAACATTGTCACGCTCAAGATTTTGAATTTCGTTAATTATAGTAATACCGTTGTAATGTGCACTGGAATCCGTTACTGTACTTTCACAATCAATGTAATACAATTTCAACATTTTAAGTAGGTAGTAAGAATAATTTTTTTAAGGAGTTTAGGTAATGTAATCGGATTTTTTTTTGTAAAAGCGGGACACAAACATAGACATAGTGCGTTAATCAAAAACTTTAGAAGAGACTTTCTTTTTGCTCATTTATTTTTTCTTGTACAATTTAATTCTTGAAAGGGCTAAATATTAATTCATAATTCCTCGTATGCGACTCGTTTACGCACAAAATTTCATACAATATAACACACAGTGTAGAAGACACGGATGTAGGTACGTGGTTTTATCCGTTTTTAATTAGTCCGTATAAATATCGGTATATTATATTACACATGCTGTGTAAAAGTCCAAAAAACAAAAAAAAACAATTCGCTCTGTATAATACACCTATACTTAAACTGTACGCTTCTGTAATTTCTGCCGAATAGACCAATATATATTATTATAAATTAATACAACTTCTAATACTCGGACAGCATTTTCCTTCGCTCTTTAGAAGGCTTAAGACTTTTTGTCTAATCATTATTCTGTTGACCGGTGGATTTCAAAATGTTGTGCGAGTTTTGTCTTTTAAACAATTAGAAAATAACCATTTACCATTAATGTAAAATATTACATTATAACAATTTTACTGTCAATTGACATCACTGGTACGCATGATGTCACGGAGAGCACTTCTCCGTTGACCGGACTATATTACGTATAACAAAAAACTCAGTTTTCGAATATGAAAAAGTATGTACGCCTGCATATAAATATGTGCTTGGAGTGTTTAACACACAAAAAATCATCAAATAAGAAGCCAGGTTTCCTCAACTTATTACCGTCGGAACGAAGACTCTTTCAATTGATCCACTTTGACCACTTAGGACCCCATTTGAGACAATGAATGCGAGGAACCAATATCTGTTGGTAATTGCAGACAATCTAACCAAACACTAACACTTATACTCTTGTAAGACAACTGACGCAGAGGGAGTGATACGGTTGCTCAACAAATTCTGTAATGAACGAGAAATACCAAATCGAATTATCCTCCGGATCGCGGGACCTGTTTCACTGCTAAATCGTTTGAAAATTTTTGTCGAACTCTGGGACTTTGTCATGTGCTAAACTGGAGCAAACATCCACTGATGAATGGCCAGGTGGAACATGCCAGCAGCACAATTTTACCACTATTAAGCATGTCAGCAAAAGACCAACAACGATACTGGGATGTACAAATTCGAGATGTAGAATGCCATCCAATATGTTAGGTAAATAAAACGACGTCCCAGACGCCATACGAGACCTTGCATGGTGATCGACCGCGTTTTGGAGGAGGGCTACTGCACACATAGAACAGAACAAAATATGAATGGGAAGATCCAGCAGTATTCAACAGGATATTGTTCGTTGCCCGTATGACATATCGATAATTATACGAACTAATCAAAAGCGGATAAAAACCACGTACTTTCTGTATATAATTATTGTATAGGTTCTATTGTGCGCAAATAAGTTTCGACCATTTTTAATTATTGTCCAAGAAAAATTCCGTCCAAAAAAAAAACAATTTGCAGCCCTTCTCCAGCGACACTCGCGTTATACCCGCGGTCTGTTTTCATAAATAAAATACGTACACGCGCGTATAAATGAATCGTGAGAAAAAAAAAAAAAAAGTAAAAACCACTCGAGTTGTACTGTTACGTAACGCCGTAAGAGACGCGTCGATTCAGTGGAGTTCGGCCGCGTTTCTCCACAGATTTTTTCTACACGCGGCGGTCCGCGAGCACGCCGAAATGATAACTCCCAGTGGTTCTCAAAATAATAATAATAACTAAACGATTTTTCCCGAATCTGTCGGTCGCAGCAAAAATATTTCAAAACCGATGTTTACATTTAAAACGGATAATGGGTAGGAGGCGCACTGGTGTAATTTCCGTCTGGCACCGTCCTCGGGTTAGGTTTCACACCCGGAAAACATTTTAGGAGTCCCTGATGCATTGTGATTGCTATCAATACCCGCGGAGTGTGAGGGAGAAAAAATGATTGGGCGTCGTTTACGTCTTTGAGCGCGGCTATTGGACATCCGCTTTTGTTCTGTCGAAATCTCGCGATACGCCAATTTTGGTTGGATGCGCAAATTTGAGCGGCAAATTAATTAATTCGTATTGCGCGCGCGCTCGCCTGTGTGTGTCTGTGTGTGTGTGCGTGCAAGCAAACGAGGATAAAATATTATAAGAATTATGTCCGTGTTCCTAGTGAACCCGTAAGTAACGCGACCGTTCGTAAAAATCGCACACCAACCGCTTTAATCAATTTAAATTAAAATGTACTTTTCAGAACCACAGAAGAAGAAGAGGAAGACAATCCGACGGAGGAGTGTTCCAACGCTATTACCATATCCGTAGACGACGGTCAGACTTGCAATGTGGCCGCTTTGAATCAGTTCTGGCCAAAAGTGATCGAAGACATCAGAAAAATCGGAACGGTAAGGCGCACGGCACTATCGTCGTGTCGATCACCTCTGTTTTTTCCACTGTCAAGTGTAAACACTTTTGACGGAATGACGATTTTCGTGTTGTTTTATAGTTAGATTTAAAAACGCAAGCGTTACCTTTGGCCAGAATAAAAAAGGTGATGAAATTAGATGATAATGTGAAAATGATCAGTGCCGAGGCCCCGATGTTGTTCTCAAAAGCTGCGGAAGTATTCATCAATGAATTGACTCTGCGTGCGTGGATTCACACTGAAGACAATCGACGACGAACGCTGCAGAGAAACGATATTGCAATGGCAATAACCAAGTATGATCAATTCGATTTTCTCATTGACATCGTGCCCAGAGAAGAAGCGAAAATTTGTACGAAAACTTGCAGCAGTGATATGAAGACAACAATAAGTCCCGAACAAGTAATTATTATCGCTTTAATTCAATCATATCCTATTAGCATTTATACGTATTACACACGTTGGGATGTCTTCGAAATTTGATTGTAAAAAATATTGTGTTATGTCTAGACGTCTTATTATTATTATGCTTACATATTTTTTTTATTAAAATGCGTTTTTATTTAATAACATTTTTATGGATCTTTTAATTCATCATATGGTATTGACCACAAAGTATTATAATAAAATGTTTATTTTCTGAAAAGAAATTGATATTATAAAATTTTCATTTTTTATTTAATGACAGGTTCAGTATTATTTTCAACTCGCTCAACAACAACAAACAAACAGTGCATCGGCTTCTAACACTGGACAGACAATACAGATTTTACAACCAGTTGCCAGTCAAGTAGTAACATTAGCGAATGGTACTCAAGAACAAGTAAATATAGAAAATGTATGTGGTAGCGTAATGGTGGTTTATTAAATAATTCTTGTAATAGATTAATGATTGTGTAATTGAAATAAGACGATCTGTTATTTCGTTTGATAAATCATTTGTTTTCTTTTACGATCATTTCAATGCGTGATTTATTCAAACTTATTGTTTTTATTCTAAAACAATCCAAAAATATTTGATTATAATTTTTTTTTTTTAATCTATCTAAATTATATAATAGATATCGTTTATATGCAGTTAATATATTTATGTTATTACTTAGATTTCAAATAATACATCAAATATAACAACGAGCACTTCAACTACAGTAACTGGTAGTCAACCACAAGTCATACAGTTACAAGGCAATACTCAGACGTTAAATACGAATGCAAACGGTGTACTTCAGTTAGTACAACAAGTTATTACCCCAACAGGAGAAATACAACATATACCTGTAAGTTATCATTGAAAATTATAGATATATTTTTAAAACAATATCGATTTAAAGTACATTAACATAATATGCAATAACTATTAAGAGTCTTTTGACTTTTGAGGGTGGTTTGTATATAGACAGAATACAGATAAATTTAAGTGTTTTAACGACAAGTTCCTCACTTGTCACTTTGCTTATTTTATTATATGTTTCATTGCATTTAAACATTTTATTCTTAACAATAATCTATTTATTTAAATGTTAACAATTTTAGTTTTTAAACTGTATACACTTATAAAAAATTAGAAGTAAAAATGTTTTAAATTAATTAAATGAAGTTAATGAAAGTAACAATACATTTAAATTTGAGGTATTTTAAGATAAGTAATTTTGCCGATGATAAAATAATATTGTCATAATTTACTTCAAAACATCATTGTCATATTTTATACTGATTTAACAGTCGTTTAGTCAGCAAATTTCAATGTGACCATTGTGCTAAAATTTCATTTTGTGAAGCCTATTAGTATAAAGATAATTTTTTTTTTAAGAATTTCTTTTACTCTGATTTTAAATATCAATAATTATATTTCACTGATATTTATTTTACTCCGGTTTTATTTTTTGAAATTATGTTTTTGAAACTGCATATCCATTTGTCTAAAAAAAAAAAACATTAAATATGATATCTATTAGATTATTATGATAAACTTTAGATTTTTTTTTCACCAAAAATATATATATAAAAAAAAATTACAAAACTGTTTACAATTCTTTTAAGTCATGACTATGGAAATTTTATAAAGATAAACTTTACTTAAAACATGAAGCAATTAAGATTTTAAGTAGTTACACATAATTTTAAATCTTGAAAGTATTATTCTTATAAGTATATGTGTCAAAAGACATAAAACAAAATTATACATTTATATACTTTTAAAAATGATTGATAACATTTTAAAAATTATGTACGTTATTATTTATTGTTTCTTTAGTTTTGTCATACTTGTTGTGCTTACACATAATATACATATAATTTTATAAGAATTAAAAATCTTGGCCCTTCATTTAAGTTTGCCGATTGATATTTTATAACTCTCTTGTTATCGTGTTATAATTATATAAATTGTTTTCATTAGTTATTACTTATTTGAATGGAAATTAAGACATTATTTCATGAAATATTCTTTTCTTTTATTTTAATACTTATCTATTTAATCAATATTAAACCTTTGTTTTTAAATATAAATGATTTTTTCCTGGTCAATACTTGTAGTTAAATGCAGTTTACTATGTGCTGAGTGAATATTTTACTAATGAAACATTATCACTGCAAAGTGTAATTTTATCTTGTTATGATGATTATCTTTTATTATTTTTGAGGCCATCTAATAAATACCTATTAATCGAAGCATTATTAAAAGATCTAATATATATGACTAAGTACGATATCCAATTATTATCACTTTTATCTGGTAGTTGTAACTTTAAAATTGCAAGAACCCTCAGCTTTTCAAATATGCTGATATATATGTGTATATTTATTTATTTTATATATATTTCTTATAACTTTTTTTTTTTAACAAAAATCAAAATGTTAATCAAATTATTAAATTTTCAATATTTGATTTAGTTACAACTCAACTCTAATCAGATGCAAATGCTTCGTATGCAAGTTCAAAATTCTCCCCAAACTCAACAAGTTCAAGTAGTCCAAACACAACCTCAAATCATACAAGTAAGATATTTTCTAATTATTATTAACTGCTATTTTTTTTATTTATTTTTTTCGATAAAGGTAGCCTCTCAAGCTAATGGTCCAACACCAGTTTACATATCTCAATCAAGTGTAAATCCTTCTGCAAATACAGAGTAAATAATTGTAATAAAAATAAAAACTATGCGTGTACATAGTACAATAATTAGTAAATTTAATTATTCAACATTAAAATCAAATACATATTACATTAATAATTTATATTAAACATATAATTTGTGTTTTGTTTTCAAATATTGTAATAATACTTTTGTACATCAACTTAATCTTTATATATTACCAGTACGTCCTAAAAACTATTTGACTTATATATTAAATATATTTTTAAATTATGGTGTTAAAAATGTACATTTCAATCGATATTATTGTCATGTTTAAATGAACATATATTTCTACATTACTAAAGAATTCTTCAACAATTTTCAGTGATGGGTAATATATGTGATTTATGATAATAGTGTGTGTATTATAACTATATATATATTATAAATTTGTCTTCGTGTATTTATTTGTTATGTCCGTAATGCTTTCTTTTTTATAAGATAAAACAACTAGTTGCTTACTTTTATCCTTAAAAATAGTGATTGAGATCCCATCATCTAGTTCTAATTGTTTTACAGGTGACACGATGGAAATGTTTTTAAATTATTTAGTTTTTATGTTATTTAAACTTTCAATTTTCATCATTATGGCTTTAAATAAACAAATTTCAGGGATAAAAAAATAGAAATTAAAATATTTATGTGTAGCATGTATCTCTTCACATTTTTTTTTTTTTATAGTGTATATTTATGTAATATTGTTCTGTAAATATAATAAACAATTGGAACAATATTATAATAAGAAAAAAATGTATTAATATCTATGCATATTATTTTTAATTATGAAGATGAAAAATTAATTTCGACAAATATTTACCATTTTTCAATTAATAGAACGTTTTTAAAATATTTAAATTCGTATTGCATTGTATTAAAACAGTTTATTATCACGTAAAAGTTCATATATAAGAGTATATTGCAATTTTTATTTTAGTTAGAGTTCTAATAGTTAATTCAAGATTGTAAGTTATTAGTACTATAATTTTTAATTTAATCAGTAATCATATAAAATTTTATATTAATGTAATATTCTGATCTCTATTACTAAAATTATGATTTAGTCAACAATTGTACAAAATATATTTATTTTTTTAATTCTATTTATAAGTTTATAAACAATCTACTCTCGGCAACTTGTAATTCTCATTATTTAAAAAGATTCGCTTCAAACTGCCATGTTAAAAGTGTATCGTTAATCCAGACAGTATAGGTTTGATATGTTTTTGATATTTCAAATTCTTATAATTTCTAAATTTAACTAATTATTTTTTCCATAGTTTTATTACTTCAAGGAAAAAAACTTACATTTTTTTACATAAATCAAATTCTAGTCAAGTTCTCCAGTTAAATCCGAACGAACGATATTATGAATTATAATTTTTTGATTATTATTATTCATTCACTAGTTTTACCTAAGATTTGAATAGTACTTATCAAGACAATAAATGGTAGAATTTGATTTGATACTACTTTATCTAATTAATATTATAAAAGACGAAAATAAGAAACATTTAATATTTATACAAAGCAATTTATGTGCCTTAATTATATATATATCAGAATTTATAAATCCGATAATCATTGTAAATCCAAGTAAATGTATAAAGTAAAAATTATCTAACGTATTTTATGTTGTTGCGATAGGACAAGATTTTGACTACAAACAAAGTTACAAAAAATACATACAATTATATTTATAAACTATTAAATGTATGTTTTTATTTATAACAATTTTGGCAATTAATACAGTTTTTTCTTTTTACAATGTAGAAAATAAACTGTGAAATAGACAACAAACATATAAAGACAGAGAACAGTGATGCTACTGACAGTGTTCATTGTTAACGTGTACATGCACATATTTATTATTCCAGTTAGCACATTGGCAAACAAAAAGAAAAATAATAAATTTTCGTTTACACTGTCTATGATCAGCGACACTCCAGTGAACGCGGTGACATTTGATTTGCCCGCCTTGTGCAAGAGAACAGTAATCCAGTTTTCAATTGTTACTGACATGAACAAAAGGTATGAAAATACCGATAAGGTCCAGTAAACATAACCGGCATTGGCTAATCTCCTAGAAATGCCGAAATAATAACTAATAACCAACGTCAAGAAATTCAGTGCTATAGCTAAACCAAGAGTTATAACCAAGAGAAACATACTGTTGACCATATAATTTTTTTTCATAAATAGCGATAAGTGCCATTTCATTGACAACGAGTATAAAAATAGTGCTTCGTAGCCGATTAAAGAGAAAATACCCTCGCGGTTTGCCGACAACATTGTATCTCGAGGTGCGTCGCTCATGATCCAATCTGAGAGACCGCAATTTAATGCGATTTCATAAACTATCAGCAAAACTGTGGCGACACCGGACAAACAACAAGTGCTCATGAATGGTAAAATGAGTAAATTAATTATTTTTAAGAAGGCTAAAGTCATGAAAAAATTCCAGTGTACACCATATTCAAATACGTAATGATGATAATCGGACTTTGTGACGAAATACGTGCGACCAACACCCAAAATTAGCAACGGTAAAACTTGTTTGAAAACTCTCCACGAATGTTTTCTTAAATTATGTACATTGGGTATGTTGAATAATAAAGCGTTTGAACAGACGTAACAGCCAACGCCTATGTCCATGACGCTGTGGCCAAACCTTTCGGTTTTGGCAAAACGCCGTGGGAAAATGTTGAAATCAACGGCGAGTATACAACACGCCGTATACGTATTGAGCATGAAACGGCAGAAAGTGACGAATGGGATTTTCGTCGTTTTAACATTACTGGACGACACGCAATTACGATTCGACAAAAGCCAAGTGAACGCGAACGTAAAAACGGTAATGTAAAATTTAAACTGAGCGTCTGAATGGTTTGAGAGTAATGTAAAATTGAACATAATGGGCAGCACCATGATTACAAACTCGAAGTAAAACATCCAAATGGCCGGCGAGTTCATTTTCCTACTGTAGTCCGTACCGACAGTGATCCACGTAAATATGATTAAATGAATCGGCAACGGAAACAGAGCGGCGTACACTTCGAACAACGACGAACCCGTTTGGTTGGACATTACTTCTCTGTGCAGTTCTTTATAATCGGCGTCCATTTTACAAGACTTACACACATACATACACACACACACACTACACAAATAAAATCATACAAACGGCCGGGTTAAGGAATTTTATAATACACGTAATATTATACGCCAAGTACCTATATTTATCTAAAATCGCAACGATTGTCTGTTGAAAATTAACGTTTATTAATTGCTAATAAACTGGTTCGATCGGTTTTGAATTATGCGAAAAAAGAAACACACACGACAGTACACACATTGCATCATGAAAATTATAATTTTTCAAACGAAAATCGAACAGCAAAACATTGCTCCGGCTTATCTTATCATCGCCGCGATTTAATAGATAAAAAAAAAAAAAAAAAATGCGTTTTTGGAACTTGAAAATTATTTCAAAAGTATCGTTACTGTAAAATAATTAATATTGATTTAAATAAAAATCTTCAATATTTGTAACGGGTGCCTAGCGCACCTTCGAATAATTTCAACGAAACAGACACGTATGCAATTTGCGTTACGAAAACGGCATGGCCACTTATGGGTTGAGCGTGGCCGTCAGCCATTCGACAATTGGTCTTTTTGTCATTCTTCCGAATTTCGTTGAAATTGCCGGTCCGACATACGACGTTTGTGCTTGAGAATCTAACAAGGCGGTAACAAAACCCGTTTCAAACTCCAACTCAATAGATGTGGTTGATATTTTTGTCGTTGTTTTGGTCATTACAGATCATACAGCTGCACATCCAAAACTATTGGGGTTTTCAATAGAAGCAATCGATCGTTTTTTTCGAGTAATAGTGTAATTGTGTTTGTAACGTTGTAGCCGCATTTTCCGTCAGTTGTGGTTCTAGAGTTCTTACCTGGGCTGACTTATGAATATTTTCGTTTTCGATACATGTAATAATTTTGCTTGAAACAAAATACATTCAGAATTTTTAATGAAACGAATGGATCCTCTACTTTTTCACTCGAAAATTAAGGGAGATCTCGCGGACTTTGAGTCGTGTATCGGAATGAACCGTATAAACTCCAACGTCCTTTGTATATTTAATACTTTCATATAATTATACGTTTGTATCGCAATTATGTTTAGTCAATTTTGTTTCAAATAATTTTTTTACGATTTTTAATTATTATCATTTATATCCGTAAAAATCCGTGTTCCAGTATAATTATAGTTATGAACTATGTGTACCTACATGTATTATCGTAATTATGAAGAGTACAACATTAAAATACAAAAATTAACAATATTAATATACTATTTATTTCAAAAGTTGATTGTAAATATAACAAAAAAAAAAAATATATATATAGAAGATCTTTTAAATGAAAATTAAAAAGTAATAATTGAATAATTTCAGAATCATTTTATTATAACAGATCGATTATTCGTAAAAAAATGTCAGGCTTACTAAAGACCCTTGTAAGATCTTTAATATTGAACTTTTGCGTCCACACATATAATTTCAAAGTGCCGTTTGTCTGTTATCAATTTAAATACAAAAACAAGTGAATATATTTATTCTACTGTATTTTTCATAATTTTGTTATGTACCACCATTGATTATATTGAGTACATTTAATCAACGATGTAAATAAATAACAAAGCGAAGTATCTACAAAACTGAAAAATTTGTAACAAGGAATTCGGCGATAAAAATATTTTTATTTTATTATCCCGTTATTTAATAAAAAATCAGTAATAAAAGATAAAACTTATTATTTACACATTATATTCGAATTTGTATCAAATTTATTTGAAATTAAAATTCAGGTTTTGTGTTGTCACCACAGTGATTACTTCAATATACTTTGTGGAATTCGACGAGCAATTCTAATCTTACTGATTTCAGTTTGAGAATACCACAGATATAAAATAATATCTTATATCTATGGATATAAAATAGACGCTACTCGCGATCTATCCATTCATTATTATCAATGGTTTCGTGTTGATCACGTTTAAGATAAACTATCTGTGGGTCATTCGCACTGAAAGTACCTTATCGAATATGAAACGATTTGAAATAAACTCGTAGAACATTCTTAATTCTAATTAATAAATACTATTATAATTACCTACTTAATAAATGGTCTGCAATAAAGATAAACTTAGTGATTTTTACAATCCCGCTTATCTACATTCCTTTTTTTTTATTAATATTATATGTATAATCATAGAGGACAAAAAATAATAGATAAGAAAATACAATTTGATAGTAAAAGAAAGAAAATTATGTGCCATTACTACTCGTTGATTTATAATTACGTTTTCTAGTCAGAAAATAATGTCGATTTATTATACAAACAGAAGAGATGTCTGCATTCCGTAATTACGTTTCGTTACTCGATTGTATTTTAGATTATTCAAATATTCGTGCAGTAAACACACCAAATCAATTTGATATCACTAAACATTCTACGATGAATGTCTGACGTGCTCATTTATTTCGTAGACAATGTCTACGTCCTGTGATAATTACTCAATATGACTGCGGATACGGGCAATAATTCCGTGAGTATTTACGTGTGCCATTAAATTACAATGCATCCAGGAACGTACATTGATTTATTTTTCAGGTAGCTCTAAATATAAACGATGTGAAAAGTTCAGATTATAGCTCAAGCATGTTAAAAGAACTTCGTCAGAGTTTGAGCTCTTCTCAAGCGTACCGTGTTTCAAATTCAACGATACGTTTTCAAACACATTTTGTTATCCTCGTTTCATTAATTAGTATTATATTCTTGGTGATTTTGTACAATATGGCGCATACAACGCCCAAATTTATCAATTATGACATTAGCCGTCCTGGTGACAGATTTATATACAATAAAGTCAAATCAAAATATCCGTTATCTCAACCCATTTACATTGACAATATGGGTATAAAATATCGTATTGGAATTATTAGCGATTTAGATAAAAATTCCAAAAATCACACAGAGAAAAACACATGGTACAGTTATTATAAAAAAGGTTATCTTACTTGGTATACAAGTAACGGCACAGTAGAACTATTGTGGGATGACAAAGAACCAAAAGTATTGAAATCGTCCATTTCCATGGGTGGACGAGGAATGGAACTTTCTGAACTTGTTACATTTAATAACAAAATATATTCGTTTGACGATCGAACTGGTATTGTTTATAGTATTAATGCAGATGATACTGTTTTACCTTGGGTAATACTTATGGATGGAAATGGAACTAGTTTTAAAGGTAAACATTATAGTTTATTTATATTAACTAATGTACACATTTATTTATATTATGTTGAATGAGTTGTTCTGATTAATTTTTCTACATCGTTATAATTAAATTTGTTTTTTAATTGAAATTTTTTTTTTTGATAAAATATTTTTAAATTCATCAAACATACAATGTATTGATCCTAATATGTATTGATGAACGACATACAATTTTAACGTATCAAGAAAATTGAAAATATATAATATGTATAATACCTATATTTTGTTTATCATTTTATAGAAATGAATAATAATGAATACTGTATCATAATTAATAACCAAAATGTTTTTTTTTTTGTTTTTAGGATATAAAAGCGAGTGGGCAACTGTACACAATAATAATTTATATGTTGGAAGTATGGGTAAAGAATGGACTTCATCAACAGGAGAATTTGTGAATAATAATCCTATGTGGATAAAAGTAATAAATAAATTTGGTCATGTCAGTCATATTGATTGGACAGACAATTACATTGCAATTCGAAAAGCGGCTAACATTAATTTTCCTGGATATATGATACACGAGTCGTGTGTATATAGTGAAATACACAAACGATGGTTCTTTTTACCGCGTAGGAGTTCATCAAAACAGTATAATGAAGTTGACGATGAATACATGGCCACAAATATGTTAATATCTGCAAATGATAGTTTTGACAATATCGAGGTAATTAAATATATAACAATAATATTTATATTGTTTTATTTTTAAAATGATTTTTATATGTTAACAGGTAATTTTTATTGGCAAGATAATATCTACTCATGGATACTCTAGTTTTAAATTTTTACCCGGTACAAACGATATAATTATCGTGGCGCTTAAATCTGAAGAAGTTGGATCTAAAACTGCCAGTTATATTACAGTATTCAACATTTATGGAAAAATTATACTACCAGAAGTTAAAATAGCCGATCATAAATATGAAGGAATAGAATTTATTTGACTCATATCAAAATGTAATAATTTTAATTATATAAATTACATGTTTGTATTGTTAAAAAATATTAATTTTACCTATAAAGACTGTTTGAGTTTGTCAATAAATAATGAAACTTCTTCTTGAGAAAATTCCATAAATATATTTTCAGACACTTGTGGATTTTCTATGTTTCTTGACCTAGGCCCATCCTTCAAATGTAATACAACCTGAAGTAATGGTTCTTCCAATGTGCTTAATGTACTGCTGCCCATTATATACTATAAAAATACAAGACACAACATTGATAAACAAATTTAAATAAAATTTATCAACATTTGGGCCATGTATAAAAATTTATTATTAAACATTTTTTATCCCTTGCGATTTATTCATAAGAAGACAATTGTATTTTTTCAATAAAAATACAGATGTAGTAATAAACGTTTAATTAAACAGTAATATATTATATAATGTATTCTTTTTCATATACATGGAACAAAATATTTATTGATATATACAATTATAAAATTGGAATAATTTATTGATCATTAATAAAAGTATTATATGTTTGAAGTAAAATTAACTTTTAAACACACATAAAATAAAAATTATTTTAAAATATTCCAGATTTAAAATAAATAAATTAATTGTAATATACATATATACAATAGGTTTAAATTTTTACTCGGAACATTTCATATTACATTTAAATCAAATTATAGAAAATGGAATCGCCATGAAAAAATAACATAGTTATATTGATACATTTATTATAAATATTTAATGTACATTAACAATTTATATTCAAATACAAAATAAGAAAAGTTATTTAGAATATAACAATAGATAATTGATTTAGTGTTTAATTTTATTAAAATTGTTACATATTTCATTTTCAGCTCTAGGAATTAAATTTAACAACTCTTCGACGTCTGTGTTAAAATCATCATCTGCCCAGTACTCGATAAGTTTCCGAAGAATAATTCCAACTTTTTTTCCATCTTTTATGCCACGACTTTTGATCATGTTGCCTGTAATAGGGAACTTCAATGGAGTCCACTTTTCAAATTCTTCAAGAAATATTCTTTCATTGTTATACATCAATAATTGTTCAATAAAAGTTTTCATTGTACCTTGTTTACTTGGATTTTGTATAATTTTGATTTTACTTTTTTTCACATTATCTGCCGTCCATTTTTCATCTCTACACTCCATTAAAAATAATCCCAAATCTCTGTCAAATGCTCGAAATTTTAACCTATTGTTGAGTTCAATCATATCTTGAGGTTCTTTTAAAAGCGCTGTTAGCATTGTAATTGGTTGTAATTTTAGATCTTTGCTTCGATTAATAACTTTATCAAATTCGTCTATATTAGGCTGTTGGGGTAAACCAATATGTGGACCCAGACCTAGATTTAAAATAGTTTTCATAAGTTCTGGTCCATAAGTTCCTTCCAAAATTTTACTTATTTCTACCCAAATTCGTTCACCAGATATTTGTCCCAGTCCACTACCATTTTCTCGTATTGCTTCAAGTATATATTCATCATGGAGGTCCGGCCCATTTGCTAAACATCCATAAAATCTAAAGTATCGTAAAATTCTCAAATAATCCTCAGAAATACGCTGTTTGGCATCACCAACAAATCTTATTTTACGTTTTTTCAAATCTTCATATCCATTAAAGTAGTCGTACACAGTGCCGTCCATTCCTAAGAACATTGAATTTACTGTTAGATCTCTTCGTCCTGCATCTAATTTCCAATCCTTAGTGAATTCGACATCTGCATGTCTGCCATCAGTGACAACATCGATTCTCAGCGTAGTAACTTCAAAATTAACACCATCAACATGAGAAGTCACTGTTCCGTGTTTCAAACCACCTTTGTTGACTAGCCTGATGTTTTCTTTTTCTAACATCTCAACCATTTCATTGGGAGTAGCTGTAGTGGCAAAATCCAAATCAGTAGGCGTTTTACCCAACAGAATATCACGCACAGCACCTCCGCACAACCTTATTTCATAATTGTACTTTTTAAAAGCTTGTAATACTGTGGTAAGTTGTGGAGAGAATATGAAACCGTATTTCGAGTTTTCAAGTTTCATGATGGCTGGCACAAGTCGAGGCTTCAGATTATAACTAACGATAGGATTTACAAAACCTATTGAACGAGAGAAGTACAGTAGTGAATGTTGTGTAAATCGTTGAAATAAACACTTCATTTTTTAAGACAGTATTTAAACAAAATGTTCATTTTACAATAAACATAGGAAAACATCAAAATTTACCTTCAACTTCCAGTCAAAATCTACCAAGTGCTTATCCACCATTTTCGTTTGAAATTTTGATTTTTGCTATTGATAATAAATTCAATGTAATGCGGTATTTGCCGACATTTGATAATTTTCATGGCCCGTGTGTAAAAGAACGGTAAATTGATTTCGGCTCGTGAAAACAGTCGGCACTGTCTCAGTTTTTATAGGTTATTTTTATAACGTTTTTAATCGATAGTTTTTAAGATTTGAGTAATTGATTAACGGAGGATAGAATTACAATTCTTTGGTAATTTATAAATTCGAAAAAATTTACGTTGTTACAAAAGATATATCATAATAATTATGGTAAGTAATATTTAAAAAATTAAATATTAAAAACAAATGAAACTATCGATGTCTTATCAGTTTATTCGATTATTCTGATATCATTGAAATCCGCGTTGCGTTAATTTGTTTTCCTTCCATTTCGTTTGGAATTGAAAATTGAAGAGAGAGTTCTCTGTAAAAGTTTGCCCGTGAGCGTTTAGCGTGCGAACCAATTTGTTTTGAGTTTTTGACGGATTCGGATCACCAAACAATGGTAACATTTATTTTTTCGTAATATTTAAATAATTTTAACACATTATATATGAAATTATTGTTTTACATGATATTCGAGCCGCACATTTCTAACCTCCATTGACGGCCGTCACTTCTTACCGCATGGTTTTTGGTGAACTTTTCATTATTGTCTCCGTTGAAACATTGTTCGTTCCAAAAATTTGAGAGATTCTTATATTCTAATCAATAATTGCGATATGCAATTACTATAAACTTACTACGTACTTATTATCCGACATTTTTCAAGTTCTTCGAATGAAGAACCATCGCTCATTGTTACATATCGACAAAACTGGAAACTACGTTTTTCCTGAATTTGTGATATCTATAATACAATTGTTTACATTTGTTTTTTTTTTCATTTATTTTACGGTGAAAACTATGTGATGAAATCAGATGTAGTCTATGAATCTTACTTCAGCGTTATGTACCGCAACTATCATAGTGATTTATATGAAATCGTTAATTGCATTTAAGTTCTGGAGTAAATACTAGAAAACAGTAGTAGTGAACGTGGTCCGTTTCCAAGTTACCACTTTTCAAGTGGTGTTACGTTCAAAAACTTTGAATTGTTAGAGCATCAAAACTAAATTCATTAAATTCTGATGGCACAATTGTTTTAAACTTCTTAATTATCATTTTGATAAGATTAAATAAAATGTTTGAAACAATTAGTGATTTGTTAGTTACGTAAATACGATTTCAATAGTAATGTCGGTTGTCAAAATCTAATTGCATTATTCTTAGTATATAAAAAAAAATATCAATAAAAAATTTTGAACAATTTTATTTTAGTTTTTTGAAAAATCTTATTTTTTTAAACGCTAATTCAGAACAAATAGTTTAAATTATACTTTATTTAGTACTAAACTGCATTTGTATGATCAAGTATTTATGATTTATATAATTATAAATTACTAAAATATTGTCATTGGACATTTATTTGACATTTAATTTTTAATAAAATTCGGAATTTTGTAAATTCTAGATGGCATTATTTTATTGTTACGTATTCGTAATACTAGATGATATATGAAGTTTTATATACCTACCTACTGAAATTATGATTTATTTATTAAAATTAATTTTTAAAAGCTGTCTTTAAATAATATGTTTTAGTATATGTGTATAATTTAATCTTTTTCCGTATACATTATGATGAATCTTACGTACTGACATTAATGAATGGATATTAAGGGACGTAATTCTGAAGAACGATTAAATAAGTTTATTTTAATTTTTGTTGAAATAAATTTTATGATGAATCTTGCGTACTGATCATTTTAATGAATGGATATCAAGGGACGTAATTCTGAAAATCTATATTTTAAATATGTTAAATTAATAAATACTTAATAATGAATCTTATGTACTGACTAATGAATGTAAATTAAAGAACGTAGTTCTGACAAATAAATTATCCTTTAAATAACTTTACTTAAAGTTAATTTTAATAGTTATTAAAGTTTTCTCTAGATAATAAATTATATAATGATATTTTATGAATATATGGTTTTTTTTTTATTTGTTGATTATTAATTAATTTACTAATAATGTGTACCATAATTTTATTTGTTTAGCCACAAGAAATTAAAGAAATTAAAGATTTCCTCCTGAAGGCCAGAAGGAAGGATGCCAAATGTAACTATTTTTCTTAAATAATATTTTTTTTTATTTATTTACATTTAAAATTTTTTTATCAATATTATTTAAGAAGGCAACATGTTGCTATGTTTGGTGTCTGTGTATCTTTTTAGACAATACAGCAAAATAACATTACATAGAACTTAAATTACAGAATTTAGGTTTAATATAGAGTTTTTGCATTTATTACCAAATTATTATTTTTAAGAGCTCCTTATATATAGCCGTTTTAATATGAATATTGTTGGACCAAGAAATTGTAACTATTAAAAAATATAAAAAACATTGTTACTCCCTTGTCAAAAAAGATTTTGAGATTTTTAACACTTGTTAACCTGTTTAATAAGGTTTCAAACTGTACATTTGAAACAAACGCAACAATATTAAATTTATTTAATGTTACTTTGTTATGGTTATTGTGACGTCCTTTTAATATCAAATCAAAATTTGTTGGTAAACCACACAACAATTTATATTAAATATTTCCCTATTTTCATATATTATAATTCCTACTAATAATTATAACATTTTACCTTAATTTATATATATATATTTTTATTGTATTTTTGTTAAAAGTTGAAAATATAAAATATTACATTCTATATTTGTAAAGTATACAATTTAATCATTTACATGTTAAATTTTATTCAAAAAGATTGATAAAACATTTTATTAATTGTTGTGTACTTTAATAGCTGTTAAGATTAAGAAGAACATTGAAAATGTGAAATTCAAGGTACGCTGTTCTCGATTCCTTTATACCTTAGTAATTACAGACAAGGAAAAGGCAGAGAAGCTTAAACAATCATTGCCACCTGGTAAGATATTTGGATTAAATACAATAAATGGCAATGAATACCATAATTTATGTAATTATTTATTACAGGTCTTCAAGTAAAGGAAATCAAATGTAAAAAAATGAATTCTGACGATAGGGAGAAGAAATAAACTTAAGATTGTGGTGAAAGATGTTTATATGAAATATAATTAATTTTATTATATGTAATTTGTATTTTTTTTTCCAATAATTTCTCAACATTTATCTGAAAAGCAATTTTAAGAATGCTAATTATAGCATGTTTTTATAATTAGGCGCTTTATTAAAATTAAATTGTTTTAAATATTTAAAAAAATCAATCTATTCAATGTAGAAACTATATATAGTATATAGAAACTATATGAAAACTAGTATACAGGTATAGTGTAGTAAGTGATGAATTTTAACCAAATTATATTTGGTTAAAATCATTTGTTTTAAATTTTTATTTTATTTTTTTTTTTTACAATTCTCAAAAACAATTTGGAAAATGTATTTATTAGTATCAGTGCAATATTCAACTATTATGATGTACTCCTATCTGAAAAATGTGCAGTACATCAAAAAATTATATGATTTTGTAAAAAAAAAATGAATATATTAACTCACTCTGCCTGATATATATAACTCAAAGTTTTATTATACATATTAATAATAACTTCAAAAGTGAATTGTGAAGAGTATTTGCTATAAAAGAGAAATTCGAATAAGTACAATAATGAAGAATTCCAATTATATTGAGTTAGAGTAAACAACCAAAATTATTCAGAATATTTAATTATTAATCAGTTTAAGTACGATTAATGTTTAATTGTTAATCTGATCGAATTAGATGCCATTTCATACCAGTTTTGATTAAAAAAAAAAAACCATGCACTATTATGCTAAACCATGATTAACACATCTCTAGTTGAGTTAAATACTATACTTTATCTTTATATGAAACGACAAGGTGTAAAAGGTTGTTTGTGCACCGTTAATCAAAATCGTGATTTGTACATAATTTTATTATTAATTGGGTATTCTTGTATTAAAATCTTGAATTTCAAAATTCTATTAAATTTTCAAATTCAAAAATATGAATTAGTCCATCATTTTTTCCCCGAAAAATTAGCATATCCTTGTTATAATAGTAAAGGTATAAAATCGGCTAAATCCTTATATATTTTTATAAGCAAACTGAAAAATTGCATAATTTAGTATTTTTTAATAACAATTTTTCTTTAATATTTTATATTGCTATAATAATATTGTAAACATTGATTACCAAACATTAAAGCAAGGAAGTCCAAATAAAATAATTTAACTATAAGTCATATATGTATTAAGTTTAAAAGTTGTGTTGTTTTATAAAAATATTCAACTAACATTAAAAATTAAAATTTCCTACATTTTTGAAATTAAGTAGGTATGTACGTAATTTTGTTACAAAAAGTGAGTATTTCCAAATCAAATATTTTATTTATGAATTAATCAAAAAAGATTTGTAGAGCTGTTTAAAGTATAATCGGTTTTGCAATATTTCTGAAAACTGGACAACCTCTTGCAACTGGTGAATTTATAGTGGCTTTTTAATTTTTAACAAATTTGTAACGATTAATAATTATTGAAGAACACTGTACCAATAATGTATATAATTTTATTTTTATTGTATTTAACATACATTTTTTTTGTACACAATTATTTTGAGAATATTAAGAGTATTGTTGGAGTGTTTTATTAAAATTCTAGTTTCTAAATCATCACGAATACATTTTTTCTAGATAATTTGATATTTTAATTTTTCAGTAAATTGCATTGTTTTTCTGATACGACATGACATAATTATAAGTTTTGGATTGAACATACTAGTTATTATTACTTAACAAAACATTAAAATACATTATGAAATGTAAATTAAATATTTGAGTTGTCATTAATCGTTCACCACATTTCTACCATACAATACGATCAGCTATAAAGACAGGAATGAGTATGCGTACAATAAAATATAATTTAAAGGCGCAAACACAATTGTTGGATAAGATCACTAGATTATTCCATCTTGATTGACAGTAAACATTTAAAATTCAAATTGTGTCTACATGTAAAAGCCACACAAAACTAGGGGATAGGTTCGTTATTAAATACATGTAATTATAATTTTTAACATATATTTTTCCAAAAAAAATTATTGACAACTAGTACATATAAACAAATCCATAGTTTTGATCATATTTGTTCGATATATGCAACTGTTTATTATTAATATTAATAACTATTTGCATTGGATTCCTTTGTACAACTATAGATAAAATAATACATCATGATAATAGGATTTTATTTAGAGTGAAATACATTAAAGATGTAAGTATAAAATAAAATAATAATAGTAATTTGTAGTGATAACAAATGTTAAAACAATATGAGACATTGGCACTTTTTTTCTTCCTTCTAAATATTTTAATATATTGATAATAATTTGTATAACAAAGTTTATCATAAAAAAGTGCTCTTGAGTTTAGTAATTTATACTTTTAGCAGCATTGTTAAATGTTTTTTTTATTTCTAATAAAATATATTCTGTACATTGTAGATAATGTTTAATAATAATTTAATGGGGAAAGTACATAAACGTTTATTCTAGCAGTTCAACAACTTACCACTAGTACAATTAAATAAAAATATATATTGTCAAATTAAATTTAGTCACAGCAAAATGATTACATTATAATATAATAATAACATTTAAATTATAATTGGCAAATAAATGAATAATAATTCTAGTTGACAATCATATTTATCATTGGTGTTATTGCAAACGTGTTTATATATATATATATCAGTAATTTTTTTGATTAATCTTAACAAACAATTTCTTTCTAGAAAACAGTTTAATACCCAATTGTAGTCTATCTAATTCTTTTTCTATGTGTTTACGTTTTTCTTTTGTCTTGTATGAATCTGAACCCACTGGCAACATATTCATCTGCATTACCAAGTCACTGTAATCTATATCAACAAAATGTATCATGTACAAATATTACGCATAATACTAATACAGATACGAGGGTTACCTTTTTGTATTTTAGCTAAATGATCTAGACGCTCAGGTTCTGGTAATAAAATATGGCCAGGAGGACATGCTGGATCATTCATGCCCAATTCGTGTCTAATTGCTAGTTTTTTCTGTGTTTCCTTTTCAATATTTCTTTTTAACTCTTTTCGATCTTTCAAATATCTATTAAAAAAAAAAAAAAAAAATGTAAAAAAGTAATGTATACATTTATTAAAAACGTAAATATTAATAATACTTTGGTATTTCTCCAGGCTGATGGTGGCCAAATATGTTTTCTTTATGTTCAACTAAATTAATCTGATTTTTCTTCGAATTTATATCATCACGTTTCCCTATAGCTTTCAAATTCTTTTCCAATACACAATTAGAACCCTCCAATATGGAATTTTCAGTTTGAATAGCAATAGTATTCATATGCTTCCTCTGAATGATATTAGCCTTCTCTGAATTCCTGGAATTTGAATATCTGATAATACTATCTTTTAATACATGTTCTTCATCATACGGATTTATTGTTTGTGTAGCTGTAATAACAAAATATTATAATTGTTATGATTATTTTTGTGTATCACATGTAATACAGACATACAATAATAATTGTGCTCAGTATTTATTTCAGGACCCGGGTGACCAGGAGATAATACCTTCCTGAAGAAAAATGTATATCCCTCCACGAGAAAAATAAATTTTAATAATGTAATAAATAATAATAGTAAAGAAAAAACGGCACTATAAATTTTTTTAGGACTTCTCACCAAAAATGTTTAATACCCCTTCGGAACATTAAGTCTGAAATAAAAACTGATTGTGTTTTTGAGAAAACATTAAGTTTCGATTAAATGTCTAATGTTGAATAGTAATAGTTATACAAGTATCTAACTAACTTAACATATTCACTTATAGACTATATAATATTTATTATATTAGAAAAAATAAATACATAAAAATAAAACCTAGGAAAGAAAAAAAAATATCATAATTTATAAATGATCATTCTTGTTATAAAGATTTAAATATGTCTACAATTTCAGATTTTCAAGGTTGGTTATATTTTTTTATATTATATGAGCCAAACGCTTGTATCAGGCATTGATTTGTTATATTATAACTATAATTAATTTTAGCATTTACTAACTAATGATAAAAGAGTTGAATAAAATATCAATGATATTACTTGTGTATATACCTTGATCTCTAAAAGCCAAAGAAACTTTATCACAACGTTTGATACCTAGTTTTTCTTGGGTAATTTTGGTTTGTGTTATTGCTGAACGAATTGATTTGATACTAGCGTCAATTTTATCTAAATGAAGGTTTTTTGAATTTTCAGGAATTGAGTCTTTATTTGGTTCACGTCTCAATTTCCATTTCTGCAAATAATTAAAAATATAAATACTTTTTAGGTAAAATAATTTATAGTACAATAGACATATTTAATAAAAACCAATCTAATATTTTTCAGTTACATTTTTAATTTCTATCCTCCTAACGTATTATATTTACAATATTTTTGAACAAAATTTATTAAAATTATTTTAGAATTAATATAAAGTATCAATGTAACGATTTAAAATTTTAAACTTTAAAATCAATATTTTATTATAAAAAATATGATCAACTTCTTTGAAACTATAATATATTCTAAAAAAATTTTTAATATGTATTTTGTTTTAAATTATTTAAAGTCAGTATTTTTTCATTAATACATGTAACAATCTAATTATATTGGTGTTCTAATTAAACAGTGAAATTATTATATATTATTAATTTATAAAAAAACAAAAAAATATGACTGGTTAAAATACCATAGCTTATCTGTTGCCAGGATACACATAAATTAAACAAAAATAGATAGTTAATAAAGAGGACATATTTTAAAGTCAATAAAGTACATGTGAATTAAAATACTTGAAGAAAGAAAAACCAAACTAATTCGCCAATCAATTGTGTATAACCAGGTTAATTATTTTTTAAATTAATTAATAGTTTAAAAACAATGAAAATAAATTAATATTATTAATGAGTTTAATAATTTAGTTTTTTCGAAATATTACTTTATTGATTGAAACTGATATCAAAAAAAGAAAAAAACTAATTATTTTAATTTAAATAAACAAATAAAAAATAAAACGTACTATGCATTATTATTAAATTTATTTGTTAAATAAAATGATAATTAATGAAATTACATTTTACCATTATGTCTAGTAATATTTTTATTTTACTTATATAAGATAAATGTGCTATATTATAAGTTTTATTGTAAAAAGAAGTTAGCAAACTATACGGGTGTTGTGGATTCCATTTAAGTGAATTACGTAAACAGAGATTATTATTATTATAAATTTAAAAGCAATATGATAAATCATTGTAATCGAAAAATGATTCTGAGTAGAGTTTCAGTGCAATTAAAAATTATTATTGTCCATTTTATAAGCTTTTGATTTTTTTTGTTAATATAGTATACAATTATGCATATTCATTTCAAAACTCTAGGACCGTTATTTTCAAAATTATAAAAAAATAACTATATACATATATAAATCAACGAAATCGCGTTTTACCATTTTAATGTAATTATTGTAACACATCTAAATACTATTGGGAAAATCGAAAATGAAATCTCTAAAATACCAACTGGTCAAAATTTGTTATTGAATTTTTAATAAGCATGCAGCAACATTTGAAGCATTCCTTCTATTCAAAAGTTATATTCAGAAAAAAAAAATATATCATTATAAAACCAATAGCTTCCTCACTCCACTTAGAATCTACAATAATTAATGAATAGTAAATATTTTTATAATTCATTATAGATTCAAACATTTTGCATTAATTTAGAAAAGTTCCAAAACAATGTTTAAAATGATAGGATGGTGTGATTAATATATGTATATAATATAGGTTTATAGAATAAGCCTTATATATATAATATTTATTATTTGAATACTTGAAAATATAATTTGCAAACAATCAAATTGATTAAAATAATGTCATTTAAGAAATTTAACCGAATAATAAATTTGGTTTTCACTTTTTCTTAAACCAATAATTTAAAAAAAAAGCAAACAAGTAGTTATTGAATCTATTAATAAAACAATTATTGAAATTAATCAGTTATTAATAGGGATAATTTAAAAAACTTTTATACGCGTAGAAAAAAATATCTTTTAAAACCAGTACGTTTAGGTAGGTTACCTGTTGCAACTGAATTTTAAATACTACATAATATAAGATAAATCAAAAAATATTATTTTGCATCAAAAATAATTTTGTTTAGTGTTACCTGAACATTGTTGCATGATAATTTATTTAACGGATTTTCGTTTTTTTCCAGCACTCGAGTGGTTTTCGCTAATTTAGTAACGTATTTCCTATTCTCTATCAAAAAATTCTTTTTAGATTTAATTTCTCCGACTTCTGTGTAAAATAAAATAAATAAAAATAAACAATTGATTTTAAATCATTATTTCTATTGAATTTCTATTACTATAATCAATAGGGAAAAAATCTCTGATTGAACTCATATTGATGTCGATTATTTTGCAATAATTTTCATTTCGTTGTCAACTGACTAATGATTAATTGTCGTACACAATAAAAAAAAACCTAAAACGCACATTTACATCTTTTAAGTTCGCCAATTATTATTAATTTCTTTGCGAATAATCACAATAATAATAATTAATAATAATATTGATCCGTTAAAATTGAATTTTAAAACCAAATACCAATACAGCAGTACAATTAATGGCGTACAAGGTATCGTGTAACAGATAACAGACAAAAAAATGACCTAGTTGCGTTATCACAATCAAATGCCAAAGACGTTCTAAAAAAACCCGGCGATTTAAATTATGTTTAGTGTTGGATACTGACAACAGTTTATTATAATATTAATTAATTAATTAATTAATTAATAATAATAATAATAATAATAATAATAATAATAATAATAATAATAATATAATATTTTACATTATGTAGTTGGTGTTTCACTTTACTCGTTAATTATAAAATATATTTTAAATATTATTCATAATTAAGGATTCAACATTTAATTAAGTATAACTATTTTCAGGAACGTTATACGGTTATTTCGTTTGTAGTTGAAGTTGAAGTTATTTACAGAAAATGTGTATAGATTTTTACTTTGTAATTATTGTGTACTTACTAATAATAATTAAACTATATATATATATATATCCGTTAACTTGTATTTATTCATTTTTTTTCTAACAATATTATTTATCAATGGGTTAAAAATAAATCAATTGTATTATAGCGAAATAAATTACTATTATACGTATGTAAAGAATTTCGTAAGTAAAGTTTGATTTAAAAACTAAATCGTTACTTTTCAGTGTATTTTATATGTATAGATATACAGTAATATTTCATTAACATTGATTTATATTTTATAAACAAAAGTATTATTGTTAATTTTAAATGTAGAGAAAACGTAACTTGTTTGTAATTTATTACTCGTTTATTAATTTGAAGTTTTCACTCGACACGATGGACAATGATGGTTCGACATTTATTTACGGCGTGGTCGACGAGTTGTGGACAAACGTATCGAAAACTATATCTCAAAAGTCTTTAGACAGAAAAAGAATAAATGCCATTACGCGTTACAACGTTGGTGCCGTAATCATTCGACCATTAAAAGTACTACGCGCGAAATATATTAATTATACGATAAAATAAAATAAAAAACATGCGTCAATTTCAACTTTATGGTATTTCGTAATAGATTAAATATCCTCATATCGATCTCGGAGACGTGATTACACAGTCACACGTATTTCTTGAACCACCAATTCCAAGCGAACGGGTTTTATTTGCTTCAAACATTCGTGACAGCAGAGTAAAAGTAACAGCCAAATTAAAGAGAAAATAATAACTGCAAATAAACGCAATGCCGTTATTAATATTTAAATATCGACTGAATATGTTACATGCCATTTAATTCAAAATACACGATTCAACGACGATCGTGTAAGTATGAATTTTCATAATATTACGGTTTTTCTAATTTGTTGAGCGATGTCAGTTTTGTGTTGCGATGTGACGGCGCTGTCGATTAAGAAAGTACTCGAGCACATCTATTGATAGATATATACACCGCACGGGGCGTATAAATTAGAAATATTTTTTCAAATTTTCCATTACTTATATATTATATTATACGTTCCTCGGTCAAAAAAAAAAAAAAAAAAAAAAAAAAATATTTTAAAATATCGCATTCGTTATTATTTGTTGATCAGTTAACAATAGATTTTTATAATATTTCTATGTATTTTGTTAATTTTTTTTTGAGAACAGACTCGAAGTATAACCACGCAGTTGTTAATAAAACTGTTAATTGTTATTGGAAAATTTCAAATTTTTTTTTTTTTATTTATTCGTCATAACACAACGAATTAAACGTTTGTCGCTTCGTAGCTATATAATCTCACCGTTCGATGACGCGCCCGTTGGACGAATGTCTAAGGACAAATATCGACTGCAGAAATCGAATTATTGTATTTACTTTTTTACTCGTTACAATGAAATATATTTGTGCGTGTGTATGTGTATTATGCGATAAAAGAAGTCGAATAACAATATTATTATTATTATTATTTCGTTTATACGAGAAAATATACGAGTTCGAAACGTGAAATTCCCTTTTTATCCGTCTTTCTCATAATAGGTTAGGTTAGGTTAGGTTCAAAAAGTAGTGCGAGAGCTGGGTGTAGAAGTCGTTAAGACACGGTTATCGAAAGCTGGCGCCATAGTGCTAGAAGTGAAGGCTAAAGAAGAAGCAGACAAATTGGCAGCCAGCTTGAACGCAGTTATCGGCGATGACGCAAAAGTGTTTAGGCCTACCCGCAGGACTCCGGTGCTCGTTCTGGACATTCCAGAATGGATGACTCCCGAAGAGGTCGCTCGGGACGTCTCCATGGCCGATGCGGACATCTTGGAAGCCGAGGTAACCATTAGAGACAACACGGGCGGTGGTAGGGTGGCTCGAGTAGATGTGCCAATGGCTGTAGCGACGAGACTGGCGAAATCCCGAGCAATTAAGGTTGGTTGGTCGAAATGTCGGATCAAATTGCTCGAGAGGAAGGTGTTTCGTTGCTACAGATGTCAGGAACCTGGGCACTTTACATCGAGGTGTACAGCTCCTGAAAGGCCAAAGAGGTGTTACGGCTGCAATGCTGAAGGGCACGTCGCCAAGGATTGTCCACGGAAGAAGAAGAGGGCAGAGCAGTGTCCTGTGAAGGAAGGCGGACCGTCAGGGCAACGCTCATCTTCGGCAGCAGTACGCGGCGAAGCCATGATTTCGTGATGTGGTGTCGGAGAGCAACATCCAGGATGTCCTCGAAGTTCCAGCCTGCTAAGGGCCGAGAGGAAGAAGAATTTTTGCTAGTTAAGCCAACTTTTTGTGGGCTGAACGGCCATATTCAGGGTGGTTAGAGGCCCCCATATTTTGTATGCTGTAAATATTTAATGTGTAAAGATTTGTTTTGTTTTTATAAATTTCACAAATAAACGATGCGGCTAGGGAAGAGGTAATGCTTAACGACGCTTCCTCCCCTAGCCGCGATACCGTTCGAAAAAAAAAAAAAAAAGGTTCAAAAAGTAGTAGGATCAAAAAGTTCGCGGAATTTATTTATAGAAAATAAAATATTTTACTTATCACATTTATGATTGTTGGAATTAACAGTACGCGTGATTTATTATCTGTAGGCATAATCGTTAAAACTACATTATATAGTCTCACGT
Source organism: Chaetogeoica ovagalla (assembly GCA_032441825.1). Classification (NCBI taxonomy): domain Eukaryota; kingdom Metazoa; phylum Arthropoda; class Insecta; order Hemiptera; family Aphididae; genus Chaetogeoica; species Chaetogeoica ovagalla. The sequence goes on along the minus strand of CM063733.1, from coordinate 6,053,790 downwards.
TAATATCGTGTTCGTACAAAACACAGTTTTGTCATTTTGTTAAAATGCGGCAATTTGAACGACGGGCCAACATTAAATTTTGTTTTAAACTTGAAAACTGTTGCAGAAACGCTTGAATGTTTAAGTATCGTTTATGGGGGTGAAGCATTAAAGAAAACAGCTGTTTATGATTGGTTTAAACGTTCAAATTTTGAACTCTTTCGATCGATTCGTCATTTTTCGAAGTTGACGACGGTCGACCACTTCGCGCTCTTCGTTTTCAAGCTTGGCCATTTTTGAAACGTTTATACCTATAGTCGTGCCATAAGTTCTTTTCCTATTTATCAGTTCTATAAATATTTTATTATAACACCAATGACTTTGTTTATGAATATAATTTTCAATAAGTGTCATGTCTATTATTTCCGGTTAGTACGATAGTTCACGTCACGTATTAAACACGGAATGGGTTGTTAAAGAAAATCGTGTTGCTGTCATTGCGTTATTTTAGTGTAATAAAATACCAATAGAGATTTTAAATTTATTAAAACTGTTAAAAATAACGAAAAAATTTGTTTGTCGGACCATTAAACGGTTTAACGAGTTGAACACTATAGATGACAAGCCAAGAAGTGGACGTCTAAGTGAAACAAGAACAAATACAGCAGTCAAAGCTGTCGCACAAATGAGGATTCGCAAAAATCCACTCCGTAAACAAAAAAATCATGGCTAGAGAAATGAAAATTCCACCAAGAACCATATCACGAACGGCCCTCTCATGATCCCTCCCCCTTAATCTGGTTAGTTTGGATTTTTGGTCTTATGTAACCAAGTTAATGCTGAGTTGTCGGTAAGGAGTTCAAAAGGCCCTGGTTTATGCAAATTCACTGGTAAATATCCAGGACTTAAAAAACAAAATACAGGCGATGTGTGACTTTTTAAGAGAAGACCAAATTAAAGTAGAGACTTCAAATACATTTTTGATGCGACTGGAATCATGTTTAGAACATGACGGGGAAAACTTCGAACAATTCATTGGATAAATTTGACTAACAAGTCATTTATTATAATAATACTAAAATAAATGAACAGAAATAAATTCCAAATTTTTGCATTATAATTTATAATAAAATTATATGTATAAAGAATAAATTATCCAGAAATTTAATATAGATTTTACCACATGTCACCATTAAGGTGATGTTCTTTCAAGTGTTTCTAAACTGTCTATTGTTAAAATTGAAAATTTAGGTACATCGCCAAACTACTATTTACATTTTATAGTTTCCAATGGATTTCTACCAGGAAAATAAGATAATACGCGCACATAAATATAGATAATAATATGACACATTATTGTAAGTTACATAATCTCTGTGTTTTGATCCAAATCTAAAATATATATATATATTTTTTATACAAAATGATAGAATACATTATAACATAACAATAACAACAATGTATCAAATATTTAAATAATAGTATAATCTAACAAGTGTTTAAATTTGTTAAATATTATAAATATTAACTTTTTAATATTTGATTTTTGTTGAGTTTCCTGAATAAACCATTTTCAATAGACATTAGCTCGTTATATGAACCCAATTCGGCAATTTTTCCATTAAATAATACGGCCAATTTATCTAAAATAATAAACAACAATTTTCAAAATAATTTAATAAAAATATAAAAATAGGTATTATAATTAAATTAATAAATCTATTTTTTATAAAACAGATTACATTTATGTTTGATTAAATATTCAGTTTAAAATAAGTTACCTGCGTTTTTAATAGTTGATAGCCTATGCGCAATTGTCAATACAGTTCTCCCTTTTGAAACTCTCTGCAATGCTTCTTGAATTAATTTTTCACTCTCTGCATCCAACGCACTAAATCAATGTTCAAATAAACAAAATAATTGATAAATCTAACCAAAAACAATGATATTGTATTACCTTGTAGCTTCATCTAATAACAAAACTTTAGGATTTTTTAATAAAGCCCTCGAAATGGCGATTCTCTGTTTCTGGCCACCAGACAAAAGAACCCCACGTTCTCCAACAATTGTATCAAATCCATCTGGAAATTTTTGTACAATAAAATCATATGCATTTGCTTCTTTAGCAGCAGCAATAATTTCATTTTCTGTGATGTCTTCACAACCATAAGCAATATTTTCTCTAACTGTCCCAGAAAACAAAATTGGTTCCTGTAAATAAGTAAAAATTATAAAAAGTATATATATATATATATATATAATAAAGTTAAAAAAAACTTATTATTGACTCGATTTATATACATAAAGCTTACAAGTTGTACAAAACAATCATTGAAATGATTAAACAAATAATACCTAAATGATTTACCAATAAATTGTTTTAAATAATTAGTTAATTAAACGTAATAAAGCATGAATGAATATATTAAGTTTTAATTAAATATATATTTGTATAAAATAATAATGTATAAATAATGTTGTTAATCCACTAATTTTTTTTCTTTTAATATTTATGTCTATATAACTATATTGTTTTTAAAAAGTCAGTAATATTTTTATTACTTTTTTCATTTCATATTTGATAGATAAGGAAAGTAGAAATTTAGGTTTTCCATTTGAATTATTATTTTACTAAAAATCTTAAAAACTGATCATATTAACTGATATTGCTAATCTATAAGAATATAATTTTGTTAAAATGTATAAATCAATATTGTGAAATATGATTTTTTTCTTTTTACAGATAAATTTGGCATATCCAATTTATTTTTATTGTATTAACCAACATATTGTAACCAGGAATTGACCAAATAATTATGGTATTCATATTAAACAATCTTTACTGTACTTATTTTAATACTCTTAATAAAATGTAGAATTATTGTTGCTTACTTGACTAACAACTCCAATATGACCATGTAACCAAATCGGATCAAACATTTTTATATTTGTTTTGTCTAAACACACTTGACCATTTTGGGGATCATAAAGTCGTAACAATAAATGACCTAATGTACTTTTCCCACTGCCACTATGACCAACTAATGCATACACCATACCACTAGGTATTTCTAAATTCAATCCATTGAGAATAGGCGCGTCTGGCCGATTTTCATAACTAAAAACGATATTTTGAAAACTTATATCGCCTTTTGGATCAGTCAATGGTTTTAGTCCACCTATAACATTAACATTTTTATGCAATGAACAAGTACTTTTAAGTGGAAAGAAATACCAGAAATGGGTATAGTAGGTTCACGGTCGATAATTTCCCATATTCTCGAAGATGCACCCAATCCTCTATTAATGTCAGAGTAGAATGTAGATAGACCACTGATAGATACACCCGTATAAGCTGCATACAATAAAAATGAACTGAGATCACCAACACTAATAGCCTGTTCACTGACCAACAATCCACCACTATACAACACGGATATAATTATGAAATTACCAGAAAATCCTGTCTGACAAACAATAAATTCGATAATTGAATTAATATTATGTGAATTATTAGTATATGTGCATAGACAAATTGAATGAAATATCATTATAATGTTGATTTTAAGTTTTCACTTACCATTGCAAAAAACAATCCTCTCATGAGTGATTCTTTAATTGAAAGCTGCAATACTTTTCTCATTTTTTCTCCGTAATGAAGCATTTCTTTGTTTTCTTGACTAAATGCTTTCACAGTTCGAATATTTGATATTCTCTCTTCAGCAATTTGATTCGAAGCGGCTAATGAGTCCTGAATTTTGAATATTTTTTAGTATTTAACTTACTAATTACAATTAAAGTTCTATTGGGAAGTTTTATACATAGTTGTTAGTAATTGACACGTGTTATAAAATAATTTTAGATTTCCCTTCATTAATTATATAATATACATGTATTATCGGTTAATATGTACCTGTACAGACCGTGTAATCTTTCGCACAAAACGTCCGTAAATCACAGCCAAAACAGCAATTGGAGGTACTATGGATAAACCGACCAAAGCCAATTTTGGAGACACAAAAAACTAAATACATAATATATGTAATATATTATTTGTATAATAGTAATTAGGTAAACGAATGTATATTACCATAAAAGAAATACCACTGGCAACCATTATAGTAGATCGTAGACCATCAGAAATATTTGTAGTGACGGTTTGGCTGACAAGTAAACAATCAGATGACAGTCGATTAATAAGTTCTCCAGTTTTATGACAATCAAAGTATGCCGTTTCTTGAGACAAAAGAGATTTAAATAATAATTCTCTGAGCCTTTTTGTTATTTTATAACCTAATGAATAAAATTAATGATAAAGAAATATATTAAATTTTAACTAGTCCGGTAAGTATTTTTCAATTGTACGAAACTATAAAAGTCGATGTAAAAGTATCGACCTATATAGAATTACAAGAACATTATATCTAACCATAAATTAAAATTATAAATCGTTGTTTAAATTAATTAACATTTTTATTCTTGTATGAAATTTCAAAATGGTATAGTTCTAATACTTATAGGCTATAGCAATAAATAAAAAAAATTTTTGATATGATATTTGTTTATTTGTCATTTAGTAACGAAAAACAATATTTTATTTTCAAATGGTTCTAAATTTTAATTTATACTCATTTTATAGATAGGTATTATTAAATACGATATAATAAACTATATTTACACAACAATGTAAAAATCCATAGATATTTTAGTTTCTATTGTCAATTGTGCTCGCATCCAAAAAAAATATGACCTGTGGAACTTAAACCTATATAATTTAAACGTAATAATATACAATTTAATCAATCAATATTTACCAGATGTGTTTATTAAGTATATACGTCCAAAATTACACGCTGCACCAATTAAAAATACGGGAAGAAGTACAATGCAGATTGTAACTAGTTTAGACTGTACTTCTGTTGTGTCAGACTTATAAATTATATCGACAATGCGTCCAAAGGAAAATGGAATTGCCATCGTAACAGCACTAGATACCAATAGGAAGCACACGGCGCCTGGAATAAAAAACAAAAAACACCAATTAATAATGGAGGAAGTAATTTAAATATTATTTCATTCAACTTGCATATGAGTCTATTTTTTTCTGGCTTGGCAAGTGAATACAATCTGAGGATCTTAGACTCTGTAAATAATTTTTTTGTTTGCTTTGTCATGTTTTTGGTACTCGTCCATCGCAGAGCAACGTTAAACAACGGTTTTCGTGCACAATTACGTGGAACATTGGCTATAAAACCGTGTTGATGATAAGTGGGAAATTTAAGTTTAGTACACAAACCGTATCGTAATAACCCAAACGTCATTGTATTGTAAATTAAATCGTTACTTACAGTAATGTAGAAAAAAAAAACTAAATACCGATATAAATTAAAATAATTTAAAAAAAAAAAAAAAATCAACGAGTATAAATGAAATTATAAAATCACATGGTAAAAATATTTGTTTCATAAATAAATATTGTATTCTTGAACGTTTTATTAACCACAGAATAAATTTAATTCAATTTATTCGGTGACATTACAGTCACTATTATTACTCGCTATTACTTATCACAGTTATAGTCGTCGATAAAGGTGAATTCACGAACTGATAAGAAATTGTGATAGTATCGGTTTGGATAAGTCTTCGACGATATCGCAATTGTTCGCAAAAGTTTGTTATAATATTTTATCATTGATTACGACGGAATATAAACACTATAAAATCAACGGACCGCGCTCTACCTTTGGATTAAAAAAAAAATACGCTCTTGTGGTGGGTTTACACGCTCAGTTAAACTGCGCAAACAGACTGCACAAACTCAAGTTTGCGCACACTAACTGTACGTGTAAATGGAAATCGTAGGACTGTACAGTTCAAAATTTTGGCCTGTGCGATGCCTGAAAAAAACTGTGCAGTTATAGTAGTTGCACAGTTTTCTCGTGTGTGTAAACAGATAACTGTGGGTTTTTAGTACTACTAACTGTAGTGTCAAATTAGAACTGAACAAAAATTTGTATCAATAACTGAACGTCTAAACCTAAATAATTTACTCAGTTTGTTTGCGCAAACAGACTGCACAAAAATTTGTTTGCGCAGTTTAACTGAGCGTGTAAACCCGCCATTACCGACATATTATAATATGGGACCCAATCAAAATAATAATTTTATTTTTATTGTGAACTCTGGAAATACTCGTTTTATAAAACACGAGGTGTGTAGACAAGATTACTGATGATTTCATTGTACCAGTCATTAACGTTGACTGGCGATGGAGAATCCCTCCTCATGTGGTTTATCGCTGGATCGGTATGTACCATTCAACGTGAACCTCGTTCATACTTAACGTAGAGTTTAAAATTAAACAACACTATTGTCCATTCCAATTGGGCATTGCCATTAACAATGTTACACGTCGTGCCCGTCAATGCACTTAATATGCAGAGAAATGTAAAATATAAAATTAACATTGGTATAAGACTAATGGTTTCCTCGGACACTCGGAGAATAATAATAATAATAATAAAAAAAATAAATAGGCAGTGGTTTCCCGACGCCGGCAGGCAAAACAATTTTAAAGATAATGAAAATACTAAAAATCAAAATCTGGAAAAAAAAATCTGCCGACACGAGTAGCTCGTGTTTGCTCGATTTCGTGTGTTCTTGTAAGTGTGTGACTACTTTTATTCTTACAGAAAAATATTCTTATTAAAAAATTAATAAGGCAGTTGTTTGTTGAAAAAAATAAATACAAAACGGATATAATACTATTAAAACAACTGGAATAATTTATAGTAATAATAATAATCGTATTTTAAAACTCGATTGATGTAAATTAGTTTTTCAGTTTTCATTTTATGCCAATCAGCTGGCTATTATACGTTTATCTACAGTGTTCTTTTTAATTAATTTGGTCCTTCTTTTAAATGTCATCGTTTTATATTCAGAATTAAATCGTAATATTTGTGTTTTTTTTTTCTTGTTACAGTTTAAATCGATTTGTATAAACGATTATGGATATGGATGAATGATTTATTTTTAAATTGAATGAAATAATTATTTTATACGTATAATTAATTATAATCATTTTATTTTACAATATATAACAAATGAAAATATTTTCGACACTTCTTCTTTTTCGTTGCTCGATTTCGAACCTCGTGACTTTCATGCAATTAAGTTGTTTCTATTGGATACACTTCTCCAGAACTCTCTGTTCCCTGTATTCCAGGTGCTTTCTGACATTGACATTTGTGTAAGGGTTTTAATTTGGTTTATATAGCGGATCGGGGGCCTGCCTTTGCTTCTCTTTCCTTCCACTTTTCCTTGAATAATATCCTTTTCCATATCATCTCTTCTTATCACATGGCCAAAGAGTTTGAGTATTTGCCTCTGAATTGTGATCAAGAGGCGGTCTTGGGCTTGTATTTTAAGTTCCTGCATTATAGATATATTCGTTCTATGGTCGGTCCATGGAATTCGTAACATTCTTCTATATGCAAACATTTTCGACACACGGACTTATTATTCGAAATTAATAATAAAAAAAAAAAAAAAAAATGTTTATGGTAAACTTATTCCCTTGAAATCGAATTTAATTAAATATACATATGTATATATTATATTATTCTTATGTTATATAAGAATATAATATATTTCTGAGAAAAATTAAATATACGAAATGTATAATATTTATATATACTTATTATTTCAAAATATTTATTTACGTTATTGCTATTATTATTAAAATAATTTTTTCTGAATTAATTAAATAAAGCACAGACTATAAGCTATGTTTTATATTGTGTGGTTGCCACAAAAGTTCAGATATCGACCAGGATATTAACCAAAAAATTTAAATAACCTTTTTATTTTATAAATTGTACATTTATTTAAATTACAAAATATATATATATATATATATATATTTATATTTATTAAACAAAATAATAGAAATATGTTATTCATAGAGTTTGTACGATTAGTAATTACATAATTATTTTACAGTATCTTTTGAATTATAAATTTTAACGTAAATTATAGTATAAATTCGGTAAATAAATTTGATTAATTAATTGAAATATTGTATATATTTTTTTGACTTTTTTGGACCCGTTTCAGTAGCTCTCTGGTTTTCAAGGTTTAGCCATACAGAACTTAATCGGAATTTGTAAGGCGTATTTTACGTCCGGCTGGTTATTGTTCGCTGTTTCGAACACTAACTTTACTCCTTCCAAACTCGGGAAGGTTCTTGAATTTGGAAACTCTGCCGGTGTGAACGTCACTACGTAATCGATCATTGTACCAGGCAGGAAGCGATCCACACCGACCGAATTCACCTGAACAACGAAACGTTATAATTGCACTCTTTGTCCGTTCGTTTTCATTTTAATTATATATTACTTGTACGACGTTCATATTATTTTGTAGTATACCATTCGGATCGAATAAATGGGTAAACCGACACAGCATGGTGTTTTTACTGTAGTTTTTAATTGTTAGTCTTTTATTAAAATTCCCTTGCAGCATTGAGTTTAAGTTGTTTTGTATTCCCTAAAATAAAAAATGTGTGGTGTACAAATCAAAATATAGTTCTACCGGCAATATAGTGTATTTAAATAGCAGCTTACTCTAAATTGTATTTGTTTTGGACTAAATGTTAAGATGGTTTCTGGGTTATTGGAAACTGTCTTAGCTCCATAAACGTATTTATATAACGAACAATTATCCGTAAAATTAGATTCATCGGAACGTTCGAGCTGTATACATAATTATAAACGTTAGGAAAACTATATGGAAATAATTAAAGATGATTATTTATTCATCTAGATTATATGTCTCACTGAATTTCTACAGTCTTCTTTTAAAACGCCATCATTTACATCGGCGATTCCATTAATCGTATTGTTATCACATATTGAAGTCTCATTTAGATCATCTACTATTGTTTGTTTCTTTTCTGCTGCATAATTCATGGTAAGCCTATTTCTTTCTATAGCCAACTCGTTTTGGAGTTGTTTTAACTTTAATTCAAACAACTCGAGTTTCTTACTAAAAGGCAATGTACTTGGTAAATCCGTTTCACTTAAACTGAATAGAGTATATTTTTTTTTCATTTTTAAAGTGAAACTTTTTTAGGCGAGGTAGCGTAAGTTAGATACATGTGCTCAGCCATTGCGATCAAAAATCGTTACAGGCGTGGTTTACTTGGGCTTCCTCACTCTTCCACGTTAGTGAGTGACAACTGGTCGGCGGGTGCCATGATTGCTATTACGTTAGATTCGGTCACGGCATCTCTATCACTGTAGCCGCCAAAAGCACACACTACTAAGTATTACTGCGTGCAATAATAATACAGTGGCCGCCGCTTATAGTGTTCACTGGTTATAAGAATCAGCTATTTATAGTGATCAGAAATGCCAGGAATGGAACAAACAGCCATTATCAGTTCATTTTTCGCATCTTACTGTGTTCAGGTTTTCGGTTATCAGTGATCAGAAATAAAAACTCTACAATAATATTATATCATAATGTACAAACTTTGGGAAAACGATTGCGAACCTAATCTAAGCTATATGTTTGATCGCCGGCGGCGTACAGTGTTTTAAACTCAAAAAAAGCTGACAAAAACTAATTACTTTTAAATGTTATACGATTAACAAACCAAAAACTATTGGATCATAAGGTTAAAATAATAATAATTATAAATATAAATTATTTTGTTTATATTTGAAAAAAAAATGTTTATGATTATAATAATTGGTGTAGACTAACTATAATTTATTTATTCAATTCTATTCGTTATTTTTTAAATAGTCGTTGTAGCTGCCATAATATTTGAAAACAAATTGTAAATACAATATTGACGCAAACACTATTATACTGCACATAACCGTATGAACTACGACTAAAATGAGCGTCGTAACTAAGTAGGGGGCATTTTCAGGCAGTAACATTTTACACCGTATTAAAGTAGACATTGTACATAACTATTTAGAAAAAGTGAAAATAGCTAAGGAACACAGGAGATATGTGTACCTAAATTGCTTCTTTATTTTATCTTAATGATTAATAACGCCGATATCGTTATTAAACGTCAAATTTATCACAAAATATAAAACTGTTGTTCATAAAAATGGCTTTATTTAAACTTCCGTCATATACACTAATAAATATTTAACAATTCTTTACTGAATCATATTATTTACTTATTAATAATTTACAAACGATGATAATTGATCGAACGGTTGTTCAAATTTTTGTAATTTTTCCAATAAAAAAAAAAATTTTTTTTTTTGGCCAATTGTTTATAATACATATGTCAACAAGAAGTACACTAAAAAGTTTCAGCACGTTCGTTTACAAAAAAACAAAAAAAAAAAATTTTAAATAGATTTTCGGCCAGCTTTTTTAAATTTTAGGTCGGTGTGGTGCGACGTGCGTTAAAAATAACGGACGTTCAAATAAACGTCGAATTCTTATTTCTTATTGACGTATTACCCCTATTAGATTATCCAGGTAAATCCATACCTATTGGCTATTGTAAATAAGAATACGAAATACTAAAAAAAAAAAAAAAAACTCGAGGGGTAATCTATCCCCTCCCCCGTAAATACGCCACTGAATCTAAGTAAATAGTCTCTAATATAATAGATTATATTAGACACATTATACACATTTGACTTATATTCTACCTTATGTCACACATTTTAAAGCAGTTGTCTTTAAGTTTTTTTTTTTTTTACACGGAGTGTTCTTTCTTGTTGGGATATCATTCATTTACTATGAATTGTATTTAAATAATATCTAAACTTTCGCTGGATAAAACACGGCAAAACAATCGAATAATAATTGCCACGGGGGACACGTGATGGAACGCCGAATGACTAATGGAGCTATGAACGCGAGAACGCGAGTACGCCGCCTGCCGTCGCACGGTGCGACCGGCAGCCGAAATAATATAAATTGACGACCACTATTTAATATTCAATATTTTCCGCTCAAAACGTTATTCAACCAAATTCCATTGAAAGTTACAAAAGCACGTGCCGTACGTTTTTCTCGACCGGATTGATACCTCTCATTCTAACGATTCGGTCCACGCAATAGACACCCGTGTAGGCTTGACAGAAGAAAGCTATTAAAATATATTTACACGGTTTAAACGGGAATGTTTGCTCTTACTGTACACGGTCGTGATGCTACGCTCTTTTTTTTTCCCTTTTTACTTAGCTTTGCGACACTACCGTGTCCCTGCATTAAATGTTCATTTACAGACGGGGCTGAGGATAAAAACGCGTTTTTAACGGCATTATGACGGTTATTTGCAGTGCGATGAGTAGTTGTTCGTGTCGTTATGTAACGTAATCAATCACGTTCAAGTCTCGTCCACGAAACCGATCGCGTAGAACTGGTGGAGCACGGAACGGCCGACGTGCACGTTAAACTTTGCCGCGTACACGCGACGCCGGAACACGACGACGGAACTGGAATAGTCGACGGCCGGCGTAACGTCCCGTGCCGGAACGGCGTGACGGTCGACGTCCGGAAGGATTTCGACCGTCGAAACCGGTGTGGCCCGTTGCGGCTTGAAAGTCACTTGTACGTAGCGCACGTCTTTCGAGTCCAGACGAAACCACAACGGCCTGCCGCCGTTTCCCAAATCGAACACGTCGCCACCACCGTCGTCCTCCAGCAGTCCCATCCAGTCCGGTCCGTCGAATTCCATCGACGCGGTAATGGCCTCGTGGCCCGCCCGCCGCAACGCGACCGCCAGCGCGTACGCCTCTTCGTCCGTCATCGGTTCCGTACGCTCTTTCGCCCATTCCATTTGCACGTCGAACCGGACGCCGGCACCGCTGGTGTTCGTCACCTATAAAATAATAAGTAACGTTAAGACATTTACACATCATACCGAAACATAAATACGAGACTTATGGAAAAAGGGAATAAAAGGTACAAACTCGCCGATACGGAACGAACCGGAAGAAAATCTACCCCCGTGGCAACCGCTTACCATGGTCAACATGGAAGACACTTAATAGAATAAGAGCCGAAACTGGACGAAGGAACTGTGCAGGAACTGGGAAGTGTGAATGTGACAAGCGAGCAAAATGCAGACAATTTGTTTACATGTTCACCATTACCGGTGAAGTGCAGGGGAAAAAATGATTTGTGATGGCCAGGTGCGTACACAGGGTTTTGGGCGTTTAAAAACACCCCTATCCCAAACGTTTGGTTTTTTTTGTGTGGTCATTTACTTATTCAATTTAAATGTTATATTATACTTTATAAGTTCGATGGACAGATATAATGTTACATTATCGTCATGGGACACTGACTCCAAAGCAAAATAGAAATCTAATACTACTCAACAAATTTTAATTTCAATTAAAAAGAAAAATATATTTAAACAGGATTTATAGTTTTGACGTGGACATAAAAAAAATTCTAATATGTACACAGACAGGGGAAATATCTTATAAGCTATACATTGCGAAACAATTATACTACGGATGAGGATATTATAAAAATAATAACGTCTTTCATACAATTTATTATTGACGTTATCGTAAATGTTTTCGTTCTGTATCTGCAAGTGACACTACAGTATACTATTTCATGTATATTTAGAAGTTAATTGCGGCGAAGGTATTTTTACCATAATCGCTACGACTTCATGAAAATTAGATTTAGTTCCGTGAATTTTTTTCGTTACATCTATATTTATATAAAAAATGTATTATAAGTATAGCTGATTTTCATTACAAAATTTCGTATATTTATTAAAAAAAATAAATAAATATTCCGATATTCAATAACTAATTTTCAAAAACACTCCCAAAAACATTTTGCTGCGTACGTCCCCGATGATCACAGACGAGGTGATACAAATCACTGATTATTGGTGAGGAAAGGGAATATGTGAAGTTGGAAACCGATACGAAAAGAAGAAGAATCAGGGAATAACGTAATTATGCACGCTACCTACATAAATTCAATTATCAATAATGAAATGCTAAAAACAACGGTTATAATATAACACGGAAAAATATATATACGAAAACTAGAAAAATAAAAAAATAATAAATTTAAACTGACCCGAAAAATGAATGTATTATTCACGTATTCGTACGTGGTTTGTATTATATTGAAGACATCGTCGGGTGTGATTTTGCACGACGGTACGATACCACTGCCGCACAGAGTGATTGTAAATCGCATCGTTTCGGAAGTGATCTCCAAGACTTCGTTGACCTTTGTGAAAAAAAAAGAAAAGAAAAATATTAACGAAATGTCCGATTCGTTTTAGCGATCGGAATAATGTCACTCACCGTCATTTCGTATTCGGGTGTAAAAGCGATTTTGATTTTTGTGACGCGACCGGGCAAAATTGACTGTTCGCCCATCAAAGCCTATATATATATATATTATGCAAATAAAATTTTTATCATCGTGTCCTCCTGCATCACCGTGAGTAAAAATAATAATATCGATCGGCAATTACAAAATCACAGACGAAAGGTCCGACGGGATTCGGCAGGGAAATCTTTAATGGCACCGGATGAGCAGTTATGTTTTCCAGTAACAACCATTCGTTGTGACGAACGCCCATAGTGCATCTACCGAAACGTATTTGATCGTTGAACAAAACGACGTTCGGATTTGTTGTGGGGCACACAAGACTCAGCTTCAATGATTCCGTGTCAAATCTTATAGACACGAATGAAATACACGCGTGTCGTTTAATGTCATTGCGTTTAATGATTCGAAAGTGAAAAAAAAAATTCGATATTTAATACGAAAACGGAGATACGTATTACACGACGCGTCACTTATAGGTAATAATAATTTTAGAACATTTTTTATTTATAAACCAACAGTTTCAGCGTATATAAGTTGCGAATTATATGTTTAAAATGACATATTATATATAATAATAATATCGTAATAAAACATTTAATTACAATTTATATGAATTGAGTTTTAAACATATTTACAGACAATATTAATGATGTCCTTAGACGCATTAGTATAAAAATCAATATCACATACCGTCCTAGCCTAAGTATTACGGGGCGTTCGATAAGTTCGGCTAAACAATATTTTTTCTAGATTTTTTTAACAACTAACTGCGAGTATAATAATAATAATAATCATAATTATAAAGAATTCTGATTGTTGTATATGAGTCGTATAATGTGACTATTAAGTGTTAGCCAGGTATTGTTGTTGTTTGTTGACAGTCTCATAAGCAAGCACAGATTGGCAAAAATGGAATGAAGTGTTTACATGGTAGGTGTATAATTTTTTAACAAATTATTAAGCATTTTAGTGTAATTCGTTCAAGAATACATTTTGTCTTCACAATTTCCATAACATATTGAAAAATTGTGTGTGAAAGTTATATTTATGTAATTTATCTTAAATACACATATATTGTATTAAAATTTGAAATTGGATCTTGTTCAGCAATACTGATTAACGTTAAAGAATTCTAAGGTTTTTTTTACATTGAACATTTTTTAACATTTTAGACAATTTACGATATAAGAAACTGTTCTTTATTATTGAAGTATGTACATTCAAATAAATTTAGTATCCTATCATCCTGTCAATCTGTGATTGCATATATGGAATATAATATATTATATACATTTTTTTGTGTTATACAATATTCGTACATTCATTATAAAATTGTTTATTATTAATTTTTATTCAACACTTAATGTTTTCATTGAGAATCAAAATAAAGAGAAATGTTTTAACTGCGATGTTGAACATTTGGAAAGAGTTATAATATATAATATAAATTTTTATTATTTATTTTATAAACGCGTAGTTAAAATTGATTATATTATTAATCAATTGTATGTTCCACTATTAAGATTACTGATAAGGTATGTCAATCCAATTATCAATGACTATTTCATACGAAAGTCCAATAATACTAAGAAAATTGCCGACTAAATACATATCTGTCAGAGTTTAAATAGATTTTGTAGAAAAATGGTTGATCCAAAATTAAAATTTCAAACGTCATAATTTGTTTTTTTTTTTTTATTAATCTTTGTATAAATATGGAAAAATAAATAAGAGTTGCGAATTAAGCATTGAAATTTGACACCTCTATCTCGCAAAATAAGAGATGTGGGGAGGGGGGCAGAGTTTGGGAAATATCTTCGAGTGTGCGTATTATGACCCATATTGTTATACGAAAAATTTAAAATTGTTAAGTTTTCTCTAAGGAGGAAGATAAACATACTCAGCCGAACTTATTGAACATGTATGTGGGTACTTAAAATAATACATTACCCGAAATATTCTTTTGATTTTTCATTGAGAAACCGTACAAAGCACACAGCAGAAACAATTTTCGTTTTATCCGTCATTGAAGTATAAAATATTTTATTAGCTTCGAATGCTTTAATTTTTTCATATAACAACGGTTCATTTCCGTATATCTGATAAATAATAAATAAATAAATACGCAATTTGTACGTCGGTGCAGTGAGAACGATAAAAATTGTATTGGGTTTTACTTGATTGATACAGGAATTTTCATTTTTAAACATTTTTTCACTTTCGAATTTCGTTACTTCGGACTCGAGACACTTTTCGTACATCTTCTGGAGTTCATGATCGAATTTTGGTCGAAATGTAACACAAATCTGAATAGCCTGGAAAACATTAATCGTAATAAATAAAAAAAAGTAGCAATGATAATTTTTACACGTTTTGTCTACTTGTTTCGATCGTAGTATTCCGTTCTTCGGCTTAAATTCTACAGAACTGTCGTCGGTGACGAACTCAAATTTAATTTTAAAGTCCGGAAACGAATTAACATTGCGTTCGATTAATGAAGCCAAATTCGATGCTCTTGAATAAACGTTAATTTTATATATATATATATATATATATATACACACGTTTATTAAAAAAATAATTTCTTTTTCAACCATTTATAACGTACCTCAATTCAATTTTAAAAGTCGAATAAGACATGAACTGGGTGTTTCTGAATATAATTTTTTGAACGGAAATTTCTACCGGAATATCGTGTATTCTTGCACGGCATTTTATCGTGGCTGCTTTTAAAATGATATTTCCATCGAGTGAATTCACCTCGGTTGGGTATTTTAATTTCGAAATGTCCTCTAATATCCTGTTTCATTCTATGACTCAGAATTGTGTTTTGACAATTAAAGCTAAAAAATAATGTATTTACTTATCTGGGCCGTGATCTAATTCATTTATTTGATTAACGGTTAATGTTGATTTCTTATCTCCGATTGCAGTTGGTGTTACTTTGAACGATTGATGGAACTATAAAATAAAATGAAAATACTTAGTTTATAGCTCGCGTAATTGTTAACAAGCGAATTTCAACATTTTTTAACCGACTGTTTGTGATTTGTAATCGGTTTAAAAAAAAAAAACTTATTTAATATAAGTAGGCATGTGTAAACAGGTCCGTTGTTCTCGTGCAGCTGGCCTATTAAAATGTTATAATATCATACATTTTAATATTGATCGATAAAAAAAAAATCGCCAATCGACTATTGATTACAAAAATAAAACAGTTTTGGAACGTCATCAATATATATATATATATATGTATTGTGTTTTAAATCGAAATAATAATTATTATTTTATTAAACATAGGAATATCAAACTTGATATAGTCTATAAAATTCAATACCTGCGCCGTAGTTGTCTTAATTTCTGAATTCAAACCAGTGATCGTATTACATGTCAATACGAATTCGTCTTCAAACGTATGAGCGTTTCGGGGTAAGTCTTTTGCACTAGGACTATAATATACGTGCAGTAAAACGCTTTCACCAGAAAATATAGTGCCAAACGCAGTGGGATGTATGGAAACTTTCTGGAAGTATATGTTAAAAGTTTATCGAGAAAAACTTGAATAGTAAAAAATACGTCGTTGGCATCACAATAATATTACGTTTTGGCTTAAACGCACAACAATGTAGTTAGTGTTTTATTATTCTAAATACAATACGTCCAAATTGAAATATTGTTACTTTTGGTAATTTCGAAAATCCGTATGACATCGTAGCTCTGGAATGATTGGTCAGCGCAACGCTCCGAACAACGGTTTCCGTCGTGCCAACCGTGCCAAAATCCAAAGTATCGGGATTCGACGTTAAACCGAACGGAGTAGTGACAATCGCCGTTACGCGTACTTCGTGTTGACATTTTTTAGACCCGGACAAGTAGATCCATACCGGGAAATGTAGGGAACCGTTGTCGGCGTTGAAATACTCGCTACAGTCCTCCGATTGCAAAATATCGTATCTGTAAATAAAAAAAATTTAAAATAACATCGGAATAATATTTCAGTGTATCGAATAAACGGCACTTCAAACATATCCGAATGAAAACGTCTAAAGAAGACCCGGCTTTGACGTATCCCTTCGACCGGCCGAGCTTTATGTGCTTGGACAATTCTCGAGGTAGTTCGACCGTAAACGGCACTACCATCCTACCGTCGTTGTGCAAATAAAAACTGACGACCGCTTGTACGGAACTCGTTAAATAGCACGTGCCGGCATCGATCATGTCGGGTTTCACGAGTATATTTTCGTTTTTGACGCGACCAATAACATTTACTTTCTGCAACGCAATGAAAAATCGATTTACGTTCATTGCGGCGTAAACACCTCTGGCATTTATCTAAATGAATAAGGGGCGTCGATATACTTCGAGGCCACGGGAGTGAAACATTTTTACACGTACCCCCACCTACCCTGCAATGGCGTTATAAAAATCAACGTTTTTATCGACAAATATTTTATAATATAACATTTAATTGTACATGTGTGAATATTTTTTTCGTATTGTCTGTCTCCTCGCAAACGCCCACCATTTTTTTTTAATTCCTCTACAGCCGTAAATACCCCCCCATTCGACGACACTCGTGTTCGGCGCCACTTAGTATACATCTATAACACATAGTTTTTGTTTTGCGAATTTTTCATTACCAGATTTGGAATTTGGAATTCCGTATTATCGAATGCGATTATATAACGTTCAGAGGTCGACGAACAAGCCAAGTGCTCGTTGAATATAACGGGAACGTTTACGGACTTTTTTGCCGGTAATAATACGTTCGTGTGATTCTTCCACATGAAATAACTGAACATCGTGCTAATAGCAGAACCAATTATATCTTTAAACATGTTGTTCTTATTGTTTTCGACAGTTTCCGTAGAGTTTAAAGTCAACGCGCAGTAACTCGAATCGTCTAGAAATAATTAAACGTATTTAATGTAATGATTTAAAATCTCGACACGTTTTTAGGACACTTAGTGCGCAATATATATTTCGAATGCCAAAACAAATAAAATTTGAAATTTTCGGAAAAATAAACGAATGTTACATACGCGCGTCGTAATCGGGTTAGCTCAGGTGCGGACTGGTAGTGAATCGGCGGCTCAAGGAGAACATAATGTACTGAGCGACTCAAAAGCAGTGGTGTATAGATATCGCTTCGCAAAACGAAAAATATGCAAAAAAAAAAAATTACCTACCACCTCTTTCAAATATGCTAATACACACGAGCGTCCGCTACGGATTGTTGGACTACTTATTTAAATTAAAAGATTTTTTTTTTCCAAAGAAGATTTGAGTTTAAAAATCTGTTTTCGTTGTTGTCAATATCATAATTAGGCTTGGAATTCTGATGTACTCTACATTGTTTTCAAAAGCTTACTGTGCAACGCTCGTATTGCACAAATTCGTATTTTGTACTTTTGAAAGAGAATAAGAAAATTTATTTTGCACACTGACGTGGGGATATTTCTCTACACCTGGGGATCATTCCGAAAATTTGTCCGACACCGAGAATGTTAACACGATGATGTCATGGACGAGACCGAAACACACACCATCGTGAATACAACAGATTATAAAGTTGGCGGTACTCGTATTCTATTATCGGACAATAGCGTTGTAGTTGTTTTTTCAGATTGAAAAACGATTCAAGTCGATGAGGTCTATAGATGTCCGTGAAACTCTCTAAAATTTGTATTATTTATACCAAAACTATTAAAAACAAAATTTTAGTGCATCGTTTTGAATTCTCGGGGAATAAAAGCGTTTTTCAGAGTTTTATTGAGAATTGCATTTCCAGTCTTAATCGTAATCGACTTGCATGAACGGTCAATATTTTGCCAAAACGAATTCGAGCGATAAATGATTGTTATTTATGAATTATGTCCGCCTCGAATGACATAAAACACGACGTCAACTTATAACAGTGTAATCACAGAACATATTATAACCATCATATTATTATCAGTTAGTAATTACTTGATTAGGTACTGTTTATATTGTATAAAAAGTCTTATTTGTATATTTTTTAACACGGGTCTAATTAATATATATATATATATATACAATGCGTATTCATTATCAGATCGAATTTTATCATTTCGACCGGTCCAAGGGGAAATCTTTTGGCCAGTCCGCGCGCTCTGGGCTAGCACAACGTTTGTGTG
Organism: Chaetogeoica ovagalla; assembly: GCA_032441825.1. NCBI lineage: Eukaryota > Metazoa > Arthropoda > Insecta > Hemiptera > Aphididae > Chaetogeoica > Chaetogeoica ovagalla. The sequence continues at coordinate 6,034,291 of CM063733.1, read as the reverse complement.
TTAAATAATTCATGAATGTATAAAAGTAACTGGGTGATTTCGACATAATTATATTATAAAATTGACAATAGTATTATTCACCGATATTATTTGATTTTTCTACATATTCCGTTTCTCTAATCACACTAAACGCGCATTCAGCATCACCGTTATTTCTCAATATTAAATATTTTTTACGATTAATATTTTCCCTTGAGTAATGCGCAACCGGAAAACTGAAATAATAAAAATATGGGGGTTTTATTTTAAAATAATCTGTATATGTAATAACACATCTTAGTAGAAAATTTTACGTAATTATATTGGTGAGTAGCTCCGGTTCCGGTTTGGCCATGCAAAACTCAATCGGGACATGTAACGCGTATTTTACGTCCGGCTGGTTATTGTTCGCTGTTTCGAACACCAATTTTACTCCTTCTAAACTCGGGTAGGTCCTTGAATTTGGCAACTCCGCCGGATTGAATGTCACCACGTAATCGATTATTGTGCTAGGCAGAAAACGATTCACACCCACCGAATTCATCTGAATAACGAAACGTTATAATTGCATTCTTCGTCCGTTCGTTTTCATTTTAATTATGATATATTACTTGTACGACGTTCATATTATTTTGTAGTATACCATTCGGATCGAATAAATGGCTAAACCGACACAGCATGGTGTTTTTACTGTAGTTTTTAATTGTTAAATTTTTCCTAAAACTATTTTGCAGTATTAAGTTTAAGTTTTCTCGTATTACCTACAATAGAAAAAGTATAGTGTACAAATCAAAATATAGCTCTGCCGGCAAAATAGTGCATTTAAATGGCAGCTTACTCTAAATTGTATTTGTTTTGGACTAAATGTTAAGCTTGTTTCTGGGTTGTTGGAAACCGTTTCGGCTCCATAAGCGTATTTATACAACGAACAATTATCCGTAAAATCAAATCCATCGAAACGTTCCAGCTGTACACATAATTATAAACGTTAGGAAAACTATATGGAAATAATTGACGGTGATTATTTTTTCATCTGGACAATATGTCTCACTGAATTTCTACAGTCTTCTTTTAAAACGCCATCATTTACATCGGCGGTTCCATTAATCGTAATTTTATCACACATTGAAATCTCATTTGGATCATCATCTACTATCGTTTGTTTCTTTTCTGCTGCATAATTCATGGTAAGCCTATTTCTTTCTATAGCCAACTCGTTTTGGAGTTGTTTTAACTTTAATTCAAACAACTCGAGTTTCTTACTAAAAGGCAATGTACTTGGTAAATCCGTTTCACTGTAACACCAAACAATGGACAATTGCGTAAAAACAAACACTTTACTACCACTGTTTTAATATAATAGTCACTTATTAAGAACGTTTAGAATAATTAACGTACTAAATAGAACTGTTGTCGTTATGGGAGTGGTTTTTTATTTTGACAAGACTCTCTAATTTGCTTACGCACTTCTTTCGCACGTGATCCTGAAATCGAAATTATTACAACATATTTGATGGTATTAAAATATTAAATGAATATACTCTGATGGCTTCAGCACCACGCTTTATTGTCTCGTTATTTTTTTTAATTTGTTGACATTTACTTTCATTTTTCATTCGAATTTGAGTGATTCTTTCACGTTTAGATTGTTCTGTCAATGGGTATTTGCGACGAATATTTTTTTCCATGGTGGATGGTAATATTATTCGTTGTTTTCCCGACGACGAGTATTCTTATCCGAACGGGATTGATTATTCCTTTGGCATACAAGTTATGCTCGTAATCACAATGTCATTTACTGTTTATGAGTTTTTTTTTGGTAAATTCGTCGAAGAATCGTTCGAATTCGATAATTTAAACTCAAATAAATTGTTATAAGAAAATATCATTCGATAAACTTCATACAGACGTAAAGTTGGTATAATATGCTCTATTATATTTACATTTGTATTATAGTGTAGTTATTTTATAGATATATAAGTGTCGCGTTGTTAAGTAACACACAAAAGAAAAAAAATCATTGTTACAAATATTTCACTATTAATAATGATTTCAATGTTTATATATATTTTAAATTATGCGTGTGATATATTATAAGTTATTTATTTAACAAATTCTTGAAAATTTGAAGTGACATTTCTATAATGACCATCGTAGAATATATAGAACCATGTGCACAAACTCGCAGTTACACTGAACAATATTATTGTCAGTAGAGTAGAGTAAGGTTTTATTTTTTTCATTTGCATGTAGGCTGATAGAAAAATATTTTACGTTTTAGATGTTTATTATTTCTGTGAATAAATTTTCGACTAGAAGGAGATTGCACGGATTTACTGCTTATGCATTATGACACAATGATACAGTAATTATTATAATTACCTATAGTTACCTATAAATATTAGATACTTAAATTCCTAAATTAATATTTACTTTACGTAATAACAACAATTTAGTTATTATATCCATAAATAATTCAAATTATTTTTAAATATATTGCGAGTACTCGGTTGTTTAAAATATTAAAAAAAAAAAGAAATTTTAAATTGAAACTTTTAAAATAAATTTTTATTTTGTTGAAGTTCGCTATACTTTGAATAATTTCGGTTTGATCTCAAAAATCGGAGTTTGTAATATAATTAGACTTTTATTATTATTATTATTGTTATGTACGATTGGCTGTACAAAATACGTTTGTAAAGAATATGTTCCGTTGGGAGGGGGCGCAGACTTGGGTAAAATGTTTTTTAAAAGTATTTGGAATACATATTCCGAATACATTGTAAAAAGTATTCGGAATATGTATTCGAATATAGTATTTCTTGAGTATTCTGAATACTTCACAAATAGTATTCTAAATAATTTTGAAATGCTTTTTTTTTTTACTAGTTTTGAGTACGTAATACGAATATCAAACAGTAATCGTATTACTGTTTGATGGAATTTAAACAATGTTAAGTAGTATATATTTGCGATGTTTAATAATTATTTTTTAATTCTGTGTTTATAAATTAACACAGTAACTATTGAGAAGTAAATTAATAATACCAATTAATTATAACAGTGGAGTCAAATATACTTGATTATTTTAATAAGACAGAATTAAAATACTAAATCGGTTATCGAGATGTTGTGTTTTGTTTCGTAATTTGTAGCTCAATTTTAGATAACAGACTATAAAATTGATCTTGACACATTCTGAAGTAGGTACTTGTAGAAATAATGTTTCTTCTTCTTTCGAATCATTAAACAACGTATGATCCAAATTGTTTTCTTTTTCTTAACATCTCTCGTATCCATGTCCCTCTACGTCGGTTTCTGTTCGCTTCTTTCCCGTCTAATACGATCGCAATTGTTGCCGCCAATTTTTTCTTGCTAAATTCCGGCACGATAGAATTATTATAATATTATAAACTTGATTTCAATTCAGAATAAGAACAGATATACAATAGTCAAAACTCAGAGCAAGCGAGCAAGTGTAGCACGTCGCGTCGGTAATATTTCCGTGGCGTTTCTGGATCTTGACGTTGTAACGTGAACGGATGACGATTTTGACGTGACGTTGACGTTCCGTATAGTGTGAGTCGACCTTTATCCTATTTTATATATAGTCGAAAACGAAAATAATACGAGATATCGTCGTGTAGCCGTATTTAAAATACGATCGAGCTTTAAAATGTGTTCGGAACACTGTATTCAGAATACTTTCAAAAAAGTATTTCAATATTATTGTATTCAGAATACTTTCAAAAAAGTATTTAGAATACATGGAATGTATTCGGGAATACTACCCAAGTCTTGGGGGGGGGAGGGGTGTACAAATAATTCGTATAACCGCGTGCCCGTCCTGAATTTCGATCCTGGACACGCCTCGGGTGTAAATGTTTTCCCGGTTTTCGCGGCGCACGTCGCCCGTGCATAACGCGCACGCATATTAATATAATATTACAATAACGCGTGCACGTGTTGCGCGGGTCATTTACGCGGTCCCTCCCGCAGCAGACGGCCTGGAGACCGCGGCGGGCTAAACACCCCGTGAAACCGGCCGCAGCAATGCCAATAATTTGTTCAGTCAGTGTGTGTGTGTGTGTGTGTGTGTGTGTTTACAACACCGCGGTCTGTGTTTCGCAATCGCCGCCGCCGTCGCGCGAGTTTCTCAAAACACACTTCGGCCGCCGCGGTCCCCTTTACTGACTGAAGTAATCGACGACGCCGCCGCCGCCTCAGACGACCGATTTGTTCTGCCCTTCGGTCGCGGTCCGACTGTGTACCTCGCACACACCGCCGTGTACGTGCGACGACGCCGTGCCACCCACACACGCCGCTGATACCCCCATCGTCAAAACGTTCACCTCTTTCTCCGTACACCTCCTCCTCCTCCTCCTCGTCCTCCTCCTTCTGTTGCGCGTGTCTGTCTCGCATTCGCGCGAGCGCGTACCGAAATCTATTAAAAACGGCCGTTTAATATGCGCGCACAGCGGTGCCCGTCGCATTTTCACATTCGTTTGGCGTGTGAAACGAGGGCGCTTTGGTGAAAATCGGAGACACGACTCATTTGTATTACAGCGATATTCATCTTCGTAGACGATCTAATGACAGACAATCTCGCGGTTCATGCATTTTTGCGACTGTGTGCTATTGGACTGTATTTTAAAAGGAAGCGGCGCTGTACGCGTTCACCGAAGATGTGGGCAAAATTCTCGTGTGGTATTTACAAACTAACTGTGAAACGTTCCACTCGCCGTGTGAGCCAAGAGCTCCCTTTATCCTAACCCTAGTTTATTTAACGTTCGTATCGTTGCTTTAGAATGTTCAATCAGAAGGAGTGTGCATAAAAATGGGAAGTAGTAGATCAAAATCGAGGATGACGTAAGAAAAAGAAAAATTCGTGAGATGTGAAAATGTTAAATAACGTCGACAAGGAGGAGTAAAGGCATTCGATTTGATTTCATAAAAACTGTATCCAAAAAATTATTTTTATTCGCGCATCAATAGATCGTATATATATATATGTGTGTGTGTGTGTGTTGAAGAGGGCCCATGACAGATTTATTTGTTTATTGCACAAAAAAAAATTTTTTTAAACACGCCAGTTTTTATTAAAGACTGCCAGTCCGAAGCCTGGGTAAAGTGTGACGGAAAAATGTCATTATATGTAATTTTATATAATTTATATCACTATAAATTAGTGATTGGAAAGTCATTCGTCCGAAATTTGACAATAATTAAGAAACAATGTTTATCGCTCATCCGAAACTTGACAAACTTTCTCTTTTCAGTCGCAATTCGGCATTTGCCAAAAAAAAAAAAGGAGAATTCGTCAACTAAATCTTCCGACGATTACGCCACTCATTATCTCCCTTCTCTGGCCGGTGGTTTTTTTTTTTACTTTTAACTATTTGTGCATTATTTTTTAATATCATTTTAGCTCCGATGACAATATGCGCCGCATGTTGAACAATTTCACTTGAATATTTTTTCTGAAATAAAATGATATACATGAAAAAGCATGAAAATAAGCCTCTGATCAGCGTTTCATTGCGAAAAGTCTGAAGAGATACGCAGAAATATCGAAAAGAAATAAACAATAAAATGTATTCCGTTTTCTACGTCCCTTCCCACTGTGAGGCGTGCTCACGGGGCGTAAATGTAGGTGTCATGTAGCTTTTTCTACGGATTTCCGATCAAAACTTCAGAATAAATAACTCTTCTTGAAAGAGAATACGCGATATCAGTTTTAATCGTTATTATATTACCTGGATCATACATACATTAGATGATATTACTATTTGCACTTTATATCTCTATGGTTTGGTATGTATTCCCCCATAAACTTAATTATGGTATTAGGGAGCCTTCCCCCCAAATGTAATCATAAAACTCCCAAAATGGTTTGTATTTAAAACAGTTCATCATAATATATTCGAATGAATATGTTCGAATGAACAACATTTCAAAACGAAAAACTAAGTTTCTGACACGGTTTATATTTGATAATGTATAATTATTATGCCGGATACGATCAGAATTCAAAGGCCAAATAATTCAATATCCATATTTGGTCAAGTTATTTTTAACTATATACCGCATCGAATACGTTAGGCGGTTCGTTTTGAACCGCCTAAATTGTAGGCTGGACGGTAGGTGGTATGAGTCGATACTATTTCATTATGTAAAAGAACAAACGAAACGTATAAAATAATAATTAAGTAATAAATATTTGTGAGAATTTAAATTATTGTATTTGTGATGAAAACGAACAGGTGTCAATAAAAGGATCACAAATTATGTGTTAGCTTTCATTAAATATTTTGCGTTAAGACGCGATGATGACGATGATGATGCTGATGCCAAAGCCGCGTAGCATTGTCGAAGATTCTTTCTCTCTCTCTCTCTAATCGAGAGTAGGTATCATTATTTTTCGTCTTGTTTATAGGAGAATGACGGGTGTTGCTATAGTTTATTTAATGAGCAATAAAACCGTCCCCCTCCCTTTTTTGACTAATTCTGATTAATGTAACGATTCGCGTGTTGGACGGCTGGTCCGACGACAAAAACACACGCTCCCGGATCCCGCAGTGCCGTATACGGCATATTAGCAACTGCTGAATATTGTGCCCGGGGCAAAATTTAAAATCGCGTTCTTTTGGTTTCAACACGGGACCAAATAAAATAGAGTATTAATTTCATAAAGATTTTTTTTCACTAATTCGAACAAATTATTATCGTTGAAAATAATCAGAAATAATATTATTATATTTTTATCATATTAAATTTTTAATTTCTTGAATTTTGCGGCCGGAGCACAGGCCGAACCTATCGCTTCCTCGCCCCCATAGCTGCGGGTCTGTACGCGCCATCCGACTCGCAGTCACACATAATAATAATAATAATAATAATAACAATAATAATAATAATAATAATTTATTTATTTATTTTCCATTTATAACACGGAGGCCGTCGGCGACGTCGTACACCCGGTGATAATAATATATACGCGCGCGCGCGTCTCGTTTTACCACCGCGCACGGTACGCGCATTATTACGCCGGTGCAATAATAACGCAACAAAAACGTAATGTGTGACGACGACTACGGTAAAATCGATAAATTTTATATCTCTCGGAACCCGGAAGACCGTGGGAATCGTCTTAGATGGACTGTAATAATGTTCCGTACTGTTATTTTTGTTATTACACGGACACGAGAGAGACTGTTGAGTGACGACGATTCGAAGACAAATTCGACAAATCGAACGGAGAGAGAGAGAGAGAGAGAAAAACGTTCACCCGGGGGGAAGGGATGCGTACGCGTACGATTACGGTTGTCCGCGATCCGGAGTCAGTTTATTTATTTACGATCGGACGTCAAGCCGAGTTGCCCGAAAACCCTTTTTGCTATAAACGTCTCCTTTCTCTCTCTCTCTCTATTCTCTCGTCGTCTCCTCCCCGCAGGGATCTTTCTTTTCCACTGTTGTGTAGACCGTACTCGTCGTCGCCGCCGTATAAACTACACGAATCGAAGTGTTTTATTATTATTATTATTATTTTTTTTTGTTGCCCCTTCGCGTAATTTATAGACACATTATGTGTTATAACGTTACGGTTCTCTCGTGTTGGACTGCACGCATTCAAGGACACTTGCCATGTACCACTCTCGTTTTCCATTCACGTTGGACATTATAACATACTGTGTAATATATGTACATATATGGGTCATCGGATGCTGTAGCAGGGACGCGCGCGCGCGTCCGTCGGCACCTGCAGCAGAACGGATCGCGTATTCCGAACGGGCGCGGTAGTTGAAATTTGTCAGGGTTCATATCTGCGCGTATTACACTTGTGTGTGTGTGTGTTGTGCACAGTGGCATTCCAAATACGGACGAGGGCTGCTTTTTTTTTCCTCTTCTTATTTTTCGACGAGACGATACAATATCGTAGCAGTGTGACGGGGTACAGAGGAAAAAAGAAATGAAAAAACGCAAAAAAAAAAAAAAAAAAAAACGTTATAATGTTTTACGAGTATCTTCACGGCTTTGAGATTAAATTTTATCTGTAACTGTGACGATTTCAGAGATTTCGAACGTTTTTACTCTCTAATAGCGGGCGTATGAAATTCTTTACATTTACACTACACATTATTATTATATATTTCCTTCTCGCGTCGTGCGGTGGGGCGGCGTTACTGCGAATCGCACGTACTCGTAATACCAATACAATATTACAACGGAACATCGAAAAGTCGAACTATATACGGGAAATCAAATGTTTTGGACTCATCGAGGTTTTCGAATTGCTAAGGTTTTAGGGGGAAAAAAATTCGACTTAATGAGTATTTAAAATGTATTATCGTTTTTTATTATTACATTATATATATATATATAAATTACAGTGTGTATTGTTATTATTATTGTAGGATTAGCTGTTCTCCGACAGACGTTGTCGTCTATGATGATTTTCAGTGTTCAGCCTAAATAGGCCTCGAAAGTCGATATGCGTTTTGAATTTTTTTTTTCTTCGAATTTCTACTTAATCTATCTCAAAAAACGTGTTTTATTTGCAGGCGAATAACTATAATTTTTATTTCGCATTTTTGGCTTTTTTTTTTACGTGATATTTACTAATTCAGGCCATTTTTATCCATTTATCACGCCAGTTTTTTTTTGTTTTTGCTCATCCCGCGATTCCGACAAAGTATCACGACGCTTATTTCGATTTTTATTTTGAAAAAGTATTCGAAATATTCACAAAACGTCCAAAGGAATGACAAAAGACAGATTTTATATTTTGATGAATATCCGAAAACGTACAAAATATTAAGTCGATATATTTGATTTGTTAGCAAAAAAAAAAAAAAAAAATGTTTAAAAATGCGTTTCGATCGTCCCACACTTGTACGTATTTTGGAGAATTCGAATATCATTTCAGAATGAAATTAAGGTATAATTTACATTGACGCATTCAGCTTATTATACGTACCGTGAATTTGGATACTGGACAACAATATTTTAAATTAAATATCGGTGTTCTATTGTTTAGTGGTTATGTTAATTTATTATAATAATATGTATATATTGTATATTATAATAAATAAAATATTGAAAGTTTAGTAAAAATGAAAATTTTTGGAATTGCTGTGCCCGGGGCAAGAGCCATATTTTATTGTTTCCCTTATACACTGTCCCCTGTGACTACGCCTCTGGGCAGGACACCAGCTATTATCTCTCCGTGTCATTTCTTACGCACAAGCGAGATGAGTGGTTTCGACATCTTCGCCTATATATATGTGTGTGTGTACACGATGTACCTATTTATATGCGCATAGGAGCCTGGCACCGGTTGTTATTACGAAATCATTAACCCATTTTCAACCGAATCGCGTTTCGAAAAACTAGAGAAAGAGAAAGTGTAAACGGTACGTATATATATAAAACTATATCAATATATATATATATATATTCAAGCTATTTAATTTTCTTCCCACTTTATTTATGGAAAAAAAAAAATTTGTTTTTTTTTTCATTACCATTGTAAGAAAGAATTTGTATAAAATAATCCGTGTAAAAAAATTACACGTTCAGCTTTGTTTACAGACCGCCGAACGAAAAAAATCATCGCCATATGCACATTTTTTTTGTTCTTTTTTGCAGCCAATCATAATTATACACGGCTTTTCACCGACAGCTCGTCAGACAGAAGAATCCATATCATTTCGCATCGTCATTTCATCGATATTTGTAGAAATAAAAATATGTATTACAAATACACAACGGAAAACGAGTGAAACGAAACGCGTTTGAAGTTTACACCGTTTGTTTACGTCGTGCATGTATCCATTGCGTTCGGATAATAATATAATATTCGCGTTATTCCACTTTTATTATTTTATAATAATTATTCCGGTTGGGATTTATACGCGGTGATAATAATATTTCACAGCATCCGAACGCAATGACTCGTGGTCAGCGAAGTCAACGAATCAACGCGTAGTCTTAATGAAACGAATTTTTTGTTTACTTTTACGTTTTTGTTTTTTTTTTCAGTGTAATACGCGTAAATGTTCTAATTATTATATATTATTCAAATGTAAACACGAAAAACAAAGAAAAAAAAAGAAAAGCAATGTGCGTTTCGTGGTATATTTTAACAGTTTTAAAGTATTTACCATGTGTAGTGGTAGTAGTAGTAGTAGTAGTACGCCGCGGTAGATTTAACTAGTCTGCAATTTACGAATCAATTAATACGTCCGCAAATCGGGATTCGTGTGGTATGAATCTCTCGTTATTATTATTTGAATAGTGTTTGGTAATTTTTACGTACTATTTGTCTTAATATTTTAATTTGTTTAATTGTAACTATTTATACATTCGTCTATTGTATTGAAATTTACAATTTTTTTTGTATACGTACGATGATGATTAGGACTCGGAATTCAATGCTCTTAAAATGTATCGAATATTCGTGTAATTATGCACTTACGAGAATTAAAACGTACACTCATACATGTATTTAATTTGTTTTACAGAAAAAAAATCATTAGAAAAATTAAAAAATTCATTACATGTATTTTATTAATATAAAATTATAGAAAACAATTTTTCTTCAATAATTTTTGCGTTTAATTATACACTTGTACAAAAAAAAAAAATCATTTTAATACATATCGCATATAATATTATATAGTTTTAAGATTAAAATATTTCGTAAGGTCCAACGTGTCTATTCTAATTCAAATGCGCAATCGAGAAAAAATTAATTATTGTACACTCTAATATAATATTTCTATGTATCTAACAACGAATACAAACGGAAGGACTACGCATACTTTTTTTATACTATACCACACAAATGGGAAAATAATATTTCCAGACGGTATTCGAGTTTTATTTATTTATTCATAGGCTTTAAGGTCATATATAATATTATTATTTACAAAATGTTATAATCGAATACGAAATTAAACACTTTTTAAAATCATATATTATGCGACGAAAATACGTTGTAAGTTTATTTGTGATATTTCGTTATAATAAAATACAAATAAACGATGGAAAACATACAATTATATACCGGAGTCGTAGTAATGAATATGGAATTTTTCGTTGCACATCCTATCTCCAAATTCTTGAACCTTTAACATGTCCATAGGCGCACGAGGGAAATTATTATTATTATTTCTCACATTTTAATATAACTATTATTTCGTTTTTCGTACATGTCTTTTCTCTGTAATTTTGCTGTTATACTTCTGGCCCGGTTAACGAAATCCATCGTTACGGTCTCGAGACCCAAATAGCTTTGTTAGCAGAATCGACGAATCGTGACGCGCACGGACATACTGCAGATCCGAGAAACTTTTCATCACTCACGAGTCCTTCGGAAATTCAACATTATATACGCTATCACCGCGGAAGACACGATTGACGACGGCCTTTTGTAGCTCAATGTTTCTCGACCTGAGGGCCGCGGCGACTCCTTCGAGGACCGCCAAACAATTATTTTTGGTCGCGTCTGCAACGTATGATTTGTAAATGAATACAAAAAAAAAAATCTCAATAACATAAACGATTCATATCGCGTTAAACGCAATTCAATACGTACTAAATAAATAAAATGTCGAAAAAAAAAAATGAAATTCGTGAAATGTGTATTGCCATTGAAGGACACGTAATACAATTAAAAGAAACAAGAATTCGCGAATACGATTTCGGTGTCGCATAAGATGTTCGTAACGATTAAATCTCTATTCGAATTACACAGTTCGTCGTCGACGAACGCAGAACGATTCGATTGAATTATCGCGTTCGTACGCAATATTACAACAACTGTAGAAATTTTTAAAATCAACAGAAACTTACGTCAAAATTGGTTCAGAATTAAATACTGGTGGTCGACGGGAGCCATTGAAGACGCTCGCTCATTCGTCTCTCGACTACTCGCACTCGTGTGAAACGGTATTCTTCACGACGGGCGTATCAAAAATAAATAAATAAATACGATGAGAGGCCGCGACTGGAGATTTCCAAAAAGAGACGAGAATTGGTTTAATGAATTCGACGTTAAACCAAATGTTGAAGAAAAAAAAAGAAACGTTTCACAACAACGGCAAAGCGGTTGAAAATCTCGGTTTCAAAACGACCGTTATACGTATATTGTATTTATGATAAAAAAAAAAAAAGAAAGTCTTTTTAACGATGAAAATCTTTTTCATCGATTTTTCGCCTTTTTTTCAAATAGTATCGCGTACATCTGGTACACGTTCATCACGATGAAAAAAATAAATATACGTGTAATTTTGGCTGGGGGGGGGGAGAGGGATTGTTACAGTGAAGTCGAGTTTGGGGAACGCCGAGTTTCAGTCGACCTAAACCATAAACGGTATTTGCTCTTTACGCTGTATTGTCGTTCAAACGCACTGCGACTCGGCAGCACACGCAACGATGACCGACCGACGTAACCGCAACGGGCGTGGCAAGTGCACCGCCGTTATTTATTTCGATATTATAATTTTTTTTTTTTTTTAAAACCGTTTGTTTTACGATCCGCAAATGCGTACGCATATGTGTGCGCCGCACGATATTGTTGTGCGGCGTGCGGATTAGTTATGGTGCCGGTGGTGGTAACTGGATGCGTCAGGAAGCGGAAACTCTTTTGCCGATTGGACACGGTGGCCGGAAACACTTTGGGACGTGTAAAAAAAAAAATCACGCGCAAGTAACGCCCTCACCGCCGCCGCCGCCGCCGCCGTCGAGTCTCGCATTAATCGTAAATAATATCTGACAAAGCGTTTACGCGTTATAACGAACGGATGGGCGGGGGAAGTGTCTGCGAACGAATTCACGTACGGAAAGCAGGAAACTCGAAAAAATTAAACCGAAAAAAAAAAAAGCCCGCGATTTCGAATATATCATATAAATATTCGACAACTGTACGTAATAACGCGCGGTTATTAAAAACGGTTATTTGGGGCCACGAAAACATTTTTTTTTTTTTTAGTTTCGTATTACGACTACACTGCGGAGGCAGAAACCTAGCGCTTTATATAGCGCTGCGAAAAAGAAAAAAAAAAAAAAGCCGCCGAAATATTACGCGCTAGATAATAATAATATGGACCGAAAAAATCTCGAAGCACACACCGTAGTAAAAAACGGTAGGAATACAAAAAAAAAAAACAAAAAAAAAACGTTTTATTTCTGGGCCGTATAATTAACGACGATATATAATGCAATGGCAATGTGTGTTTTCATTTACTTCCGCGGGCTTAAGATATTTATGAAAAACGTAAAACGTATTCATATATTTATAACGTTTAATTGGCGCGAAGAGTTCGCGTTAAATATGCATGCAAAACGTTTATTACGAACGTACAATTTTCAGATTATTTTGTTATTTAACGATAATTTAAAAGAAAAAAAAAAATCCGTTTACACACGAATAATGTTCGAAATACGATTTTAACAAAATAATAATAATAATAATAACATCACAACGTTTTACGGATTGTCCTTACGCTATTCATATTAACGTTTATGTAAACAATTTAAAACACCCACTCGTCATTCGCTGTATCGTATACGCGTTCAATTTCTATCGTTTCGCATTCGTATTGGTTTTTCGAATGTGCGAAAAAAAACGAAACGAAGTAATTTCTACTACTTCTTGTAAAATATGTATTATTCCTATGGTCACGGAGTGCGTCGAATCGACATAAAGTAGAAGCCTAAAGAATCATATATATATATATATATAAACGAAATATATTGTAAAAATACAATTATTGTTAATAATAATACGTAATGTAATCACGTGGTAAATTAAATATCGTAAAATGCTTTCAGCGTTGAGAAAATCCGACAAAAAGTGTCCACGCCATATTTCTTCTATACGTAAAACGTTTTTTTTTTCTTTTTTGGGGAAAAAAAATTTAATGATTAATAGTTGGAAATTGTCCGATCATTTAGTGTACAAAACTACGTTTAAAAAAAAAAAAAAAAAACGTATTTAATATTTATTTTGAACGTTATATTAAAATAAAATTACACTTTCCTGTTAATCGCGATAACCTGTGGTGCAGTATAATATAATAATAATTGATTTGTGAGATTTCGGATGAAAACGTTAGAAAGTATAATGTGTATCGTCGTATAATATACGCACCAAAGATAAACCGCGGTCATAAACGCGCAACAATCTCGAATGTAGAATTTTTGGAGAAAGGCGAATTGGAAACGATTTAAGTGGAGTTGTAATAAAATATTCAATCATGATCGGATATTATTTTCTTTTTTTTTTCCTACGAAATTATTTAAATAACGATAATATATATATATATATTCGTATTCTATTGCTATGAAATTCGACATTTTCAATTGGTATTTTCCATACAAACGTAAATGATTATGTATAACCGCGGTACGTATTGTAAACCATATATTTATAGTTACGATCACGGGTTTAAAGCAGATATGTCGCTTAAAAAAACTACAATAACTACTAATTTTTTTTTTATAAGACAATAAAATTATATACAAATGTGTTATTGATTTATACGGTTTCAATAATTTTCCTCAATATTATGTACAAGCAATTTTTAAATATGAACTTAAATATATTTAATTAAAATAATTTTCGTTAAATTGTAAAATATAATTTAAGTATTGATTTATTATTTATATAATTATCTACTATTTACAATTAAACTGACATAAAATGAAAGAATATATATATATATATTTTTTTTTTTATATATTTATCTTAGAAAAATCGAGGAAGTAATCGAATGATGTTTGGAGAATTATTATTATAAATTTCGATTAAATTAAATTTATTTAAAATTTAAAAAAGGGAAAAATGTCTACTTTGTCCATTATTTTTGTTTTGTTTTGTTTTGGGAAATAATCGAATTTGCCAGGTTTAATATCTCTAATAAAAATACCCAATTTAATTTCAAACCCTTTGATATATGTTAATATATAAGTGGGTATATGTTATTTATAAATCTATAAATTTACATTAATACATGGTAGTATTTCAAGTGCCGTTGGACCCTGCCAATCATGGCATGCAAGCCTCTTATTTGCTATCCCTGATTTTGACACTGAGCGCTGTTTACAAACACAGTGCGATAAACAAATAGCTCATATTGTGGAAAAACGAATCCGATATATTTTTTTTCTCACAAATCGAAACGCTCTACGATTTCATTAGACGAGCATTTATTGCGCAATGAAAACCAGCGAAACAAATGTTTAACAATTAATATCACATAAAGGTTTAAAGCTAATAATCGATCCAATAAGAATTAAGTTTATCAATTATAAAAGTACTCGTCGACTTTACAACAGCAGAACAAAGAAAAAAATAAAACTGGCGTACATGTAATTATTAAATATGTACGCTAAGGGGGAGTTCTTTAGGCAGGTGACTCCGATAACTCGCACCCTATCTATATAAATCACGCGGGAGTGGGCAATCCAATAAACAAAACATTAATATACATTATAACAATTATATTACACAAAAAAAATATTACAATTATCTCCAATGATTACTGGTGCACGATCCGTAATGTCAGGTCGGCGGAACAGGACGATTGAAGCTGGAACGGTTTCGAACGCCGGACGACACGCGCGTCGATACAGAATATATGAATTCAGCGCACTCGGGACACGGCCACGAGAAGAACGGCTCGTGACAAAACGGACGTCTCCGTAAAAAGGCCACGAAAAGGCCGTAAAAGGGCCACGAAAAGGCCACGGACAACGGCAAAAGACGCGAGCTCACTCGGTCGTCACGCCACGGTGGCTCGTCAAACACACACGGCCGGTCGCCGATTTTATCGCGGTCGCCGCGACCGTCCGTTATCGCACCCGGACCAAATTAAATTTTCCACCGATACCGAACAAAATAACTAATGTAAATTACAAAGTTTTCAATTAATTGTTTTTGAATTTATAAAAAAAAAATTCGATTTAAAAAAATAAAAAATTAATAGATGGCTTGAAATGCGAAACGATAGCAACGATAAAGTTGATATATTATGTCGTTATAAATCTAGATAACACAATTTTAAAAACAGTTTTACATTAATCCACATCGAGTAATTTTAAATAAAATCTGATTTTAATTTAATTATATCGCCGGCAAGAAAATGAATTCACCCAGTAAAACAATATCGTCAAATGAATATAAGAAATTGATGTCGGTAATGAGATTTTTAATAAGCAATAGATCGTCTGAACCTAATTTTAAACATGATTATAAGCTTCTGAATACGACTCGATGATTATAATTTTGATTCTACTCACATCTAACTGTATAAAAATTTTTAACATACTCATTATGATTGTATAATAGATTTTCGAATCCCTGCGTGCGGAAAATAGGAAACTTGTGAAGTCTTATGTAAAAGACCTGGAATTAGAAACTGAACCTAAACAGTCATTTAAGCAATTGGACGAGGATCCAACACGTAAAAGGGACATAAAACCATTGGTGAATGATGTGTGCAAACGACCGCTGGTAAAAAAGCAGGAACATACTCAAATCAAAAATATGAGAACGAAAGGTATCAAGTTAGAAAATGAGACAGGAAAATTGCAAAATGAACTGGAAGCCGAACGGAAGAAAAATATAAAGATTATGTTAAAGTACGAATTAGGAATGATCGAACTAATTTTCGCTACTAATTGTGCGAAAAAACCCTTAAAATTTTACCATTTTTCCGTTAAGTATTACATTTTCGACAAACATTTTTTTAAATTAGTTAGCGTTATGTGTACGCCGAAATATGTGTAGTTAGGACGTTAGGTTAAGTTGGAGGAAGAGGAGTTGATATTAATATTAATTATTTTATTTTTGTTTATTAATTTTTTAGAAGTATATAAATAAATGGTATTTTAATAGTACGCAAAAATTCTAAATTTCTAAGTAAACTTTTATAATGAGAAAAACGTAATACTCAACATAAAAAAAATATGATTGTCCTTAGAATCAATCGTATAAAAAATGTTAAAACTAATATTTAATGGAATACTATTCTTGTGACTAAATGAATGATTTCCATGTGTCTGCTGCGGTCTATATGATTTAGACTTAACGTTCATAATGATGGTCGTTATAGGAAATCAGAAACAAATCATTTTAGACTCCCCTTACAATAACGTATAACAGCGTTATCTAAACGCTGTATTATGTGTATTTAAATAAAACGTTTGTTTAAGGATGAAATATATGCAAGATGAATGCGCTCGAATGAACGATACGTTGGAAATGCAATCAGAAAAAATTAACAAGTTTATACGTGAAGTTGAAATTTTATTTACACAATTTTTCACCGATAAAACCATTTGGTAACCATATTTTACGAGTGTTTCATTTATTTATTCGATTTATTACGTCGTCACGATAATTTATAAAGCATCGAAACGTTTTGTTAACATCAAAAATTATATTGTATTTGAGTAGTTAAAAATAATTATTAAATATATTTAAAGGGCGGAAAAGTTGCAAAAGGAAAATGATGAACTCAACAAATTAATATCAACACAATCCAAGGAAATTCAAATCACATCTCAAACGTAATGGAAATGGATGGTTTATGCATTCTTTTTTTCTACACTAATGCCCCTCTCACCCTCGGAATAGCATATACGACATCGACTAATATAATTATGTCAGTTATTAATAATTAAAATAAATTCATTTATGTTCGAAGGGTGGACAACCTGAAGAAGGAAAATGACGAACTTCACGAAACAATACGAATACAATCCGAGGAAATTCAAACTGCATTTGAAACGTAATAGAAATTTACACTTTATATATATATAATATATATATTCTTTTTTGCTTCATTAATGCTTTCCTCAACCTCGAAATAATATTTATGATGTTGACTAATATAATTATGTTAGTTACAAATGATTAAAAGAAAATCTTATATTTAAAGGATGGAAAGGTTGAAAAATGAGAACGCCGAATTAGACGAAGCAGTACAAATACAGTCCAGTGATATTTTTAAAATGACTAATGAAGTTGAAATCGAGATGGAAAAGTAATAAAATTGCACATTTAATACATACATTTTGTCTGCACTAATGATGTCCATAAAATTAGTATTAATATTTTGCGAAAAAATTATATGTGTTGAGTAATGAAATTTGGGTCTACTTTTGCTCTAAAATTTGTTTTCTTCTTACATACACGTTCAATATTTTCAATTGAAAAATAAAATTTGACATTATTTGGTAATTAATATTTATTTATTCGTAAAAATATATTAAGTAATTTTAATGTGTATAAAGTATATTCTGTCGCTCATCAATTGGAAAATGTTTATTATTTTTTTTTTCATATGCAAAGTATTATTTGCTTACCTTATATATAATGTATTGTTTATTTATAAATGTGTAAATTCGCATTTAAGTTTTACAAGGTTTTATTTCTCATATTTCCGTCGATTTTTTTCGAAAATCTTATGTCTTTTTTTTATGATTTTTTGGTTTAGAGTCCGGGTCCCTATGAAAATCTCTTGTCTCGTTAGGCTTGTATATAATATACGCCTTCATAATAATTACAACATAAATATCGACTGATATTATGTTCGTTACAAATATATATATATATATATATAATAAAAAAAATAATTTTTTGTTTAAAGGAACGCAAAGATAAAGAAGGACCTCCAAGAAACTATTAAAGCGTATGTATATTCTTACATATTGTTATATTAATTGTGTATTATAATAAAATATTATATTTGTTTGGTTCTTTTTTCTGTGCAGAAGAGACAAGGCTATTAAATTAGAAAAAGAACGCAACTACCAAGTGACTAAACTGGTGGAAAAAGTTAACTGGATGGTATTTACACGTCTACTATAAATAATAATAATAATAATAATAATAATTAAATAATTGTCATGTAATGTGGAAATAATTTCTCATGTGTCCACTTTATCTAGAAAAATTCCATAGGAGTAAAACAACGAGAAATTGAGGAATTGTGCGTTAAAAATAAAGCTTTGGTTGAGAAAATTGAAATGCCAAAAAAAACTTACAATTACCATGATAATGAAAATTTTAAATATCCGAAGCAACAACGACAGAACCTATACGATATAGAAGAATCAAATCAAAAAATGTTAAAAGTTTTTCATCGAGAAATGGATAGATTTAAGTATAAATGGAAAGATTTTCACGTTACTAATGATTTTAAGTTGGTTTATTAATAAAAATGTATTTTTTTTTCACAGTCTCGAAACAAAAAGAAATGAAGAATTGTATAATGGAGAAATAAAAAAATTAAAGGATATTATCGTCATGAAAAACAAAGAGATCGAATCGTGTCAACGCCAATTGAAAGATATTTTAATTATTTGCACGAGCGGTTGTACGAAAATGTGTTAAATGCGTACGAGCTAGTCCGAGATTTCATGAACCTATTATGATACGAAGATGGCATTCAGAATATTTACCACAATGTCAGATACGTGGTAAATGGGTTCATAAGAAACGACAACTAAAGGTGAATGACATTGTAATAATCAAATAAGATTGTCTCTTACCGACAAAATGGAAATTAGGACGAATAACACAGGTACATCCTGGTCGTGATAATGTGATAAGAGTTGTGACAGTCCGAACGTCATCTGGAAATGGAATTAAAAGACCAGCAGTAAAACTTTGTTTACTACCAACTGACTCCGATAGGAAAATGATAATTTTCAACGGGGGGAGAATGTCGACGCCAATTGAAAAATATTTTAATTATGATTGTGATATACCTTTGCACATTATCACGCCGCCGCGGTATCGGCGGTCAGATAATAAACTATATACACACACACTATATTATTATTATTATTATTATGTAATTGTCGATTTATTTTACTTATTTATAAGAGGACAATGCCCTTGTTATTTTTGTTTTTAGTTGTTGCCGTGATACCGTTGTCACGAGACTATCGTCGCGTAAAGTTTTTCGTTTTTACGTCCTCGCTGCCGCATACGTTTATATTATATTTGTAAAATCGTTTTGTTAAATTTATCGTAAAACTGTCGTCATCTAATACGCTTCGTGTTTATTGTATTCCGTTAATTTTTGTAACCGTTCGAATTATATATTATAAATGTTATTCAGGTTAATGCAGCTCAAATAGCTGATTATATTATTGTAATTGTCTCTAATAGGCATTATTGGTTAAGTACGTTACTATTCACGGTTCTAATAACCGGAATTTATTATACTGTGGTCTCAAATAGACTCCTTTCCAATTTTATACGCTATCTCGTAGGCATATTACTCTTGTTGTTTGTTATATGCAGGGGCGGACTGGGTGTCGGAGGGCCCGGGGGGCAAACCTATATAGGGGCCCGTATTTTTATTTGAGCAAAAAAAAAAAAAAAGGTCATCCAAGAAATACTAAAGTTGTTGAAGTATACAACTAAAATAAGGAATACTACTTAATTAAAAATCTTTTTTTACTTTATATAATGTCAACAAATTAATTATAACATCAAAAGTTTACTTAATTCTAAAGAACTTTTACCTAAATTATCAATAACAATATTAGTATCTGGAATTAAAATCAGATTCAATACTTAAAAGCATCAGTGACTCTAATGGATTCTGACCCATAGATGCTCTTAAACGGTTTTTTATTATTTTTTGTGTTGAAAATGCTCTTTCACAGCAAACTTGAGTGCAAGATAATGTTAAAGCGACTTTATATAATCTGTATAAATTACTGTATGCTGAAGAATGAAAATTATAGTCATACAAGATCAAAAAAGCACTCGGAATGCATGATCCGTTTTCCTTACAACTTCCCAGATCATTATTTGACAAATTTGAAGAATCTATAGAATATAAATAAATATAGTGAATATAATATAATAAAGTTTAAATAAATGCTTGAGAATTCATTTAATAATTTTTTTATACCTGTATCATAATCATTGTCGACTACTTCATCTGATTTTAGAGAAATTTCTTGAGAGCTCAAATTTAAATTAAATATAAGTTTCGAATAACATGATGCAAATGAAATTAATTCATCAAATATTTTTATTTTATCAACTTTTGCGATTTGTATTAAAATATCTAAATTGTTTCCATATTTCTTTATTCGTTCTTCTATGTTTTCAAAATGTTTTCGTCCTGGAGACAGTAGCGATAATGAAATAAGAAGATTTTTATTACACTTATCTGTAAAGCGACGATCAATAGTTTCTAGCACCTTATCCATTACGACACGATATGTTTGAATTTTGTACTTGGTCATTTCATCAAAATTACAAATTTCATCTTTAGATTCTTCCCCGGACATAAATTTAACTCGTCTCTTTCTTCGTATTGGAAATTCGTTTTCAATTTTAACGTTCTGAAGATAAAGTACTTTTTTCTCTGTTACCTCAATAAATGAAGTCACTTCTGAAATAATTACTTCAAAATTGTCATTGCTTGATATTTCTTTTAAATTTTTTTGAAACGCAGTTATATGTGTCCATGCAGCTAAATAATCTAGTCGTTTTGTCTGTAAATACTTGGACACTGGAGTAGTCAAACTAAAAATTTTGAGAAAAAAATGAACCAAAGTTTTAAAAGAACACCACTTATTTAAAAGGTCTCTAGCTTCACTTGCTGTATCTGAATTTATCCTAGAGTCGTAGCCTAAAATATGTAAAACTTCTAAAAGAATAGGGAATCGTTCTCTCTTATCGTGCTCTTCATTTATGCTATGAAATATTGCTTGTAAAGCTGTGTCTTTACTATTCCACCTAGTATCACCAATTAACTGTAAACGACGAAGTTTTTCATTTCCGATTTTATCTGCTAATAGTTTCTTCCAGACCACTGTTCTTATGAACGAACCTTTGATAAATACTGATGTTTTTTGTAATAAAGAAAACATATTTTGAGCATCCAAACAACATTTTGCAGTGTCTACAATTACAAGATTTAAGACGTGAGCTTGACAATGAGTAAAAACTGCATTTGGAACGTATTTTTGTAAATGTGCTTTCAATCCATTATACTGCCCCATCATATTTGCTGCTCCATCGAATGAGCAACTTACTAAATTATTTAGGTCAATTTCAATATCTTGTAGTTTCTTTGTAATAACATCAGCCTGATAAATTCCAGTACTATTTTCTAAGGAAATAATTGATACAATTCGTTCAATAGTAGTATTATTAATAACATATCTTAAACAAATACAAAGTTGATCAGTTGATGATACATCTTGCGTGGAATCTACTTCTAACGAAAAATATCCAGCTTCACTTATTTCTTCACTTATTTTTTCTTGAATACAATTTTTCATAATATCGAGAATTTTGTTAATTATATTTTTGGACAGAAAGGTAACTAAAATTAATTTTGTAATTATTTAAGGGGCCCTAAAACAAAAATTAGGTAAGGAAAGAGCCAGATTTTGATATGTGGTTGCCCCGAATCCATTATTATTAGTGACCAGTGGCGCAATCACCGGAGTGGATGGCAATACTCTACATTGAAGCCCTGGGTTTTATAAAGGGCCAGGTGTTCTAAAATTTTTACTGTGAACTAATAATAGGATGTTTTTAAAATTTGAGGGGTCCAAAATGTATTATTTGTATACTATCTACTTAATTTACTAATTTATACGGGAAGAAATTAATAAATCCCATTATATGGAGGCCCGAGGCTCCAATAAATCTACTTTGTGTTGGGTATCGTCCACTAAACCGCCGTTAAATCCGCCACTGGGTAGATATAGATTCTCTTGAATATTATTTTGATTGTACGTATTACGTTTTGTATTTTTTAGAAGTTTAAGGAAAAATTGAGGATATCACACGGCCGAGGGCCCGGGGGGCGATCGCCCCCTCGCCTCCCTGGCCAGTCCGCCCCTGGTTACATGTATATAGTTTAGATAGCGGCTGGCCAGCGTCTGCGCACCGAGAAAATGTGAGTTTATTATTATACTATTATATTTCATTTATATTGTTTCCAAAAGGGTTATTTTTTAATTATTAGTCAAATTATATTTTCGTGTTGCTGTGATTTCTATTGTTTATCTATTTTTTATTTGTCAATCCTTGTTATCATTTTTATATATTTATTATCAATTATATTAGCAACACATAAACTAGTCATTTTGTTACCATTTTATTCGTAATTTAAGTATACACACTCGCGATATATAATCTATTCAGACACGCATTTAAATTTTGGTGGTGTCCGGGCGCGCGTAATATTATTTTACGCTCCCGGCCCGAACAAATCGTATAAATTAGAAAAAGAGGTTAGAATTATATTGTAACAATTTTTGTCGCGTCTTTCAATGGATCACTATTAATTTGATTACCAAATATTACTACGCTTTAATCCAATGTTTGGTGTAAAAATAATAATTAATGCCGCGTTGTAGTGATCTAGCGGTAAACCCGAGTAATTTGAAAATAGATAAATCATCTCGTGTTTTTCTTTATAAAGTATATATTATGTAAAAATATCCCTTGTATTTACACAAAATTATCATCTAATTAAGTAAGATTAAATTAATCGCGTTCATTTTCCGAAATTATTTATTGAAATGGCTTGAAAATTGAAAATTGCAACATATATAATTTATCAATGAATTAACTGTACATACTGTTATTCTGCCCACTGCATACATAAGTTAAAAACTTTAATTCGTTTTTTAAAACTAAAATAAATTATAAGAATATAAATAAAAAATAAGATTTATTTTTTAATACAAAAATATTTAACAAAAAAAAAATTAACTATTGAAATCCTCTTATACAATATTATAACCATTGTTTATTATGTTATTCAGGATCTAATAGATGATCTCAAATATTATCAAAATTTTATTTATGAAGGCGACGATTAGTTGATTGATCCTTCAAAAATTTATCTGTGATACGGTGGGAAAAAAGTATGATTAGTATCGATTTCTGGAATAAATAGACATTTTTAAAATCAAGTAAATATATCGAATAGTATTTTCCGTTTTAAGACTATGGTCTGGATTAGTCTGGTAAGTTAAATTTTTTTAAATTTAAAATCTAATTCAAGTAATTTTTGTCGTTAATGAGTTGACCGTGGATTATACGCTCGATAAATGTGTGGAATTCACTTATTAAATATAAATAAAATCTATTATTAAATACATATAAATGGCTTATAGGACAATAAATTTCATTATAGGCAGTAAAAAGTTAATGCCGTCTACACCACGAACCCACGAAATATGCAATTCTTGTAGAAAACGGCGATTATATAATATGTACAATGTACATAATATGTATATAACTCGCAGTCTACACATTACACATTTATATTATTAATTAATATTACATCGAATATCCGCTTTTATTAAAATTGTTTAGCATTAAAAAGGCTCTAAAATCTTTAATTAACTTATGCGATACCTACTATACAGCTCGCGACTCGCTACACTTTTAAAATTTTATATTCATTAATATTATAATAAGCTACTAGTGTCACACAGAATCGTTTTTCGAATTAATACTTATCAAATACAAAATAATAATGCAAAATAGTTTTATTACTTGTCAATTTAGTATAACGGTATAATTTTTAAAAGAACGTTCATGTTATCCGTTTGATTCGTTCATCCATACGGTTCACGACTATCTTATTTAATAAGTAAACCGTTTTTACCAAAGTATATAATATTAAGTGAATAAAAAAAAAAAAAACATTTTAATTTCCGGCTATTGCTTGTTACGTACACGTATACTCGTAAAATATTTTCGACATTATTATTTGTATAAAAACTAAAGCTAATATAATCAAATATCAAATGTAGAAATATTTTTTTTTTATAATTATTTTTAAGATTTTAAAATATAGGCATAGGTAATTATTATATATGGATTATCATTTATGGAAATTTCATATCCTAAACGTGATATATAATAGTAAATTGTATATAATTGAGAAAAAAAATCCAAAAAGGAAAATGTAGTAAACTGCGGTTGTTGTGGATGTCTGGCCAAGTGGGAATACTCAAAAAAAAAAAATGTTAGAGTTTTATTATTATTTTGAATTTGAAAATCACGTTTAACAATTTTATTCGAAAAATAATTCCGAGTAACAGTAGTAGGTTATTATAAATTATATGAATATAATAAATATTGTTAAAATATAATAATATAATGTTAAATTGTCAATGTTTGTGTTACACTTAACGCTTAAGCTATAGAAATAAAATAATCATATTAATAAACTAATTGTACGATTAGATTTTGTTGGAAGTAGACGTTTAGATACAATCGCGAAATCAGGGTGTTGGTGTATTCCATGTCAACTCAACACAGTTTTGTCTTGATATAAACATCACCATAAGTTCACGGATTCCAAACGATTTGTCCTAAGATTTCACGCAGTGGTACAAAGGTTAACTTATGTTTGATTTTGCAGGATTTTGTGCAGAAGATGTTAAAATCCATCAACTGGTAGCCTATAAGCGATTGAATGACATACAGTGATATTTTTCGGTCTTTTTTCTTGGGGGGGGGGGCTACGTTCATTAGATGTTTTATACTCATTCGAGTATTCAATAATATCTTTTGCGGATTAAATTATATACACTTTTTATAATGTTCATTAATTGTATGTGGGGCGAATTCTCTACACCTGGATTCCTGTAACCCATAAAACCGTCACTGGTGACACGTGTACGACTGATAAATCCTGTGTTACATTTTCATCTTTATATTATATTATGAAAAACAAAATGTTTTTATTATTATAATTTTTCGCTGTAAATGAATAAAACTTAAATTATTAAATAAAGTGTATATTATTATTTATAAATGATGTTTTTATGTTTTGTATTTTTGCATTATTTTTCTTATAAAAAAAAAAATATTTATATTATGATTTTTGCATTTTTTATCCCACAACTGTACATTATGCTAAGCTTTTTTCTTTTTTTCCATAATGACAATTGCCCAGATTTAATCAAAGTACATTTAAACAAATGTAAAATGTCCTGAAGGATCAGGATCGTGATAATTATTAGGGTTGCTCACATGACCGGTAAACATGCTCTCCTCTTTTAAAAGATTTACCAGACACTTTTGCACAAATTATTTATCTTTACTGCGTTCGTATCGTCGTCAACTGGTACGGACATTCCGCATAACGCACAGTTTCAATAAAAAAAAAAAAATCAAAAGACGATATAATAATATTGTTTTATTGACATAGTAAGTAAAACATCAAATATAATTGTGATAATTATCCAAACAACATAGTGAAAAATAAAAAGGTAAACTAGTGAACCAAGACATTTTAAACATAATATTTTAATGATTTATTCGTGTTGACTGTGCAATTGGCTGTGTTAAAAATTTAAAATTGTATGAGTTAGCTATCCTGCACGGAACGTAACTAGTTACCACCAATGTAATCAATGCCTCTTTCCAAAGACTTTCTTGTACTTACAATACATTTTAAATATTATGAAATACTAAAATTCTAATAATATATGTCCGTTTAATGAATCGATAAATAATAATAAATTTATTTTCGTTGACAGACGAGAATGATCTCTTTTCAGACGTATTTATTATTATTATTATTGGAAAAAACAAATCAATAAAGTAAAAGTGTTCTGAGATTATGATGAAATGCATATATATATACATATATATATATATATAAATACAAGACAATATAATATATGTCTTATATATATACGAGTATGATAAAATTAGGCTCATTACATGTATTATAAAAATAGATACTTCGAAAATGACTATAATTTTTCTATTATATGCAATGCAATATTATTTCATCATAAATAAGAAAAAAATAAAACTGAAAAAATATAAATAAACAATAAAAAAAAAACAATTGAATGTCTGGTAATTTCTTTTTCTACAACTTATTAATGAAATATTGAAACAAATAAGTATCTTTTTTTTCTATGTATACTCTGTATAACAATATTTATTCTTGAAATTGTCGAGCGAGTAACGAAATCAATGTTTGGAAAACAATAATTAATAATTATCATTGTATTAAAACGATTAGTGTATCGATATTAAATAATTTTAAGTGATTATTAAATTGTAAATATATAATTTAAATTTTAAACCTAATAATATGAACAGATTTTGAATTTGATTTATCTTTGCACTTTTTTAAAAATTAAATTACCCGAATTCGAACAACGAATACAAGTACAAATTTATTAATATAAACACATTATTTTTTAAATCCAGTCTCGTGGATTTGTAAATGTTTATTTAGCAATTGTATTTATACTTTTGTATGAATTAATACGTTAACATCGAGTATATAATACAATGGATTTATATATTACGAGTATATAAAGACAAACGCATATTTTCACTTCTCATTGTCTTTTTGGATGACGTAATGAGGCATATTATACAAGAACATTTTCGTCCTGTTTTACAGAAATCTAACCGGTTGGTAAATATATTATTATTACTTTTTTTTGTTTTTGAAACGAATTCAAGGGCTGTCCGTCGTTTATTTTCGTTGCAAAACCCGACACTTTTCAATTCGACTCGGTGTAATATACATAGGTACGACACACAGAGACTGTATAAGTATACGATCGGCGAACCGTTAACTTTGACATGAAATACTCACTCCCGCCCCCCGGTGTAATATATTGTAACAGGCTTATTTTCGCGTCCATTATCTGATTACAATACGGCGTGAAAAACAAAAACGAGAGACGTCAATTCTTTCAGGGCTGAATCAAACACATTCATCCGCGGTAGACACGATTTGAATTTGAATTTTTCTAGAAATTATTGATTTAACCTTAAAAATAATTTTGTAATTATTCGTGATGACAGTGTTGATTTTTATTCGCGTAAATATGTATTACGGCAAAAACAAATATCTGCCTGTAAGAGATTAAAAAACTCCAAGTGACCAATACGTTATATTTCGTTAGTAAATTTTCGATTTTGAGCGGAGCCGATGAGCTGTGTAACGGTTGTACCACGATTATTTTTCTATTTTCTCTGTGCACAACTTGTTGATTAGAAGGCTTCCAACTAAGAGTCTTAACCGACTACTCAACTCTTAACTCATGTAACTAACTAAGAGTCTTAACCGATCGCACAGAACAAATACATTTCTGCCGTTAAAACCTCATATAATAACGTTGTTATTTAATAACGCCTGACAATACGAATTCGTCTTTGAAACGTTATAGGCGGGGTGCGCTTGCTCCTCGCATTGTCGCCGTATGTTCAGAAGGTTAGGTATGTACCATACGTATCAAGATACTTGGAGATTTGTCAAATCTAACGCACCAAGTTTTTTTTACCTCACTCGACTGCCTTCGTTCTCTTTGCGTTGCATTTGTTTGGTCAACCTTGGAATTTCGTGTGATCGTGTGGCATCTTTACCTCGCTATGGGGATCAATTAAGACTGGAACGTGATGTTCATATAACCGATTCCTTCCCTTTGCATTATCTAAACACAATGGTAATGAATGTGCCACGACTATATTCAGTCGCGCGATTTATTTAACATCCCTACTCTTTCTTCGCGTCGCGCCTAGAACTTCTTATCGGCCCTCCTCAATGGCACACTAGATGCTCCTGAAGTACATTCCTATGTCCAGTTTCAAGTCACTGCTTGTAACGCGCGAGACCGAGCCCAGTTTTACATTCACTGACAAGCAGAACAGCCTACACCAGCGTTTCTTAAACTCTTTGAAACCGCGGAACACCAAACAATAATATTTTTTTTTATGCGGAACCCCCATGAAAATTATCTTCAAAAAATGATGGTACCACTAAACGCGACTGTTCGCCAAACCAAATCTCATTTGACAGTTGACGCGAATGACTCAAATACTATTGTGGTCAGCGGGGGGGGGAAAGGCGAATGGTGTAAAAGACAACACTTACAATTATTATCAATAATTCAAACATATAATAATAATAATAATAATAATAATACGTAATATTTAAGAATGCCGCATAGGTCGACGACAGGATTTGGTGACGGCTCCGAAAGGACGGAGTAGGAAACTTGCACGCGCTCGTTCGCCGAATACGACACGATCCGACCGCGGTACCACGCACGAGACCGGTGATAAGACTACCGGAATGGTTCTCGCGCCCTCGACAATCGTCGAATGGGAAAAAGCTGGAAAACGATAAAATTTATCGGCGATAATTCCCGCGATAAAGTTATGTTGAGATAAAGTACGGACCGGTTATGTTGAGAGAGTACGTTACGTAATTCACGCGAACCGCGCGAGTTGCGAACAATGACAATACACCTAATACACTGAACACAGCAAAACGTAATAAAATTATTACTCATTTACTAATATGACACTCGAGTTTCGCTGGACCGTTAACTGTGAGCGCAGTCTAAGAAACACTGGGGCCTGCAATCACTCACTTCAAAGGACTCTTCGCAGTGTCGAACACGCTCGTATCCCGGCAATTGCCCAGCTCTTTGGCCGCTATTTTTTTTCCATTTATTAATTATAATTTTCGATGTATATAAACCGTATACTGTACACACATATCGAATAAATAAATAAATAAAACCATCGCCGCTGCAGGGTGCGTGTCTGTATAATAAACGGATTGTCGCAGCAGTTGGACACGACATCGAACAGCCAAAAGACGACCGACGTATAAATTGTATTTGTTGCGGGGACACACGCGGAGCGGGATGACGACAGAAGAAATAATATGCGCGAGACGGACGGGCGGAGAAAATAATAATAATAATAATAATAATAATAATAATAATAATAATAATAATAATAAAAAAAAAAAAAAAAAATTGTGTCCGCGTGCCTGTCGTACGCGAGCGCGCGCGTGTAATAATGGAGATTTCGATATTATAATAATACTCGTCGTCATGTCAGTCCGTCTTCTGGTCCATGGGAATATGGCCGAGTCGACAACAATGGGCTGACGCGCTGCGTTCAGTCAGTATATAATATGCACTGAGTATAACAAGAGCGGCTAGCGAGCCGAGTTCTTAGTATTATTATTATTATATTAGCCAATGCCAACGGCCGGTGTATACACAAATATATATATATATAATAAATTATTAAAATAGGTATGTAATAATAGTAATAGTAATAATAATAATAATAATAATAATAATAATAAAAAAAAATGTTTTATACCCCACGACGACGAAGCGTATACCATTATCGACTTCTGGCAACGTTTTTATATTATTGTGATCTGTATACAGCTTCCATTCATGCTGCAGCAGTTCGTTATGACGTGTTTTACAAGAACGCGATATACAACGCGGTATGGTTATTTATAACCAGTGGTGTATTTAGCTTTGCGCTGCCCTTAAGCTATATTTATTTTTGTTGATCTCTCCCTCCACAACAATGGTTTCCAAATTTTTTCGTACGAGTTCCTGCATTCGATAATAAGGCACAGTTCAACTATAATTTTTCCTTACCCTTTAATTCGTTTACAAGGAGACTATATATATAGTAAACTGTTATTTTCTGGATGCCGCTAAAAATATACTCCTATACATTTAACACAAGAGAATAGTTACGATATATACGTTGTTTTTCAATTTCAAAATTATAATAATAAGTCTAATAAATTCAATAATAATAAAGAAGAAAATATCTATAAATAATTTATTTAAAAAAAATTACACTAATCTATATTATAATCGTGATTGCAGATAAATATTACGTATTTTCGTGATTATTGTGTACTACGAATATTATTGGCGTAACTAGGGGGAGGGGGCTAAGAAGGGCTCAGTCCCCCCGATTACGATTTAGCCCACACAAAAATATTCCTAGATGATTTTAAAATTAATTGTTGAATTTTATTATTATTATTATTTTGTCATTGAAAAATTGATGATAAATGGCAAAAATTAAAAATGTTTTCATATGAAATTATCTGTGGTAATATACTGAAGAAAAAAAATTGACTAGTGCAGAATACTTTTTACCAGATCTAAATTATTAGATTTAAAAAAAAAAATTGTGAACAGTTATTATTATGACTATTCACAACTCCATCCTTCTGTTCACGGGTGTAAGGTTTTTGAAAGCATAAATCTTTGTATTTTTATACGTTAGTCCCTTGCTCAACGAATATTTTGTAAGCGGGCCATCCAAGCGATTCAGTGTCACGGTATTGAGTAAATTGGTTTGCACACAATGCTGAGCTTAGAAAATGTTCGTTCGCGAGAACAGTTCCGTTACTGGGATGTAATCATATGAACGTTTTCAATGCTTTGACGACATTACGAAATATAGTTTCGTTTCCATAGTTGGATTCTCTAAGCCGATTTACCCGATTACTGCACATGTTTTTCTCGTCTTTCGGTGTATTGGCCGTATGTTTCAAAAGGTTAATTTCTGTTTTCAGCATATCAAAATTCAGATCAAATGTGCTGCGAACAAGGTTGAGATAATAATTTAAATTAATATGTTTTCAATATTTTGAATCATATTCATTGTTTCCTATCCATTGTCTCTAAAATCATGGGGAAACCATTATTTTTTTCTTCTTTTGAAGCCATATTAACTCATTATACGGACATAAATCTATACGTCCTATATTGTGGTGGCAATTTTCATTGTATTTTCTTATTATAATTTAATAAAAAATTATTAAATGTCATAATTTACTTTTTTGTCGTATTGATTAAGAATGTTTAAAAACTAATAATAATTTTTGTAAAAACGGTAAGCGTGTATTTATTTCAGTGACGGTTTTCATAAATAAATACGAAATCACCACCATACAAGTCTGATTGAAATATAATATAATGACTAAGCTATTATCAACAGTTTTGTTCATTGATATACAGGTACTATTAATGCCTAATAAACATTATATATATATATATTTTTTTTTTTTTAATTTCCGATCGATTTTTACACAGGCTATGTACACATCACGAGCACGTGACAGAAAAATAATCGAATCTTTACACGAGAAATTCCCTGGTCAGTGTTTCAATAAGTATATATATATATATATGTATATAAAAAAAAAAAATAAAAAAAAATAACATCGAAAAAAAAATCTTACGAAAATGAATAACGCTGACTAATATTTGGCTTGGTCGGATCCCGCTTTCTCACGGATGGCAGAATACTCTGCTTTTCTCATTAGGCTATTTCATTGTCATTTTTTTTTTAATACCATTATATTATTACCGCTACCATCACTGTATAATGTGTGTATACCTATCGGCCATTGTGTCGGGTTCGATTTATAGAGAGAGAGAGAGAGAGAGTATAATATAATAATATTATGAATCCACTTTTCCCCTCTACTCGAATCGCCGATCGTAAGTTTTCAATAGAAACAATCTATTGTGTTACTAGATCAGTTTAACCGGCTATTTAAAATACACGTCTAGCCCTTATACGATATCTTTTTTCCACGATTTACGTTGAACACTGTGAGAACGTATTTACGTCGAAGTATAAGTTTCGATATCATCAAAGATGAAAAGGAATTCATCAAAAACGAGTTTGACGAATAGAGTTTTTTCCGTGTAAAACAGGGAACGTTATGAGAAAAATTGTAGTTTATATCGTTAATAAAAAAGTCAATTAGACTTATAAACGCCAAACTCGTGTTACATTTGCACAAGTAAAATATATGTATCAAATAAATAATTCTTATTATTTTTTAATAAAAGTTTTACATTCTTTATTAACCGCGTTCGCGTGTCTTATATCAACGAATTTCGTAATAAATATTATTTATTCGTGTATTATATTATTATAATGGATGTGTAATTTTAAGCATATAATTTTCAAAAAAAAAAAAAATATAGCGGTTGTAGACAATTTCCGATCGTTCGAAACGAAAACCGGAATCAACTGAGTGCGTGTCTGTCGTCTTTTGTCGGTCGTACGTGAATTGCACGTGATTTTTGCCGTGCCGTCTCTTGTTGTACGAGTGTGAATTCGAAAACAGACCTATGCCGCAGTTACTTCTGAAAATTAAAAAATCAAACCGTCGTAATTAAACTATGAATTGTATATTAATTAATTTCCTTTTTCGCGCAGATATTTTATGCAAACTGTGATTTAATAATAATAATAATAAACATTGGCGGATTTAAAGATTTGTCGCCCGTTTTCCCGCACACTTTTTGCTTTTTAAAATATATCGGGGGGGAGGGGGGGTTTGGAGGTTTGTAATAAATAAAAATTAAAATCACAACATATTTTTGACTCGCCCGCGTTAATTATTATCGTTATTCAAATATATTACATACAAATAAAACACACGTATTGTTTTTTATATTTAAATTTTTACTTAAAAATTAGTCGAAATTATGTGAATAAATATAAAGTAATTATTATTATTATTTCGACAAATGTAGCCACTGGGCACAGTCTTGTATAAAAAAAAATATTAGTTTTTGAAATATTAATTTTATATTATTGTCGTAATGACTGTAGTCAGTCTTTTCTCAACAAATCGCCCGGCAATCACATTTGCAGTTGGCTAATACGTCGCAGTTTATTGTTAAATAATTTTCAAACGAATAAGAATTTTATCGGTGACGCGTGCGACACTGAACAACGCGGATAATTCCCTTGGTCCATTAAAATGCTTTTTCGCACACCAATTCGTTACTATAGTTTAACGTTGACGCGAATATTGTCAAAGCTATTTCGATATTAGGATATATGTACGTATGTATTGTTCTTAAACTAATTGAAGATGTCGGCTGGATAACGTTTTTCCTGCATCGGTCTCTGTCGACCGGATGATTTTAGAACTGTTTTCCGATCGAATCAATCGTTTTATCCGCTACAGAAAATGTACACTCGTTTGGAAATAAAAATTGTTAGGCCGTACAGAAATTCACGCGTGGAAAATCATCCCGAAAAAATGTTGACGTGCTAGAAGAGTTGTCCGCGTTGGGTGTCCGCGAACGATTGCCGCGAAAAATCGTCTACTCTTCATCCGTACGCTGGACCGTCTCATACACCGAAATACATTATTTTAACGTCGCCGGTGTATTTTTTGTTTTGGTTTTTTTTTTTTTAGCGAACACGAGACTATAATAAATCACCGTTGTGCGAGTTGGAATGGAGATGACGGTGCTGCGAGGGAGCGAGACGGTGTTTCGGATTTGTTCGTGCATGAAAAATGACGGATTACGAATCGGCGGCTCATCCTCGCGGCTCGGCTCGGTCGGTCGTAAGACACACACACACACTCCAATTAACGACAACCATAATATTATCTTTGTAGGTACCGGCCCCGGGGAATGAATGTGAACTGCAGAAATATTTATATATATATAATAACAATAATAATTCATGTAGAAAAAACGTGAAACACCGAGAAGACGACGGACGAACCCTTCATCCGTGGACCACCCTGCAGCGACTAATTATTAAGTTCTTGGCCGCCAATTATGTCGCGTGTTGATCGTCATTGCAGAGGTCTTCTTTTCTACAAGTTCAACACGTGCTTGCTCGGCCTGACAGCGGCGGCTCCGGATAATAAATGTGCGATGGGGGTGCGGGGGGGGGGCGGGTTACACAAAAACAAATTCGCTTATCGCTTTAAAATGCCGCCAGCGAAAAGAACACACGACACGTGACGACGGGTAATTTCTCATTAGACTTTACAAAAAAAAAAAAAAAATCCGAACGAATATCACATCTACCTCTGTTCAACGTTGTCCAAATATAAAATGTTTACGCTCTTGGTGATAATTAAAAAAAAAAAAAATCGAAGAGGTTATTTTAAATTTGTGTCCTAGTGACACAACGTCCTTCCTTTACTAAAAAAAATTGCGCCGTGTAATATAGCCAAAAGACATTCTGTCGATTCTTATTCTTCTTCTTCTTCTTCGCCTTACACTCTCCAACTGCCACAGATTCGATCACCCCAGTACTACGTAAAACACGATTTCTTAGACATGAAATGGCGCACAAGAGATTATCAGACATCACTCGTATAACAGTTATTAAAGAAAATAAATAATAAAACCGTTCAAAAGAACGACGGAACTGCGGTAGCGTACATATACGAGTATTTGAAAATTTTGTTTCGTTGATTCCATGAAAACGTAACGGATACGGTCCGTTTTGTAATTTATCAAAATACTTTAATGTGCCCAACGACGTAAAATACATTTATCTCAAGAGTTAAAAATTTTTTTTTCTTCTTTTTGGATTGTCGGGCGGCACGCCTCCTCACTCGTGTATTAATATAATAAACCGTCCGGAAAACGGTAATTTAATTCGTTCAAATTATAATATTATATTTACTGTAATATTATTTATTTTTACAAATCCGCTATTCGCGTACGGCGCATATACGTTTTCGTTTTCGCACGAATCGTTGAACCCGGCAAAAATATCCCGATTTCGTCACGGTTTATCCTCGTGAAATGTCCGTACATCACATATTATTTCTATCGTTTATCTATAGAATCATTCCGTACACTTTATGTTGTCAACTGTTTAGTATCCGTTCGATCGCGTTTTCATATATCTCCGAAACGCTTCCGAGTGTTTTTAAAATTGTATTTATATACATATAACAATTGCGTAATACGGAGTAGGAACGCATTATTACTGTTATTTATTTTATATACCTATATCTACAGAGCAATCAAAACAATACAATGGGCTTATAACGGAAAACAGTTATGTGTATTTCGTACAACGAGATCGTACCGTTTATAAATCTATATATGTGTGTGTGTGTGTGTATATATATCGTCAAAACGATAGAACACGCACTTATAACGTGCAGTTGACTCGTTTTCTTGGACCGCCGTCATTCGTTCGGACGTAAAAGTCGAACAACGTTATTCTCATCTCGTTCAATTACAATGAGTACTGCGTAATATTGTATAAAGTCTGAATCATCGCGATGCGAGCCAATTAAGAAATAAAAAACTAAAAATAAATTTATCGTTTCTCTCGGCACGGAAATATATGAATTTAGCTCCGTACGATTTGAAATATATTACAGAGTTTACGTTTTTTTTGCTCTTACGTAATTTTACAATAACTCAGTTAGGTTACGACGATACGTAATCCTCGAAAAATAATAATTTATTTCATACGCCGCGTTTAAAATACATTATTTTTGAATTCGTGTAATATGTGTATCATCACGCAAAATACATAATATAGACATTTTCAGTATATAAATGACAAACGATACATCGCCATTATAGTAATATGATTTGTGAACAGCACATTTCAAGGAATTTTATTATTTTGTTTTTTTTTTTTTTTTTTTTTTTTTTTATACTAAACGAGTATATCAAATTATTATATTTTTGTGTGACTTAAAAATAAATTACGAATATTGAAGTATAATTTACGTTTTAAAATATACATTATATATATATATATACGATTTATTTAGATACCGTTGAAATATAATTGCGTAATATATTTAAAATAGATTTTCCATTCCATTTGATGTATGACGACTATTATTATTATTATTATTATTAGATATGCGGAAAATGTACACTGTATTTATCAAGGCAGTTCTATTCATGCGTGTTAAAAAAAAAGACTACACTGTGAACAATATAACGTTAAAATGGATGGAAAATATCAACAATATCTGTACTTAAAAGTAGTTTTCCAATATGTTTAATATAATATTTAAAAAGCGATTCCATATCGTACGTGTTTAGAATATTCAGAATATTTTAAATATGATAAATTATACTGTAACATATCGGAGATTTGAATTTCTTAGAATACCACAAATATTTTATTTATTACATTTGTATTTATTGAGTAGATTTATTATTGGCTCAGTTCAAGGAACTGTCGAATTTGCTCGTATAGAATTTTATCGCGTTTTCTACGCCGAAGTAAAAAAAAAAAAAAAAAAAAATCATTTTCTTCATTAAACTATTTATATTTTGTGTACCGATTCCGAACTTCGTATAATTACAGAAATATTATTATGATATTTTGCTCGCTGCAGTCACTCGAGATTTTTTTTTTCATCCGTAAGCTTTTGGATGTGGAATATGAACCGAACAGCAGTAATTAATAAATACGATGACGTAAGTACGGTGGTAAGCCGAACAGTTTAAATGTTAACATTCGAAGCCGTAGAATTCAATTAGTGTATTATAATAATTCTGTTAGTTTTCACTTATGTGTCGTGGACGAGTTTGTAAAAACAATTCTGTCCATTTCGAAAATAATTCTTATATTGTATACGCGTGGGATCGCGTTAAAACAAATAATTCTTTCTTTCGCTCATGAATACTTACTCGTGTATACGTTGTATTTCGATATAATATATATATATATATATTATTATAAATAAACTTTAACGTATTTCGCTATATTCTTCAGTACAAATTGATTTTTTTTTTTTTTATCATTAATTTAACCTATATATATATATTATTATTTTTTAATCATTATATGTTTTATACACTTATAGTTTTCATATACCCTGTCATCGCTCTCGCTGCGCGCACCGCGTAGCGTTCATCAATAATAAAACAAGACAACAGGTAACAGGTAGCCGTTTCTTTAGAAATTTTCGCCCCAGACATCATTAATTAAAAATGAAAGAAAAAAAAATGTGTGTGTTACAACACATACCGCCGCCAAGGAAGTGTGTAGTTGTGGGAAAGGTCTATATATACGTGTGTATGAATCGTACGAACAATGCAGGTTATATACGTAAGTCAACGTCTGGTCCGAAAAAATACAAGTTCGATCGAAACTCCTACTGTGTTCGGTGTACAACAAACACGGAATAATTGGGAATAAAAAAGAAAAAAAAATATAATATAATATATATATATAAGAACGATTTTATTCGAGGGTTTCGAACAAACCGCGTTCAAATCGAAACATATACCGCCTTTATGGTACTTCATACACGTCGTTTTCGTTCACATTATATGGCTGGGACACTAATATTAGTGTTGTTTAATCGTCTTGCCATGTAGAATACGCGAAATAAAAACTATGCAGGACGAGCGGAAATTTGTTCGAGGAGTGCTTCCTACCAGACCCGATCCTTGACGGTAAACGACGATTTTCGAATCGATCGATACACTGCGGCGGGGTATATACGCGCGTTATCAACGAGTGGACAATTCCAATTCGGTTTTTGATGGTATAATTTATTTATATTCAATTGCGATTATGTCCACCTGTCGGTATTATTACATTCCGTTTGTCACTTGACTTTTACCGGAATATCATTAGATTTCATTTCACGGCTCAGCGCTCGCGCCAATGGATTTCAATAAAAAAAAAAAAAAAAAGAAAATAGAAAATTATAGATGTATTCGTCTCACTTGTAAGACGTTAATAAAAAATAATTAAAAAATTACATTGTAAAACCTCATTATAAAACTATCCATTTATTAATTTAATCGTAGATTTAAAATATCGTATTTGATTTGTAAAAAATGAAATAAAAAAATAGCCATATTGTTTTTTTCTAATGCCCCCTCCACCCTCTCTACACATTTGTTTGCTCCTCTGAGGAACTGATCTGTCTTCGGGCCTATGGAAGGGGGGAGGGGGATAGAGTACTCGTTCAAACACAGACATTTCAACTAAAGAAAAAAAAAATCCGGTATACACACAATTACAAATTTAATACAATATTTTTCACGAAAATACAAATCAACGGTTATTAAACACCGATTATAATATCACGTGTATTGTATTATTTAATTTACATTGAAATTTTACTAGATTAAATTTTGAATCGTATGACAACATTTGTAAATGTCGAAATTTCAATTGTACGGTTACTGGATCCTCTCCCTCGGGTACACCTCTGATGAGTATGCGTACAGAAACATATCTCGGATACACATTTATAATGTTTGTCGATGCTTTTACAATTGCGTTATTTTACTACATTGCGAGGGAACAGAAACAGAATTTTTCGGATTCCGGGTTTGAGAAAAGTTTCCGTTTTTCCGGGTTGCGGGTTACGTGGTTACTGTTTTTTTTCCTCGGTTAACGGGTTTTGGATTAGAATGCGCATTGAATTTTATTAGGATTTAATTTTTCATTTTTAGATTTAAAATAGTTTTCTTTTCGCGGATCCCGACAAATATTGCTCTATTGGGGATTCTTATTGACCGCATTATTGTTAGAGCACAGATATATATATTATAATCTGTAATCACTTACAACTGAAAATAATTTATTTAGAAAATTTTAAATTTTTAAAAAGAAATACAGAAGTACAATTCGAAAAAGGAGGTAGGGCGTATATCGTGTTAAATAATATGTTTGTCTTTCGTTTTCCCAGCTAGTTAATTATAAAAATGATATTATTTATAAAAAAAAAATACTGTAAATATAGTGAATACTAGTACCGCGAAGCGTAAATTAAATATCGGAGTTTAATTTTTCATTTAAACTTGATACACGATTTCACTATATTTAAAATAATAAACGCGTCTCCCTACATACACTGCGTTTACTTATTTACGTTTAAAAAGATTTCCGATTTTCAATCGTCAATTGGAGATTCCGGCGACGTGACATTTTTTATTGTTCTCTTCAAACACATTTTGATTTACTACAAATCACATTATTGAAAACACGTGGCATCTTGAATTGCCATTGGTCCATGTCGAGGAGAATATTTTGTATAACAATTATTACAATTCAATGTTGTGAATTAACACGAACGTTTTGCACCTTTCGTCGATCGTAAACGATTAAATTTTCTTTTAGGCATAGTCAAACGAATCATTAACAACAACAACCACAATAATAATAATAATAATAATAATAACGTACACCTAAACTTGTATTTGTATATAAATATTCAAGAGATATTACGAGAAATGTGCACACGATACCCGAACAGTAAAATTGTTTAAAACTATTTTATTTATTTATTTTTTTTATTCTCAGAAGAATATGGAATCTGTACAATGTGCGTAATATGTTTTATATAATTTAAAAAAGAAAACGCGTTTCGCGTGATTGAAGATAACCGCGGAACTCCCGCAGTGGGGCTAATTTCAGAAATCTTTACGGCGTTTCCGTTGTAAGAAAAAAAAACAATACACTAATAGTCCGAGTAAAAAAATTAGTAAAAAAAAAAAAAAAAAAAAACAAACCGCAATGATATTATTTTCGTCCACCGGTAAATAATTTTATTAGTAGTATGGAATTTGACCGACAGACAGTTCGATGGCAGTGAACACTTGTAAATAATAGCCGTTGCGTAAAAAATTCAAAAAAGTCAACACAACTACCATTTTGACGTCGTGAAATATGAGAGTTTTGTTACGAGGGTGCAAGAATTAGTGAAACATGATATTGCCGCGACGGGGGAGATGATTGAATGACCATCTAGTTTAGTTGACTGCACGCTGAATATTAATTTATTATAAAGTTTGAAATGTATTAAATTCGATTTTTGATTTTATACAAATTTATAAAAATAATAATAATAATAATAATAATAACGTACACCTAAACTTGTATTTGTATATAAATATTCAAGAGATATTACGAGAAATGTGCACACGATACCCGAACAGTAAAATTGTTTAAAACTATTTTATTTATTTATTTTTTTTATTCTCAGAAGAATATGGAATCTGTACAATGTGCGTAATATGTTTTATATAATTTAAAAAAGAAAACGCGTTTCGCGTGATTGAAGATAACCGCGGAACTCCCGCAGTGGGGCTAATTTCAGAAATCTTTACGGCGTTTCCGTTGTAAGAAAAAAAAACAATACACTAATAGTCCGAGTAAAAAAATTAGTAAAAAAAAAAAAAAAAAAAAACAAACCGCAATGATATTATTTTCGTCCACCGGTAAATAATTTTATTAGTAGTATGGAATTTGACCGACAGACAGTTCGATGGCAGTGAACACTTGTAAATAATAGCCGTTGCGTAAAAAATTCAAAAAAGTCAACACAACTACCATTTTGACGTCGTGAAATATGAGAGTTTTGTTACGAGGGTGCAAGAATTAGTGAAACATGATATTGCCGCGACGGGGGAGATGATTGAATGACCATCTAGTTTAGTTGACTGCACGCTGAATATTAATTTATTAACGGAAGAATCAAATGTATTAAAAAAATATTTCTACAAATGTGAGAAAAGTACAATATTTCATGTTAATTTATATATATATTACATAGATAGATACCACAATTGTCGATTTGACATTAATTTAACATTTAATTCACGTCATACACAATTTATTTACATCTATTTGTTTATTTATTATTATTAATATATTATATTTTTATTGTAATAATTATAATTTTCTCTATAAATTCATTATGTTCTTTTTTATTTTTGTATATTTTCTTTTTATTTTATATCTGACGACGACTTTTACTTAAAACCGATAATGAGTAAATATAAACGCACTGTATACAACGAATCTGTTTTTTTTTTTTTTGCTCACGCGTTATTTTCCTGGTCTCCCATAGGAAAGAATTGAAAATGTGCTTTTAATAATTACAATTGAGAAAATGATTAATATAAGGTGAAATTAACAATATAATAACCTAAATCTGGTTATTGTTGCATTATTACAATTACTATACGAAAATTTTCTACGAGACACCGTTGGAGGAGTCGTCGTTATACGCCATCCGCCTGCTATATAAAAAAAAAATATCCCATTTTCGTGTTGTCTTCAGTATAGGAATACGCTTTAATTTATCGAATGAAAAATTATGTATACTCGTATACACTAAAAATCCAAAAATTGCCAAACATTTCACTAAAAACTTTTTAAATTGTAAAATGTATATTTCACGAAATGAAAATCTAATTAACGTTGCAATGAATTTCAATGGTCGAAAAAGCATTGCAAAAACAATAAGTTCTAATGATAGACATTGGGTGGAGAACGTATAGTACGTGTATTTGTTTTCTCCGTCTATCACAACGAAATCGCTGTAAGGAAAATCATGAACACAAATAATGTA
The DNA here is from genome assembly GCA_032441825.1 of Chaetogeoica ovagalla. Lineage (NCBI taxonomy): Eukaryota > Metazoa > Arthropoda > Insecta > Hemiptera > Aphididae > Chaetogeoica > Chaetogeoica ovagalla. The sequence continues at coordinate 5,992,337 of CM063733.1, read as the reverse complement.
TCAAATTTAAAAATAATAATAACGAAATTTGCGTTCTTTCGTCGGTGTTTCGTTGACATATTACAATTGTAAATCATAATTTACATACGCGTAGCTTGTAAACTTGCTGTGACACTCATTCGTATGCCACTGGAAATATCTATAAGTTATTTAATTAGCATTATTTCGGTAAAAGAATAAAAAAAAAAAAAATTCAATAATTCACTATTTACTCTGAATTCGTTATATTGTTAGAGAATAATTACAGAATGGACCTACATATTATATATATACATTTATGGAAAGTATAATAAATCATAATATAATACTAAAATTGGTACGTGTTGGTTGTGTTAGTTTATAAAATGTACAATAGCTGATGTACATGTTGTACACATCATACATATCGTGTCGAAGAAAGTTGCGGTTGACGACTGAATATTATTGTTGTGTCGAATCTTTTACTAGCAATACTTTATTCGTCGTAACAAAACGATAAGGAATACACAATCGTGTCTTTGTAGATCATTAATCTAAGCAATATGGACCGTACGTTGGAAGTACGTATATACGTTTATTGTTTATCCATTGTCGTTGACAGAGTATTACATTTTGTTGGACTGGACTATTTTTCGATAAAGGAACAATAATATTATTAAGTAAAAATAAAATTGATGATTATATAATGGACAACCGCTAAACCATAGGTACCAAAGATGGCATATTCAAGAAGTGCCATATATTTATGTTGTTTTCAATCAAAATCACATTATAGGTAATACGCTATTGATCAGTGTTGGCGCCAGGATTTTTGTCTAGATAGAGTCAATAGGAGGCCAATAATTATAAGGTCCGGCCACGCAAAAATGATATTTCAGTCCTGCTAAAAAAAAGCAGTTATTGTGAGCTAATTACTATACATTTTTTTAAACGATTACAATTTAATAAATAAATAAATAATATAATTTATAACGTTATGAACGGTATATTATAGTAAAAATATTATTTTATTACAAATAATGTTAATTAAATAAATAACGATTTTAAAATCATTTTACGATTTCGGTGGTATACTTGTTAATTTTTTCATCAATTCCTACTGATTTTGTTCCACGTTTTTTTTTATTAATTGACATAATGCTTAGACTTGTTAGGTTAATGCTTAGTAAACTGTTGTTTAAGCAATTCTTTATACGTTTCATATAAGAAAATATGCGTTCGCGTGCAGCGATTTCAGTTTCTGAAAATGATATTCCTCGAGGAAATTATAAAATAGGAAAACATCTTTAATTTTCAAATAATTTTTTGCTTCATGACGGTTTACGAAATCGTATAATATCTTTTAATTCTAATTGAATACTATTGATATTTACTGCTTAAAAGAATATTACACTTCCTTAATTATTTTTTAAAATTCGTCCATATACACCGTAACAGTGAGTACACGTCATTTTTCAGCCGTACAAAACGGTGTTATCGAGTATCTAATGTTTTTTGACAATATAGAATAAATACAATTACAAAATGTAACTAAACATATTTTTCGTTTAAAACTCGAAAAATCCTTTTTGATTTTTAATAACCACGAAGTGATAATGAGTTTAAACGTCGTAGTGCTTAACATAAACAAAAAAAAAAAAATTTTTTTTAATAATTTTATTAACTTCCACTATTTATAAACTCCGTGTATTATTTTTGGATTTCACCAATAAATTGAACAACAGCGTAAACGGATATTTACAAAACATAATACTACGTCATAATTAGTATAATTAAAACACGTTAGTGAATATACACATTTTGTAAAACAATTCTACGCTTTTTTATTTTACAATACTCAGTGGCTTTATTCAATGTATAAGGTATATATAAAAAATCTTTTTCAACTAAAACACTTGTAACGGATACAATTTTCATATATTTTTATTCAGTCCGAATTTTCCGATCTCACGCGGAATCGTCGGCGCGAAAACATATAATTTATATATTATTAGAATATATGTTATATACAATTTATTCACTACCGTTTGGCGTGTATCCATATTATAGTCGGTTAAAAAACAAAAAAAATAATATACAGTATTTTTCTAAATCGTTTATCCACATGTTGTATTTATTTTTTTTTTTTTTTACAATATCAACATAGTTGATTACGTGTGCAGTGACAGTTTTAGCGTTTGGACAAAGTTAGCAACTGCTCGTACACAAAACGGCAAAGCATTTTAACAATGTTTCATATACTATATATGACGGTTTTCGGATGTGATTTTTTATCAAAAAGCATCAATTTGTTTGAAATTCTTGAATTCCAAGTAAGGGATACCTTAAAAAGTGTACCTTGTCCTATGCGAATGTGGGCATTTGCCCCAGGGGCGGATTCGGTGGTAGAAATATCAATATTGAAAATAACCTCTAACCTTTCGACAGCGACGAAATACATTCTGAGCAAAAATGTTCAACATAGTTTTTTTGAAAAATCAATACTCTTTTGAGTTATTTCGTCATTGAATATTGATATTTTATTTGCCGCATGTATAATATAACCAGAGTATGAATATGTAATATAGGTCACTTGTCATTATCGTATCATCACATAAGTACACAATGAATATACGAGCGCTCGTTGCACATATCAAATACGTGGTGTAATATGGATTTACGGAATAGAAGTACCTATAGATAACACAATAAACAATTTGTAATGGTAAAAACAATAAGAATATGTTTGATTTACAACATTTTCGGTCGTAAAAATCACTCGGTGTTCACATTTATAATGCTCAAAATCAAGCAACCAAAGTGTTATAACACAACTGCCAACTGTTGGCCGAAAAACAAACGCATTTGATAAGTGTTCGAGACAAATAGGAAAACTATAAAGTGTAGTAAAGTGTAAATCTCCGTAATACCGTGTCAATTGGGCGTACGTACGCGTTATTCCGAAATTATTTCTAAATATTTATTTAAAATTGGTGTTTTGAAATAAGAGATGTTGAAATGTGTACGAATCTTCTCTATATATTATAATATACAACGTCTCTCTCGGTCTGTCTATGTGTCCGTCCGTTTGAACGCTATTATAACTCGAGAACTACTCGACCGCGATTTAACAGAGAGTTGCGTCAATGGATTCGTCATGGGCTATCCATAATTTATTATTATTATTTTTTTTTTTTCGTAGAAGAAATCCAAAAAACATCGTGGTTTTACAATCGCGCACCGCTATCCATGACGATAATATTTATTTATTTAAATCATATTATAATATGTTACGTCGAACGAACATATCGCTTTAACCATATGTTTGTAGTCTTTTCGTTTGTAGTGTGTACTAGATACGAGGTGTATACTGCCCGAATATTATATTTGTTCGAAATTCCTAGGCGTAGACGTCACATATTGTGTAGACTATACGCGGCTGTGGTCAAAATGTACCGTTTGGTTATTAAAAAATGTAAAGTTGGAATAAAAATGTTTGCGAGACGTGATGTGTAAGAACGTTGCAGTCACAATCTCGGAGAAATAAAAAATAGTCAATGTAGAAGACGTATAGACAATTTTAGTGCGTCGAAGAAACGATGATCGTGAATCGTGATGTCTCACGCCTTTTGTTTAGATACATACAGACAATCACTACAACAGATACGCGGATCATCTACTCAGAATGATGACTCTCAGAGTGCGTCTCATAGTTCGAGACATGCGTTGCAAGATTAGATTCATTTAGCACACGCGTTGAACAACAAGCGATATAGTCACAAAGTAGAACTGTTCCAAGACGTTCGCTTGGAACGCGATCGTTTGACGGGCGGCAAGTATTGAATCCCCCGCGCTGAAAGTCTCATTCGATCTGTAAGAAGTAGTCGATATCCCCCAGGTGACGTTTGAAAACCGCCTCGAACAGACGGAAATTTTAAATGTTGTTTCTGACTTCAATGCGAGATTGAATTGGTCGATGCGTAAACCACCCCCCCCCCCATGTTGCTTTTGTATTTTTGCGCCGATACCGTCCAATGAACACTCAAATTGTTCCTTCGTTATACGAAACACATTCTCTGTAAAATACGTCTGAAGCAGCACCTAATACGTATTTGCAACCGTTTTTTTTTTTTTTTTTGCCCGAACTCTTCTTATTTCCCATTTTTTCTCTTCCTCTGTTCCTCTCGATTTTCACCGAAAAATATCAACTACGACAAAAACACTTTATCCGGTACGACGTTTATTCTCGCGTTGACGTCCGAACGCTCGATTTTCTCGAACACGCTGGCCGCGAGAAACTCTCTCTACGTCGTCTAAATCCGCCTTGGAGGAATTTCGTGGTATGTCTTGATGAAAAACGGAAACGATACGTCCGCGCGAATGGAGTCGAGTGCAGGGCTACATAGTAGTTCCGTAATTACGTAAAGTGCGTTAAGTTTGTTTTTCGTGTTATTCCACAAATCACATTATTGCAGGCAGATTTGTGATTTTTACGAAATGTTTTTCAACGAGTAGGGGAAAAAATAAACGCAAAGCGCAGTGTGCGCCGCTCGATAGCGAACACAAATAGAGAACGAAAATTTCGTTTTTTCAAATTTCCAAGAACCCGATTTTCTGTTTTCTATTATTTTTAATATGCATTAAATACGATTTCAGTCACACTGTGTTAAGTCTATAAAATAAAAATGAAATGTCGTTCGTCGGTTATGCGCGTGCATCATTTACGAACGGATTTGTCCAATTGTTTTTTTTTTCTTTTTAACGTTCCTAAAACATCCCCGCGCGGCAACAACAACAATAATTTATATGAACACCCTGAGTATAATACACGTTTTTTTTCTCTCTTTTTTCTTTTTTTTAAACTCGGTTTACACGTTTCCAATAAAGTTTTTAACGCAAAACGATTAAAAAGAAAAAAAGAAAGAAAGTATTTTGAAATGTGGTGCGGGGACAACGTCTGTCCGGTCAGCTGTATATAGTGTTAATTAATCGTTAAGACAATTTGATTTCTAATTATTTCTCTCTTCTCGCGGCGAATCCTGATCGTACAACGCCCGCAGGCAGTTCGCCGAAAAGATCACAACGGTTCGACAAACATTTCTCCTCCGTAGGACGTTTTCCATACAATATTTTTCTACCAAAAAAAAAAAAAAAAAACCGTAAAAACCGTATCAAACGTGTTTAAACGAAACATTTAAATTATTATTATTATTATTTTTTTTTTCATTGCCGAATTCGCGTCGTGTACGGAATGATCTTACTGAAAACGTTTTCTATTGTACTCGTAAATATTATTATCCGGCGGGAAACGTCCTAGATTTTTCGATCGTCATAAAACTGCACGACGGCCGCGCGTAACAGTTTGTGCTCGACACGTTCGTAAACGTGTGCCTTACGCGCACTACGACGATTCGTATAAACGTTCGGACGTTTTCAGCGCGCAAACGGGGATATAATTTGGGGCTACCCCGTGTGCATGGTAGAAGTGTGTGTGTGTGTGTGGAGTAGCCTATACACCGTGTCTGCGGAATACGAGCGCGCGCGCCGCGAACGATCGTTTCGCGGTACGACGGCACCGCCGGTAATCGATTGAATTCGCACGCGGGTCCGTGCGTGCATCACGCGTGGAACGGTAAGAGCCGCCGATACGAATCCGAATTATTCGGATATAACGCCGAGACGGTACCGCTTTTCAAACCGTATAATTTCCTGTTTGTTTTGTACCGCGGCGACGGACGCGCGTCGATCTCGTCCGGCTCTGTTATTATATTGGAACGAAGAAGAAGAAGAAGAAGAAGAAAAAAAACGGCGTAAATCGTGTCTCGGGTAGGAGGGAAATGGACGTTCTTCCGCGCGAGTATTAATACGTAAATAAAATATAGTGTAAAACGCGGTTAAATCGTGTGGCCACAGTGGTAAAAAACGAATAATTTTCTGCGTTTCTGAGGTAAACGCGGTCGTTCTCCGCGAAGACGACGCGCGCGCATAAAACGCATCACCGGATTCGGCACGCCGGGAACGCGCGCGCGAGTACACACACACACACACACACACAAACCGCCGCCGGCCAACAACAATAACGCGGAGCCGTACTGTTTTCAGCGCGCGATATAACCAGCAGCGTAAAAATTATGTGTCCGAGTGATGATGAGGAAAAAAAATTAAACGCACAAACTGTTTTTTTCGAATCCGTCAAAACCCGTTAAAAACGATCGCGCAGCGTTTACACGGTCACAACTATCTATATAGGCACCGGACCGTCGTATGTCGACGCTCTATGAACGCGTTATTCGCGTAAATACAGCGTAGGTACGTGAAATCGCGCTTCGGATCGATCTATTTATCGCACAACATCGCGTGTAAAACGAATATCGAATATTGTTATTATTATTATTATTATTATTATATCTGCAGTTCAAGTCGAAATAGCTTACCGTGGGCAAATATTTCGATTTTGCCGTTCCCGAGTTGATTTCGGACCGCGCGCGGTCTCCCGTCTGATACAAAAATAGATTTACTTTCCCAATTTTTGTTTTGTTTTTTATATATTATATCGTATTAGGTAAACGCGTATTATTTTTGAATTTACCGAAAGAAAAAAATGTTTGTTACCGACATATCCTCCCGTTCGTCGTTAAAAGAATCGTTTCAATATGACTCGTCGAGTAATTCAATAAAAATTTAATAACAATAATAATAATAATAATAATAACAATAACAATAACAATAACAATAATAATAATAATAACAATAACAATAACAATAACAATAACAATAATAATAATATTGAAAACACCAAATGTTTTTCTTTTAAAGACGTATGGACTGTGTGTGGTCAGTGATATTAGTCGTTGACAATGCACTATTAGCGAGAGACGAAAAACCGTTTTTGTTTATCAATGCGATATAAAATATTATCGTCGTATTACAATCTATAGAAATATATTGGTATAAAATTAAGTAAATTTAATATTAGAAACTTATACTCATCACAATTCATTGAATTCCTCGAGACAAATGTACCTATGATTGTTTATATATTTTTATATTATTGTGTTCAAATAATCGAATACAATATGGGCGATAGTTGGTAGTCAAATTTGACAGAAAAAAAAAACACGTGATTTGCACGGATAAAAAAGGTGTTTTTTTTTATATTTTTGACTGATCGATTTTCGAAATGTACAGTCGTTCAATATTGAGTGTACGTATTGGTTCGACAATTTCTTCTAACCGTTGTCTGGATTTTAAACCAGTAAACGTTGTTGTCATCTCGTCGAAAATTAAAATTTAATAAAAAAAAACGTAATTAATATCGTATATAAGTTTTCAACACCATCATCTATTTGAAATCTATTAGTAGCTACTAGTCACATATTTTAAACATTTTTTTTTTTTTTTTTTTACCATTAAGACGCTATTGTGTCGCAATTGTATAGCAAGGCGAATTTAAGTTTAAACATGTGGATATATTGTTCCAATGGAAAATACCTTTAATTCATACCCTACTATAACACGCCGTACTTTTTCGTACAATTAATTTGTACGACTCTAGTGAGTATTTGATTGAACATGATTTAAAAGAGTAATCAGTAATAAAATAAAAAATATTTAAAATATATTGATATAAAAATTTAAATATGATTTAAAAACGTGTATTTCAATGTAACAATATTCAGAGATTTTTACATCATTGTATAATACGAAACAGGAAAATTATTTTTATTAATACGCGGATCACGGACTGTAACTGTAACACGTAACCGTTGTATTTATAATTATATGCAAATATTCTTATTGTGTACAACACAACGGGTGTGTGGTACATAGAAAAATTATAATTTGAAACCAAGTAATATATTATATATATATATATTATTTGGTTTAATCCTCGTGGCTCGTACGTTATAGCAAGTTTCATGAAATTTTTTGTTGAAAAGTATACTTGCCACAAATTGAGGCAGTAAACCGATTGAATGTTGTATACAACAATTTAGGAATTAATTCTTTTTTATGTACTACATTAAAAACACGGTCTGTTATACATATATATATGTATATACAACTAGTTTCGACCATAAGTCGAATCTAAACAATATAGTAGTCGATTTACAAGAAGTTTTAAAAAAAAAAAAAATTTCACGTTCACCATTTTTCATCAGTACACATAAATGAGTATTGTACCATCATTTATATAAAATTGTATGACAAGAAAAAAAAAATCAATTTGATATTTATTGTATTTAATCCAGTAAAACCATTCCTACTAACTATAGTAATTTTCGTTTCTAGAACGCAAAAATGTAATATCTACAGGAAATGAAAAGGTCTCCTATAATAATTTCTAAAAAAAAAAAAAGTGTATGTATACATCCTACATTATAAAACCGTACCAACAATTGTCTGTTAGCCATTTGTTCAAACCAGTTGTGTTATTTTGACTTTGATTAATAACGTTACCAGTTATACGCACTCATCTTGACAATACAACCATTATATTATATTTTTATATATATACAAAAAAAAAACAATTATTTCCAAATATAATAACAGTATATGTAATAAGCTATATTATAAAAAGGATATAATAATCATAAAAAAAAAATGTGCTTAGGTTTAGGTATATTACGTGAAATTAATAGTTAAACATAAGTCGTAAATGTATTATGTAATAATAATAATAAAAATAATAACAATAATAAAAATAATAACAATAATGATAATAATAATAATAGTAATGATAATGGTAAGAGTACAACACAACTTGAGTAATAAATATAATATTTAAAACGGTAGTGTTTTTCAAATCACATCTGTTTAATACATAGTTTTTTGATTATTATTTGATAAAAATATTAGTTTGGAAAAATAATTCCAATGAAATTATCGAATACTGTTTGAAAATAAATTGCTTTTAGCCATAACAGTCATTATTGGTTTTCAAAATCATTTCAATTGCCAATACACGTAGAAAAAAAAAATTAAAAAAAACAATAACTTATTGTAACATAAAATTACCATAAATATTATAATAAAAATAAGCTTTAAAACAAATTATCATTCTATTTGTTTTACAAATATACTGTCTTCAGTAAATAAATGTTGTGAATTAATTCGTTATCGCTTTTTTCTTACCAATTTTATAAATACCGATTAATATTTTCTTCGCCGTATTTATTAAAAAAAAAAAAAAAACGCACGAAAATAATAATTAATTCTAGATTTTCAAAATTAAATGTTTATAAGAAACATATAATCGAATATTAATATTATAAATATATAAATGAAATCAAAGCTATTTATTATTTCAATTTAAATATTGATGCGCATTGTAATTTAATTAACAACCTTTAAAGCTTATTGAAATAGAATTTATAAACCAAATAATACGTGTTATAATAATTGTGTAATCAATTCGTTTTGCTCAGAATTTCGAAACAATATGAAATAAAATTATAATATGGAATATTAATCACACGGTGGTTAATAAATAACAATAAATTCATACAAATTTTGAATATAATAATTAATTTCGTTTAATTGTTTAAAAATAATTTAACATTATTATAAGATATTTTTTATTATGTTATGGGTATTGTAGCACTGATGACAAAAATAAATAAATAATTTGAACAATTGCTTAATTATGTTTCAATAAAAATATTTCGACGAAAATTCATTATTATCAATTTTTATTCGAAATGCATGCAAATTTGTAGAAACAACATTAGTTTCCGTTCGTTTTTCTCATTTCCGAATAAGCCGGTCTGATTCCAATGTTTTAAACCCATAAGCAATACATTGTCGTACTGCGAAAATCGTTTTCAACCTTGCTCTATCCGCAAACCGTTTTCTTATTATTGTTCGATTTTAACGCAGTCGTGTTCGATCACTAACAGACTGAAACGCTTTCGTACGTAAAACTTTAATTTCAACACTTTTACCAATCAAAAATTTTGGAAAATTTAAAAAAAAGACACACCTAATCTCTCCATATGAATCGCAATTTTATTAGCACTCGTAACCTTATCGAGTGCGCATAAATAGCAATTTTATAACTCGGTGTAAAATCGCGTTATGTTATTTTTAATACGTTGGAATAAAGGGATTTAATTATTTGTTTTCCCGGAGTACATATGAAATTTGTCCGCGTTACATTATTCAAAATAGTATTTCGAAAACGTTTTAATAATTATATTTTCAAAAACTTTTCTATAACGATATTATTTTTTTTTTATAAAATTGTAGTATTATCCTAATTTGATATCTTTAAAATATCGAATAATGATTATATAATATTTCTGAGTTGGATCTTCGTCTAGCTCCGTTTTCTGTCAAAAGAGAGTACTATTATCATCATTACGTATTTGACTTGACGCTATTTTCCTTAGTCATTATTCCAATGATTATATAAACTGCGACAATTTAATAAAACAATTTATCTGTTATCTAAATAAATAATGAAAAAAAAAAAAAAATATGTAATCATTTAGATTGATTTTAAATTATCCTCGCACGACACTGATTTTATGTATAGCCGATGTGCGGTCATCGAATCGAGTACGTATATAGTAAATAAAAATGTTATTTTAGAAGAAAAAAAAAATATATATTTAACAAAAAAAAAACGTATTTTTTGAAAGCTTTAATCAGTCATCCGAATCGCGTAAACGTACGGAAAAAAATATATCATTTTTTTATTGTTTTTGCCTACTTATTCAAAAGTAAATAAAATAATTAATAATAACTGTCTGGCTTGGTGAAAAAAAGCAAAAACTCGTTTAACGCCGATAACGTTTGTCAGACGAGCGTCGTTTTTTTTTTTTTGCAGACGGTTATAAAATATTTCGTGACAACAGTATTCCCCTCGAGTATTTTGAACGTTTCGCAAAATGTATTACAAATACTCACGGAATACTTTTATTCAATAGTGTTCAGTGTTTCAAACATCCATTGCAGTAATCAAATTATTATTATACAATCGAATAATAATTTATAAAAAAATATATATAAAATACATAAATACACATATAAACATATATATATATATGTATATTAAAATGTGTATTTAAATATTTATATTTTTACACATCCTTTTGATTTTTATTTTTAATTTTATAAATTCCTCTCTGTTTTCACTACATTTTTATTTAATAATTTATAATCAAACGGCTGCGCCGGTACGTGTTCGGCGGGGTTTAACGTCTGTTCATTTTTGTTTTCTAAATGATTTATGAATTATTAAAACAAGAACGCAAACAAAAGACGACGTTATCACATAACAGCATAATTCGACTATTCAAATAATAAGGATTCGAAACGCTAAACGCGCGTTACACGAAATAATTGCCGTTCGTTTTTAAATACCCACACTACTGCCGTGCCACTAACTACTATTGCTCGTGTTTTCTTTACCGAAACAATACCGACACTTATTGCATTTGTTCGCGTGTTAATGTTTTTCGCGCGGTCAGTGGTATTATGTTGTAGGGAAAAAATTCGTTCGAAACGCCGCGGTGTTCAGTGAACTTTTTTGAACGAGTGTTTTTCAAATACTGTGCAACCGCGAGTACTGCTGAGGGAAATCAGCGACGTCGTCGTCCGCATAACAGAAATTCCTACGAGCGCGTAAAAAAAAAAAAAACGAGCGGTTTTAACGAGTTTTCGTTTTTTTCTTTTTTTTTTATGATACGGTCATGTTGTTTATTTGTTTTCGGTTCCTCCCCCCCCCCCCGCCCCGGCCCGTAATGTATGCTCGCTCGCGCACTTTTGACGGTGTTTAAAAAATACTTTCGGCGCGAAACACGCGACATTATATTGTACACGTCAGGCCGACGACGTTCGGTTTCACTTGGCGCGCGGGTTCGCGCATCGATTCGGATCGGCTATTGTTTTGTTTTCACAATGGGCCCGGTTCACAGACTGGGGGATCTGCCCGGCCTAGGCTCGTTTTTAAACATTTTTCCGACGTCGAACTCTTCTCGAGTGAGTGACCGCGCGCGCGCGCGCGCGATCGCGGTGAAAGCTGCCGTCGTGAATTGTTTTGCCCTCCTCTCCCCCTTTCGTCGTCGTCGTCGTCTCCCCCGCAGCACCCGTCGTCAGTTGTGACATCGAATGGCGAAGAAAAAAATAATAATAATAATAATAAAATAAAAAAAAAACCCGCTCGAGGGGGGGGGGAGGGAGGGAGGGAGGGAGGAAAACACAATAGGCCACTACTACTGCGGCGACGTCGTGATAATGGATTCAGTCCAATGACCACCGAGAAAACCGAGACGTACACGGCAACGCGTTGTTACACGCGCGCGCGCGCGCGGATAACTACTTTACGGGTGTGTTGTGAAAAAATAGAAAGAGAGAGAAAAAAACGCCACGTTTTTATTGGTATGCACACGCCTATACGAGTATTTCATTATCCCGTACGAAAATGTCGCCGCGGTGGTATACGGTTTTGCTACAACGTTACAACGAATACTCGAAATGTACGTACACTCACACGTGAGAAACGTATTCGGACGCGGTTAGGAAAAAAAAAAATTTCAAGCCCCGTTTAAGGGAGCGACGGATCCCTACGTTATTACTTAAAATTCTTTATTTTCCGATATGTGTGTGTGTGTGTGTGTGTGTGTGTGCGTGAAAGGGATTCAAGGCCAGGGCGTCAGCGACACGTTCCCAACACGCCGTGGCAGGGCTTCACTTCCTCGCGAAGTACAAAGTCTGAACTCAATTGTAATTTGTCACGCGAAATGATTTTTATTTATCACTATGACAAAATCGAATTGTCGTTTTTACAATAAATGTATTAATTCATTATTTTATAATTTTTAGTTTAATCGTTTTTTTTTTTTTTTTACCTTCAAAATCTATTTCCCTCCCCCCCCCCAACAAATTCGATATTATATACAAACAACGGAAAAGCGACTCGGTCGTACAATTTCCGAGATCGTTTTTTTTTTTTACATATTTCAATAGTCTTATGAGTGTAAAATAATTAATGCTGAAGTGTTTATGAAAAAGTCCGGGGATTTCATACGTCTCCTTACATGGGGGGGGGGACCTATTCAAAATGTTCGCTTTAAACAAGACCGGGGCGCCTCCACACCATTGAAGACAGCCCCGTGATGAGCCTGTCGAGTACTCAATCCCGGCTTAATCGGATCTGGGAAGCAGCTGAAGTAGCTACTACAGACAGTGCCGCAACTTGATTGTTATCATCAATCCTTATCCTTGATTACGGCGTTTCAATATATTAATAACGATTTCTTTATACAACACGAGAGTAAAAAAAAAAAAAAAAAAAAGGAATAACACCGAATTATAAAATATTAATGCTTCTTGTATATATATAAAATTTTTATAATTTTAATATTATTGTTTCAAAAATTTCGCGAATAACGCTTTTGAGCGCACGCCGTGAGTTCTTTATAACCGTGTTTCGAATACGAAACGAAGAACGAGAAATGGCTAAATCTAAAAAATAAATATCGAATTATTATTGAACGCTGACTGGGAAATGGATAATTTTCTGAACACCGAACATTGGGGGGGAAATTTGAACAAAACTATTTTCCTTCATTTTTATTTGAACTAAAAACAAACTTATATGTTCAATGTGCAGTATAATCCTGACATCTAACCTTTAACTACTCAACACATGAGATCAATAACGATCTTTTTTTTTCACGTATAGCGTTTAATGAGCTGGAATTTATTTTCATCGTATTTCTAGAATATTATTCTCTTTTTGCTCCCTGAGAGCTCAATTAAACTTCGAAACGTGTAGACGGAATATCTACTTGAAATATAAAACACTAGGACGCGTTTCATCTAACGTCGTTGAAATGTCGAAAACATTTTATTGTAATTGAAAATAAAAAAAAAATCGAACACTTTTGACACTCGAGGGTTGTTATAATGCGAACGTTTAAGACGTTGGCATTTACAAGTCAAAATAGTTATTGAAAATGTTTGAAACGTCCCACAGTCAGTACAGGGATTTTAAACGTTGACCGCGTATGTGCTTACGCAACAATTTTCTACACATATTCCGTTATATTACGAGTGAAGCGCGGCGGCAATCATCGTTAATTATCATAATACGGACCCACAGACTACATCGCATAGCTGTAGGAAACGATAAATTGAGTGTCTCGTGTTAATTCATTTATTTATATTTTCATATATGCACACAGTAGCGGCGAGCAGACTGTACAGACTATAAAAATTATCGTTACGCGCGCATATTATTATTATTAATAATATTGTTCTAGTCAATTTATCGTCCGTCGCGACGACAGCCCACCGAAAAATGGCAGCCGTTCGTCGAGAGCTGGTTTTGGAGAATAATAATAAAAAAAAAATGTCGTGTATTATTATTATTATTATTATTATTTTATACAAGGTGACAACGGATTATAATGATATTAATAATCGTACCCGGTTGGTCGGAGGACGCCAATGGCTTTTATAAAAATAGAGTTTTTTTTTTTATCATTGTAATTATTATTCCCCCTTCGGCGGTTATTAATGCGTCCGACTCATGTGGGCTGTTCGACAGTCGGCTGTTATTAACGTCACTCAAACGTACAACGAAGTATTTTAAAAATTTATGGGATCGATTTTGAGGAGGAGAGTTCAAAGAAGTAATTCCGAAATGAAAATATTTTATTAAATCGTATTTATTTTTTATAAAAGTATTATCCGTAATTTAAAAAAATCCAAATCAACTCGCCGATTGTCGTACAGATACAAAACAACTGTTCTTCCGCATTAATCGTTATTAATTAAAACTCTGTTACGCCACGTTTGTGTATTGAATTTAACAAATAATAATAATAATAATAATAAAACACAGGACGTAACTATTTGTGTATTAGCAAAATAATCGGTAATTTTTTTTTTTTAAATAGTACACTCGATTTTCAATTATAAAAAACGCGTTTTCTGAATCGACGTAGCAACGAGATTTCAGTGCTTTTGCCATATTTTGATCTTGCGCCCGTCGAACGTTAGTATATCCAGCAGTGTATTCACTGCAGCCTTCTGAAAGAGAACAACTCTACTTGTGTCGATGAAGGCCATCTCTTTTTCGTCTTTGTCGCCATTCTCTTTTCGCTGCGCAATTTGTAACACTTGATTATCAGTTATAATTTCGCGATTCGCCAAACTTTCGTCAACGCCACCGCAAGCCCATTCCTCTGCTTGATAATAATCGGACGTTTGACGATTCGTACACGTTTCCCGTATTTGGTTTGTTCACGATTCTTTCAGTTATGTATTAGTAAAAAACGGAAATTAATGCGATCGAGGAGAATGAGTTTTGTATTGAAACGTTTAAACAAAACGCACGGAATCAGTTATAGTGCGCGTAATACGAGTGACATAAAATGTAATAATAAACATAAACTGTAATTGGGGAAAAAGTTGGTTTACAATATTTGTATTTAATCTGTGTTGTTTTTTTTTTTTTTTTTTACGGTGTTGTCTCTTTCTCGTCTATAGGGAATGTGCAGTTTTAGGAGAAAGTAAAAGTGATCTGTAACTGTTTCGTTGGAATACGAGAGCTAGTTCTAAAGAGTACACCGACCGTGTTAGAAGATTATGCGGAGTACACACGAGGTGGAGTGTACGCGTATTTTTACATATTTTTGACAAATTTTTACTTAATACGAATGACCGGAAAGTTTTATTGTTATAATTCCGTTCATATTTAACACACATATATACTATAGTTTATAGGTCGTTTTATAGATGTCTGCGCGTTTCGGAATATTCGAAACAACGAAAACAGCTGAAAACGGATGACAATATTTTTAATTACTCAGAAAAACCGTGTATATATTAATTCTGTTGAACATTCTTCCGGAAATTCAATACAGACGTAATTGTATTATTGGCGAATAACGTCCTCGAAGAAATTCGAAGAATCGAAATGGTTTTTAATACGCACTAAAAATGTGAATTACAATAAAATTATTTTTAATTCATATGTTATTAATTAGATTTAATAACATTCAAAACACTTCGAGATGAATACGCTATGTCGATCATCCGATATGTCTATCCGTTCGTACTCGTATTAATCGATTTTGTGATTATATGTCTAATTCGAGATGTGTGTGTGTGTGTGTTTTTATGGCGTTCAAGTCGATTGGTGTACAGAAAAAAATACTGTGTTTCAAAATTTCATTCGTGACATAAAGAAAATATATTTTCCGGTTAAATATTCTACGTGTACAAATTTGCGATTGTCCACTGGCAGACACCACGTACAGTTGTACAAAAATACAAAAACAGTTTTTGTACAAAATCTTTCGGGGAAAAAAAGAAGAAGAAGAAGAAGAAGAAGAGAACTAAAGTGTCGGAAAACGGCGGCGCCGGTTCATTTTCATAACACAATCTATTGTGGGAACGATTAAAACCGTTCGAATTGAATACATTATTACGTTACGATTCCGTCCGTTATCGCGTTGTGGCGAATCGGAGAGAAAAAACGGTTTGCAGTACGAAGTATTTTGAAAAAACCGTTTATAGTATAGATATTTAGATATTTAACGACGAGTGCGGCGTAGTGTGCAGGCGCATTTAGCCGATGGCGCGTAATCACGACACCTCCTAATCGGAAGATAATTTTTTCGTTCGATTCCTATACGGACGTGTGTAATATATTATTTATACGATATAATTGGAATTACAACGCCGCCGAACGATCGCGCGGATGTTAATGTTACATAAAAGCGATATGGCCGTTAGCTGTGTACCCCGGAGTACAGATTATAGGAGAAGGTGTAAAATAATAATAATAATAATAATAATAATAATAATAATAAAATATAATAGAATAGGAATATATACTACACCGTGTATGGGAGGAACGCGGCGTACAACAAAATTCATCTCGTACACAATATAATATTGTATAATACACGTGTATATATAGTAACGTTCTTTTTAACACATTCGTAGCGCGGACAATAACGCGGGCGCGCGCGGCCAGGTCCGAGCAACGAGCCCGAAAATAATTCCGTCGAGAACACGCATATTATCCGATAGGTACTCTGACGGCGGTTATACAACAATAACGTTTGAGGTATACGCGCGGAGAGATGCTGCCATGTTTTGTGTGTGTGTGTGTGTGTGTGTGTGTGAACACAATACTGTTGTAGAATATGTGTGTGCGTACAGTAGTCGTCGGGTAATTTTGCCGTGTAATTATCCGAGTGCTCCTGTTTCATTTACACCCATACCATCTATACTTTATGCGTTATACAACAATAATAATAATAATAATAATTATTATTATTATTATTATTTATTATCGTCGTCGTCGTCGTCGTCGTCGTTGTTATATAGTCACACGCTGAGCTGTCGATACACAACACGAGCACGCCCGAGAACTATACAATATAAAATAATACGTATACGACGGGGACAGACGGACACACGAAAAATTCTACCCCGAACACCGTCTCTTCATTGTGCGATCCTCTTCTATAATAATATAATAATATTCTACACGGCGTACATACATTTTATAATAACACTCGTGTGTACCACACTACTTCACTGTGCACCGCAGGCACGTCTGGTGGCATTCGATGGTTTTTGGGGGTATATTATATAATAATAATAATAATAATAATAATAATAATAATGATAATAATAATAATAATAATGATAATATATAATACACGAATTTCGATTATTACGCGTTGTACGGTGTTTACCCGAGAAAAGTTAATTAAACGACGATTAATAATAATCCTTCTAAAACAGAACGGGCGCCTTTTTTTTTTTTTTTTTTATTATTTTCACGTATCAAATTCCTGACAAAACTATCGAACTTTTTACGGTATTTTTCCTTCGCGGTGTTGTTCCGAATTCTTCTCTGGAGTGCCCCCTCCCCCCCCCCCGTGGTCCAATATTTCGTCGCACGAGTGTATATATTTTATTAAAATATTACGGTTTTACTATGAAATACGTTTAATTCGACGAGGCGTTTCAATAGTTTTACGATTTTTTTTTTTTTTCATCAATAATATTACGTTGTAGTTCGTAATTACGCACGAGCGCGAGCGCTGTACCCAAATTTGGTTTTGCCTCACTCGTTTGAGACCAAAGGAAAATTTAAATTTCAAGTATTAATTTATACGCCGTTTTTCATCTATTTCTTTACTGTGATGTAATTCGTCGCGTAGTATTTTTTTTTTTTTATGTGCACATGTTTATGGACGTAGTTATTTGGAATTTTATTTGGGATTCTGTCACACATTATATAATCAGAGAACGCTACAAGAATATACGTAGCTTTTCCACATGCATTTCAATTTACACTAAACTCGTTTTATGTATATATATATATATCTATAATATGTACTTATGATACGGACGAAATTCACGGTGACATTTTCAAATGCTTTATTATTTATTTTTTTTTTTACGCATCAATATTAAAACTGTTAAACTGTACCCACACGTCTGTTGCGTTACTGGAAACATGAATCCGTAATATCCAGTATTTATAATTTTTATTTTACAGGTACGACTGATTGAAATTTTTTAACAAATATAGATAACATTTTAATTTAATATGAGTTTATTATTTCATACATTTTCAGCCTAGTGGAAGTTTCGCCAAAATCGTTTATATAATACTAAATGTCTCGGGTAAATAGCAAGAGAAAAAAGTATTCACGTTCATGGAACATTTTCATATTACATTAAGGATCAAAATCGTATATGTAATAATTAATAAATTGGGTATACGAATATTTAGTAATTTTTTATAAAATGTTTAAAAAACCTACGCATATGATTTTCAACATTATAATTTCATTCGTGCCTATTACGAAATTTCATTAATGTCAATTGAAAATCCCATTTTTCTTTATTTGCTTTATATGAGATTTAACTAAACGCCTGCGGTAGGTATGATATAGGTATACCAAAATAACAGCCCCCAATCATACAATAATATTTATCGTTACGAAAAACCTAAATAAAAGGATAATAATATACGAGTATTTATTTGTCCCCCCTTCTTCAGAAAAAAATTGTCTGGTGCCGCCTTTGCTGGTATAGTATTGTGGTGATGAACCAAAATTCGCTGCTGGACCATTTGGACTTAGAATTTGATAGGTGAAAGGAGATGGTTATTTCATTGAACTGATATATATATATTCTTAAAAACATAAGAAAAAAAAAATGGTAAATGTGTAGCCCGCGCGAAAAATTTAAATATTTATTACGTTTTTATTTTCTGTCGAAAAATTAAAAAAAAAAAAAAAAAATTAAAAATAACTTTCTCATAATTGTTAGATTTGATCATGACGGGACGGTTCAATAGACAGTTTGGTCGAAAAGCACCTTAAATTGCTTTTCAAAAATAAGGCGTCCTATCCCGGACAGCACTCGTATATCGTATATTTAATAAAAAAATATCAATTATTTTATAAAATTATTTAATTAAAAAATACAAAGTCTTTATATTATAATATTTCAAAAAAGTACTCGCATAAACTATTAGATGTCATCTCACGGACAGAGTTAATATTTCTGATAACATAAAAAAAAAAAACACAAACATTTGAAATAGTACTTTCAGTGAATATAATGTATGTACAAAGAAACAAAGCATTGAAAACCGACACGTGTATTAGCGTATCGAAAATCCGTGATGACGTCGTGTGTGTGTATATATACACCTTCTTGTATTATAAATAGTTTGTCATAAAAATCGGTATTTTCGACACGCGTAAATAATTGAATTCTGTATTTATAAAATACACGTTTATTTGGTACACGTAATTATTAATACCGTGTAAACGCGTGTTAGTAATTGCATATTATTAACACGAATAATATTTCATTATCACGTAACAATTGTACCGAAAAAACGTCGCTCGCTCAGCATGATGAACAATATTCTCTTAGAACAATAATTACTATTATTATACATGATGAAATAATCATATTTTATTTAACGAACAATTCCATCTATGTTTTCATTAACGGTATTGGCTTTCTCAATAGTGTATGCGCGCGTATTGGTAAACACATCTAATATAATACACATACTTTTTATATTGATGAAAATGTCTTTTGAATAAATTCTTACACCTATCGATTACACAAAAATCAGTTCCTCATTACACGCAAATTAAATGTATAATAAAGCTGTAAAAAAAATTCTGGATTTTATCGGAAGGGCGGTTATCGAATTCTGTTTTCCTCTTGCATCAATGCTCTTCATTCCTTTGTTGTCCGTTGGTTCGTTCTGTTTTAGGATACGGATCGATACTGTAGAGAACTCTCCTGGTATTGCCGCTGATGATATTGGTCAATTGGAAAGAGTCCAACGTAAATTTTTTACATTATTCACTATCAGAATCAAACTCCTGATCGAGATTGTCTCGAGCGTTTTTTTTTTTTTGGTCCTTTTTGTGATTAATTTACGTTTTCTGAAGAATTTAACATATTCATAATATTGATTTTCCATTTTTTACACGCCGGCATGGATTTTCGTGTTCCGTATCATTCGACTCCGTGTTTTTACGATACTTATTTACTGTTCCAAATTCACTATTGATTTTGCGTGATTCGATCAATTAGTCGTGTCAACGAGTTTTTGTAACGCGAATTCCACCATACTTTTTTTTTTTTTTAACGATTATTGACTTATTTATGTTAGTAATTGTTTAATTCCAAACCGATTGTATTACATACATATTCTATACCGAATTAATCGATATTTTCAAATTACTCGTTTTCCGTTTTTTACAATAATTATTATTCGTGTCCTTTGACGTTATGTAATTAAAATAAATAATATTTATGACTTACAACACTATGTAATACGAATTTCCTACAAGCGTATACACACACACTCATATATGTATAAAACATGAATTGGCAAATCGTACACATACACTATCGAAATATGTTTTTTTTTCTCATATATCATGTTTTATTTTTTCAAACCGTTAACCGTTGATCCGTAACCTCGCGTATTCCGTAACTCAACACACACACACATTTGTATTATATACATATACGCCAAACGATGATTCCCAGTCTCACAGAGCTGTTATTTTATATATAAAAAAAAAAAAATTAAAAAATATATTTCTTTAACAAAAACAAAAAAAAATCATATAAACACGCATATATTTTATACTATACGCGTGCCTTGTACACTTACACAAACGTATTATTCGTATGTGGCGTGTGTTAAAATGCAACCAACCGCTGGAATGTAGACCAGCCATTATCACCAGTCCTTGGTTTTTCGATAGATAAATACCGAGGCCGTCGTGTCTCGTGAACCGAAATATTATAGTTGGCTGGGTGGTAACACGTATATTCACGCCCGTTACGCCCGATGAACCCGCTAACCTTGGGACAACCGACAGCCATTGTGATAATAATAAAAATGCTCGAACTACGGAATAAGCTATAAAAAATATATTATACGAAGTACTATTATATAGCGTGTGGATATTATGTGGTTGTGAAACGAACGGATATATTTTAAATTGCCAACAATATATATATATATATATACGTACGAGAAATATATTCCAATAACACAATATTCGCAGTGCGTTAAAGACATTAAATCGAAAACGCTTTAAATCGAAATTCTTTACTGCTTTTGGAAAAAAAAAAACGTCGTTTATATTAAAACGTTTTGAATGCCTGGACGACGCGCGTACTCGTAACCTGTGATTTTGAATATAATGCCCGCCGTCTCAGACGCAAAATTTATTCAAAAGAGGATTACGGACCAGAGACCAGCTAGAGACCTGCAGGGCAGTTGGTGCCGTTACACGCGCCGAGATTATAACTGTAATGATGAAAATGCCGATTATTTATTCTTTTTTTTTTTTTTTTAAACGCAATTTTTCTAGAAATGTTTATTTAGGATAAGTCGTTAATTATCTACGATTTTTTTTTTTTTTTTTTTTAAGTTTACAAAATTTTTTTTCAATTATCGTGATATATTGTTATGACACAGAACTCGAACAACTGATATCGAATAACGCGAGCAAACAACTCATTTTTACTGGAAAATATTAAATTCTCTTAAACTTCAAATATTTGTAGAAAATTTACATTTTTAAAGCCAGCATTTTTTTTTTTTAAAAAAACTATAAAACGGTTATTTTGGATTAAAAAAAAAAATTAATTTTTTCCATTTCTATTGAGAATTTAAAAATATTATAATACGGTAGGATTTCGACAATTATTATAAAGAAACAAAAAGAAAGTAAGAAAGC
Source organism: Chaetogeoica ovagalla (assembly GCA_032441825.1). Taxonomy (NCBI): domain Eukaryota; kingdom Metazoa; phylum Arthropoda; class Insecta; order Hemiptera; family Aphididae; genus Chaetogeoica; species Chaetogeoica ovagalla. Next base: position 5,970,102 of record CM063733.1, on the reverse strand, counting down.
AAAAAATTAAAGTATTGATAGTATTGAAAGCTATTGCCAAATCTCTGTAAGATTTCACTATCTTACCTATCTCATCATTTATCTTTGTAAAATTACTGTTTGTATACTACGCAATCTCTATCGTAATATTATTGTGTTTGAATTACGAAGTATATTGAATTAGGATTAAATCGTTTAATTTCAGTAATTCATAAATAGAATAAAACGTTAATTCAAAGTTTATTTGAATTATTCACACAATATATTATTAGCTCTTACAAAGTAAATTAATCAATTAAACGGGTTTTTCTCATTTTGTATTACTCTTAGAACATTACGTTTATCAATGTAAACACGCGATTTATTATTTAAATGTATAAGTGTAAAATTAATTTCTCACCCTCGAGTTAATTTTTCGAGGGTGCTCCCGATACGAACGACTTGTTCGTGTATTATTGTTTTATTTTCCTTTGTATCAAAAAAAAAAAAAATTGAAGTTGAACGCTGAATTTAACGTATTATTATTATTATTATCATCCCGTTACATAGCGTCCTTCGGCGCAGAAGCGTTTTGAAGATGCGTCCTACTATTTAATACGCGTCCGTATAAAAAAACAAAAACGAAAAACGCGTTTCCTACGCCCTTGCTATACGATACTCAATATTTCCGCATTACATTTAACGTTTTCACGAGTAATAACCTTGTTTGAATTGTCGTTACAAACAAATTATCGACGATTCCAATTAATCATTTTCCATTCACCTCGAATTAACTATGTATACGCATTATTCGGAAATCTAAAAAACAATTTATTTTTCGACCACCGGTATTCAATATTCTAAAATTTCGGCGACTTTTCACATTTTATAATTTACATAAAATGTCGGCACTGGATAACGCGAGAATTCTAGATAGATAGATAGATAGATAGAGAAAAGAAATATCTAAATAACGATGAAAGATAATATTAACTTTTAAGATTGATAATATTCGGATAATTTTTCAAACCTCTGAAATATTTCACTTTGTACCGAGAAATATTTCTTTGTATTAAAAATTTAAAGTACTTGGAAACTATCGGGCTCGTCGTACCGTTTGATCCGGTATTTTCACACGTAAACTTCGGAGAAGAAGAGACAATATTAAAACCCCGATAAGTACGTTTCAACATAAAATTATTAACGAAACGTGTGTAACGGAATATAATTGAATAAACGATTGGAAATGCGCAAAAGACAATGGTTTTAATAATAATTGTTAACGATAAAAACATTATCGGGACAAGTGAAACGTTTGCCCGAGATACGTATTTGTATAACTCGCGGTATTATTTAGCTTGACGAGTTAAAGGGATTGGAAAATATATTTTATATAAACGAGTTATTTCGATACGAATGTCGACACGAGGGCTCGCGCGTCAGTCACCGTTACACACTGCGAGCGATGTTTTGACATTTTCGTTTTAGTGCCGAATTCGCGGGCGACGGGCTCGGTCGATCGACACTTGAACATTGTACATTTACACTTTTGCCGTGGAAACAATACGTGTCGGTATATTTGTATGTTTTTTTTTTTTTACGTAATTTCGATTATTGTCGATACGAAATGAACGGAACACACACGAGCCGTTGATTCGCGTTGAGAGATTTCGCGGTGGGACCGGGTGGACGGCCGTCGTACAATGTGTAATATTGTATTACGACAATAAAGGGGAGGGAAAAATGTCTGTCTTGGTGCTACGAGACAGAGAGACGTAGGAGGAGATATTAATAATATAGACAGACCGATATATATATATAGAGAGAGAGAGAGAGAGAGAGCCGCTGTTGTTGTCCTTGGCTGTGGCAAGTCGATGAAAATATGCCACGCGCATTTCTCTACCAACACACCGGCCAGTGCCTCAATGTCTAGCTGTCGCGTGTGACACACACACACACACACATACCATAAGTCAATAACACCGGTTGTACCGCATAGGACAACAGAGCTACTGTAATTTTTTTCGAGAAAGACGAGTGGTGGCAGGAGGGGGAAAAAAAAAGACAATTTCGACGACGTTATCCAATCGTCGGGTTAGTGAAAGTGTGTGTGTGTGTGTGTTTGTTTTTTCGCACCGTTGTCGCTGTTTTTAACACTCCTTCTCCTCCTCCTCCTTTTCCTATGCCACACGTTTCTTTGCAGCACGTCGTCGCGTTTCGCGTGTAACGTACAACGAGCATATTATTATAATAATAATAATAATAATAATAATAATAATAATAATAATAATAGAAAAAACTCTTTTTTTTTTCTTCTTCTGAATGTCAAAATTTCATTTCTACGATATATCACATCGGCGCGGTCGTCCACGCGACGCGTTTTTTTTTTTTGTTTTTTCACTCCACTCTCGCACACACCTCGTACTGTTCCTAAACTATTTTATCCGCGCAAATCCACTCGAGGGTCCTCACGACTACGTTGTGCTGTACCTTAAAAAAAAAAGAGGCTGAGCATTTTTTAAATTCAAAAGTCGCGCGTCGTCCAAAAAAAAAAAGTTGGGTTAGGGTTTTCTGAAAAAAAAAAAAAAAAAAAACGTTATTGCTTTACCATCAAATGTCTCGATGTTTTATCATACGGATTGAAAAAAAAAAAAAGAATACTTATCAACACCGTTTGCTTAATTTGAAAGGGGAAAAACGCTCTGGAAACCTATTGGTAACTCTGAAAAATTGCTTATTTCTCCAAAGTTTATATTCTGTGTATAACGACAAAAGCCGCAATTTTGATATGCGACCGCGCAACGTGGAAGTTATTGAATTGTTAACTAACCTAATGTCACTAGGCCTCTTAAAATTTATAAATAGTAAAGTAAATACAAATTGCTCATATATTTTATATTTTGTAAAAAAAAAAAAAAATTATAAAGTACAGTTTCTGTAACCAAAGAACGTTAATAATTTTGAATAAAAAACTAAGTCATTAACATCGGCAATGTTGTTTATTTTTATTTTCATTATATATTGACATCGCAGTACACAATTCCCGCTAAGAATTATGTATATTACCTTATGATTTTTGACATTTATCAAAAAATTCGCTTTTAGTTTTTGGCGAAATATTAGACCAAAGAACAAGTTACGGTCACACACTCAAAAATACAGTTACTTAGATTCGGGTATGTGGTTTAGTTTATATAATTAATATAATCGTTGTCATTGTCCGTTTGCTTTGGGTGGTTATTATTTTGAAAAAGAAATTTTTGACGTTTGAAATACGATGAATGTTACATTTTCTCTAGCATCTTTCACCGTTCTAGACATTCATATGCAAAATGAAAAAGAAATAATTTTGATGGATTTCATATCGCACTTGTAAATTCCATAACACTTTCCTCGGATTCTCCTATTGTTCTGCAGAATCGGTTGTGCGAAATATCTCAAAGCTCATATAAAACTATTAATTTTTTTTTTTTGGATATTATACCGACAGCCGTACGAGAACAACTATTCTTTTTTTTTTTTAAATACATTAATAACTATTTATTTATTTTTTTGTATATTATTTAGAATATTTTATTGCAAACCTTGATGGTACTACACAATGTTTTGTACCGTTGTTCGGTTGTTTTCAACGTCCGGATAGCCATTTCCAACACACGTCGTGCTTCGTTTGTGTAATGACCGGATGCCAGCGACCGGCGTGAAATTATTATAGTGATAAAAAAATATTATAATAACACATAATTTTGTACAAAGTAATAGGTGCAAAACCGGAAATTATTCGGGCACAGTATAAAATGTGTATTCGGCGGACCCGGAGGAAGCCAAAATGTCCAAAAAATATTACAGGAATAAGTAGTTCAAATGTATATATATATCCATAATAAGCACGCATGATATTATTAATCATATATCGTAAATAAAAATAATAAATTTAACTAGTCGTAGTTGGGTAATTTTTACAGCACTCCCGATAAGTAAAGTAGCATATCGATTTTCTCCGAACGATTCATATTTAATATCGATTTTTAGTTTAACATTACAAAATGTTGTACAATATGAATGAACGCTGAAGAATATCGAACTATTTGCTCCTTTTATTTACTGTCATTAAATAAGTGTCAAAACAAATACATTCTTTATAATATGAGGCCATGAGATAATATATTTATCCGAAATATATCGTAAAATTGTCTGTTATAATTTTCAATAGTATTATTTGTGAATAATATTATGGAATCGACATTTCAGAATTACATTATTCATTCACAAGTTAAAAAACAATCGTGGAACATAAAATTAACAATAAAGTGTTTAAATCATCGTCTGTAATTAAAAAATGTCCATGTAACTGCAAAAATATTACAAATTCTCGAGAACGATTTCAAATAAATTGAAACACCCATAAATCAGCTAACAATGGACTTAGAAAGTTGATTAACCACTAGAATTCTTTAAAAAATACGGACAAAAATAATCAGTGGTGAATTGGGAGGGTTACCGTTTAAGAAAAATGAGTTGCATTGCGCATGCGCATACCCAGCCAAAGGAATAAAGTTCAAATGACATAAAAATATGTATAATTAGGCATAACAATTAACTAAAAAAAAGAAAGAATATTCAAATAGCATGACTCTGCGTACAGATATCACAGCGTTTACACACTGTATGTATAAATAATAAATTACAATTGAACAATTTTACATTTGATATAATATGAAGAAAATGTAACGTTACGCATACTTAGATAACCTTAGAATGTGACTAACATGTTGTACTAATAGAACGTGCACTATTGCATCTTTTGGTGACATATGAGGCTTAGGACAGGTATTACTAATATTAGTATACTAATATTGAGGTTCTGGCATTTGCTTTCTACTCGCGGTAATGCATACTTTCGTTTATTTCAAAACTAATATTGTTTGGCCGATTTCAATTAGTTATATTGTACATTTTTGTGTTTTTAGTTTTAAAATCCCGAGGAATAAAATATCATCCGCGTATAGCTAGTATCAATTTACGTCTCCAAATACTTCCATTTTTTTGCACATCACTTAATAAATTTTTCAAACGGTCGATTAAAAAATATGCGCTTCCCTGCGTTTTAATACGGTTTCGACTAACAAATTCTTTCGATGTTTCCCTTAGTATACTTAAGTGGTGTTTTTGCGTAACAGATTTTGTGTTAATAAATTACGGACAAATTTAACCGATATGAATGTACAATTAAATTGTATGTGTGATACGTAAATAAAACTCATTTATATTATGAACTATTAACACTTGTTGACGTATTAAAATAATAAAACTAATCTGGACATCATTTGGCTACACAATATTATATTATTTCAAATAAATAAAAAAAACAAAAGAAAAAAAACATTTAACTCGCCCAGTCTTATTGACATTTACAGTCTATTTTATAACATGTTACGCGCGTACGTCAGATCAGGGGGGACCTGTCATCTCCCGTTACGTCACATCAAACGTCAAGGGTTATGTGTCACACACGAGATATGCGACACGGGGTCCACATACGCGCGGTCCCTTTGATACCGTTATACATACACACATAAAAAAAAAAAATCAAATGTCTGAACACATTAGGGATTGGAACCGACAATCGGTTTTGAACCAAAACTTTTTAATAGATATTAAAACCGAAATCTCACCGCATTCCAAATATTTTTTTAAATTTTAACCGATATCTATAAGTAAAGTTTTTATCGGTTCTTCTAAGTTCTTTCTCAGTTCCGCTAAATTTAGTTTTTTCTCTAATATTTTCCTCCTTTACATTCCTCCTTCATCACTTCATCACCATCATTTCTCTTCCTATCATACCTCCCCTCACACAAACTTATCATCTTCGTCCTCTCGGCCCAATCCCACTAAATTTTATTTTCACATCATTATATTCTTTTTTCGCCTTTCCCATCCTCAAAATAGAGGGATAGTAGTAATTTAGATTTAGACGTGTAGAATATGGCGATAAATGAAAATTTTGTTGTCAAATTAAAAAAAAAACACCAAATGTGAATTTTAACATTAATGTGTATCCCTGATCAAAATAACAGATGTTACAATAATTGAATTATTACAGATTATAATAAAAAAATCCTAAAACACCGTTAAAATCTGTTATGACCACGTATTCCTTCAATTAGACCTTCTCATTTTCCACTTATAATTACGTAAATGTGCCTTAACGCACGTTAAAATAAGCACTGGCGAGCAGTTGGAATTCCTATTATGCGCAGTTTCAATACATAAAAGGATTTTCGTTATATCGAGTCACAACAGGGGTGTCCACTGAGATAGCCATTGTGCTAAATATAACCATTTTATAATTTCAAAATTTTTTTTAAATACAATTTTTTAGAAATGTTTATTTATGATTAGGCGATCGTCCCCTCCTCGAATACGCCACTGGTTCATCTATGAGCGTCGAGTAGACCTGATGGTCTGAAGTGCTGAACGTGTCTTATGAAGCGATATTATATTGGTGGAGTATTATCAGTACCGTCATTTTATAACCCACGTTTCAATAGGTCAGTATGTTGGTGATAATTTTTCATTTATTATCATCGGTTTTGCGTATTGCGTCTCTCCGCAGTCTAGTCATACACGTATAATATTATATATTTACATATGTTCGACGTTGTAATATTTTCAATTTGTTATTTTGTACGTTATGTTTAATTTAATTATCATAATATAAGAAAAACGTGTATATTTAATAATAATAATACATAATTATAAATTATATGTAATATTGTAGTAGTGTAGTGAAAAAAACCCCGTTATTAGAGGCTAAATTATAAAACTTTTGTAGACTTTTGGAACATTTCAGCAACGCCTGCTATGATAAAAGTCTGCTCACGCCTATGTATATAAATTATATGATTAATGTATGATAAATTATATGAAAAAAGAAAAAAAAAAAAAAGAAGAAGAAGAAATAACGTCCATCTATCCCTTTCCGCAGTGGACGTAGTAAGTTTACACAACTCCCACGAAATAATATCAAATACAATATAATAGTGATGTGTAGTTGTTGCTGTAATACAAGTGTAGCGTTTTAGAAAATAGAATTCATCTTGACAGAGTGTACATACACATTGAGAAGAGGAGGATGTTTGCAGAGTGGCAGCGCGGTAACGTGACACCCGCCGACGAAGCCGCCGTTATTCAGCACAAACACGCCGCCGCTGTCTCCGACCGCACTATAAAAATGAAGGGTCTATTAACGGCTTATACCGCGCGAACGCGACAATATTTTACACCCGTTTCAACGCGTTCTCGCCGTTTATTTATCGGTTACATATTATTTTTCGGGCAGTAGTTTCAACACGCGTTTCAATAATCATACGTTAAATCGACCGTAAAACGTTCGTTTCACGTTATACAAAACATATACATATAAATATTATATTACGTCTGGAACAAGCGGGTAGTGCTTGTTGAGATACGTGTACGCGTGTGTAATAATAATTATGCGAAAAATCTTCGCGCGCGCGCACACACGCATATTTTATGACATTATAATTTATGCTTTTTTTCCATTATCTATTAACGTTTACCGTAACGGTTTTCCGAAATCGATGATCTATTTCATCAACATGTGTGTGCACACACAATGTAAATATGAATATAAATTCACGTGCGTGGAACGCGTAAGGATTTTTGTAATTAATAATTATAGTTAAGTGGAATTGATCAGAGCAATGCAATGAGACTTTTTGTTTAAACTGTCAAATGGTTTTGAGTGGTTTTTGAAAAACCACTTGACCCTATATGTGTTAACACATATAATATGAGAATACATTATTGTTTTGAATTTTCAAATTAAATCATCGCATTAAATAATATATATATATATATTATAAAAAAACAATAATATATCTATAATAAATTATTATATAGTAATTTAAAATTTATATATATAATTAAACTTTTTAAGAGTATTATAATTTTTAAACTTTTTCGTTTCTTAATTTTGAATTTATTTAAACCATTGCATTTCAAAAAAAATTTATTTGGTAGAGTTCGGTTTATATAAAATATTCTAAAAATTTAAATCGATTATAATATTATTCAAGATAATTAATTTTCATACATAAATATATAGTGTATAACGTGAAACGAACGTTTTACGGTCAATTTAGAAAATTGTTCAATCGACACATTAATTAAATTTGTATTATTTTATTATTATTATCATTATTATTCTTAATTCAAGTTTTTGGTGACTATATCGAATTAAAATTTTTATACGATTATTAATTCTATAGTTAACAATTTTAAATTAAGTCCTAGTAAATAATTCCATTTCTTTGAAAACTTTAAAAAAAAAATATATATATATATATATACTTATGTATCAAATGTACAGGAATTATATATCAATTATAATTATACGTACTATTCGAGGAAATATATAAATTATATATAACGTATAATATTTAAACGGCGAAATACATTATTAATTTTAAAATTTATTTGAAAATAATTCTATCTAATATATTATAATACAAATATATTATAGACATTTGATAAATAATATGCAAATGCGAATATTAATAATGATTTTTAAGCTGTAGGTATATATTATATTTTTTATAATTTTTCAAATACACCAACAGAATCGAAAATAATATAACACGTTATTATATATATATATTATTTAATAATACAATTTTTTATTTTTAGACATATTTAGAAACTGTGCAATAATAATAATATATATATATATTTTTTTTTATTCATAATACGGCTATTATCTATATTTCGTCAAAATCAAACCGCAATATCATATAATATACGCGGATCGTTGGTAACGGATCGTTTGTCATAGATTTCAACATTTTCTACCAAAATTACCCAGAGAACTCAATTACCGAAGGTCTAAAATGATTATCGCAATTATCATTGCGAAAATAATATTATATTATATTATAATTTCATAAACGTATTAAACAAAACGCTGAACCGTTAATCGAGGTGTGTATAATACTTACTGACCCGACCGGCTTCGCTATTAGTCCTCTTTCAATAAATACAAAATATATAATACACCTGGACAAGTACATATTTTTCGTTGCATAATCTGCAGTGAGTGTGTTGTTTTTATTTCACGACAAGTCTGCGTGTTTATATAAATTTATGTGAACAAATACTCGAACTCGTCTGTTCCGAAACATTTAAAGATTTGAGCTGGTTAATATCATATAACTGTTTGTGATTGTGAAAGAGCGGTTCGAATCGGAAGATCAAGTCAGACACAGGACTTCAAGGGAATTTTCTTCTCTAAAATCTGGGTACTCGGATAACGCAGTTGCTTACTTTTGTGCTAAATCTTTCGAGAAATCCGAGAAAATTTCCTGAAACTATTATTGGAGACGACCAAATATTCCTTTATTTCTAATTTTCAAAATTTCTGTAGGTACTTATGGACATTTCTCGCAAGATGAGTTTTTTTTTTTACAATTTACATCTAGCCATATTATAAAATGTCTGTGCTGTCGCAAAAGCCATCGCTCAACCAATTGCATATACGAAAATCATTACATTATCGCTTATGCAGTACCGGAACTAGAAAGGGGTAATCCGGGGCACGTATCCTAATATATATATTTGTATTATATCGTACTAATCAAATATTTCAAATTATCGATTTACTTGTGTAAAATTTTTTTTTTTTTTTTGGTAATTTATAAGAACGGTAAAATTATGTTATGTCCCGGGTCGCCATCTGGCAGTGCTCTTACGTAATGAAAACTTGTTTAAACTCATACGAAATATGATTAGAATAGGTTTTATTGATATTTGTTCTGAATTCGGTGTATTCATTTGTCATGGACGAACATAGTCTAACCGTCGAAACCACAATTTTCGCCTTTGATGACGATGAGATGAGAATAATAGCAAAACATCTGTAATATTTTCATCAGAATCGGATCAACGTGATTAGGCTGTTTTGGGATTTTATAAAAACGTATAGGCGTGACGAATAAAACATATTGGAAAAGAAATTCGTCGACTCTCCGATTACGATTAATAATAAATTTTATTAGAACCCAAAATTATATATAACGCGTTCGAGACGTTCTCGAAAACTGTAATTGAATCACACTTATTACACGCGGCCATTATCAGGACGATTCCAACGGACGAACCAGAAAGTACATTAAACGGGTGTGTACACGACAAATTGTTTTTAACGTGGTATAAAAAAAAAAAAAAAAAAATGTCACGGAATAATTTCAATGACGTTCGAACACTAGAAAGGACGAAAAAAATGTCGTTTTTCAAAAAAAAAAAAAATTACGTTGCTACTCGCTTAGCATTTTCCTCGGATATGAACGAAACGAGATGACCCGCGGTATCTGTTCATAGCCGCCGGTGTTATAACGTTTTTAAATAAAATGTATTTTATTTTTTTTTTTTTGGTAAGGAAATAGTAAAAACGTGTTAGCGTATAATATATACGTGTGTGTGTGTGTGTGTATACACACGCATAACTATTGTATCGCGAATTTCGTGAAATTTGTGAAACTACGCGAAATTAACACAATCGAAAACATATCCACGTAACGTAAAACAAAAGTGTTCGACAACTCTACCGCAGCCGCGCGGTGTTTATATATATATATATATATATATTGTCTGAAGGAAATCAACGGAGTGTAGCGATTTCTATTCAATGTGACACTGTGTGCGTGTGTGTATATACACAAAAATACGTAGACGAAAACACAATAATATTCCGTCATTTTTCACCACCAGCCGGTCATTTCTCGTCGACGGACGGTGTTAAACATTTTACACGCGAAAACAACGAAACGCCTACTACAATTGGCGTGTAACACCGTGTTCTGTGTAATAACGGACGGAATATATTATAATGCAATGCGTACGGATAATAATAATAATAATAATCTATTCGCTGTCATAGGCGATTTGTTGTTATTTCAAATGAATAACAAAATATATAATATAAAGTTTGTAAAAA